>JAUIRK010001002.1:0-427281 GCA_030549495.1 Nectonema munidae
TTTAGTGTATGTATTTCATTCGAATTCAAAACAAACTGAAACATATATTACATATTAATATATCACATATATATGAGTGATATTTAAGGATGAAGTTAAATAATAAAAGTAAATTAATTTTTCTTAAATTCATTCCAATTTTGCAAAGATAGCTTAGTATTATAGTGTATCAATAGAATAGAATGGTTGTAAAGTAGCTGACTTTTGACTCAATGATAGCATAAACATTCTTATGTGTTGTGTGTATAAGTGAATATGAAGATTTGTGTTTTTATAGTAAATATTTTCTGGGCGGAGTAGAGATGAAATTGATATTGCTCATGAATCATCTTTCACAAGTTTTTTGTTAAAGTTGTCTATTTTGAAAAGCACTGTGTTATAAATTGTGTTGCTTTTCTTCGATCGATGATCAAACATTATTGTATATTTAAATTTTTAATACAAAAGAAGAGGAGAAAATAATTCTATAGATTAAAAGATTTCATTTAATTTGATGAGTTTCTATTCTCAATCAATAGGGAAGCACATGTCTACTAACTTATTTTGAACTCTTCCAAGTCTAAAACTATTATATTTACCATCACATCTAATATCAATACGCTTTATTTAACTTAAGCAGCAAAAATTTTCAATGATTTTTATATGTACAATAAATGATATGTTAGATCAGTGTTTCTCAACGTGTACCATGTGGACCACTAAGGGGTTCACGTCCACAATATTTTTAGAATTGTCCATATTACAATATTTCAAATTTGAAGTTTATAAAAATTTTCAAAAAGATCATAATTCAATGGTTAAAAAATTATTTTGTTGAGTAAATCTTATGAAATTGAATTAATGAAATATTATGGCAAAAAGCACAGTTATATGTAGTTTCTCTCCAATATTTTTGAATCAGATTTGATACTAAAATAATTAAAATATAATTTATTTTAATTATTAATTTTAAAGCGTTTTGTCGTGTTCTTTATCTGAATTTCCAAAATCGAAGGAGCGTTAATTTGTGTTGTTGGCCTCCACTGGCAGATATCTTGTTATCACCATACCAGTGGCAACCGGCCGCTTTGCTTGGGACCAGGAGAAGTGTGCGTGTGTGTGTGTTTGCATATATTTATATTGTATATATATCTATATATTGTGGAACCTCTCTAAATGGTCACCTCCCTGCAGCAGACCCTTCCTTAAAACGGTCAGCTTCATACAGTCTAAAAAATAAGATGTTGGTAGGACAAAATCTCCGCTCGACAAAATCCACCGAAAGACATAATCTCTTATGGAATTTTTCAATTTATTATGTATTAATTAGTGTATAACTTGTAAACATATTTCGATACTTTTTTGATGCCACGGGGTATGATGTAGTTAATCCTCTTACATTAACTGTACCCTAATGTTCGCTTTCCCTCACAACGTCTTATCAACGATGTGTAGGGCTTGTCACAGATTTACAATATTTTTTTGCTGCAACAGGAAAAGATGTAGTTAATCCTACATTTTCTATACCCTAATATCCACACACTTAATTTTTTGCTTCAATTTAGTATTTGTTTATAAGTTTATAGTTTCAGGGAATTAAACTAATTATGAAGTATAATCTCATATAAGAAAAAGAAAAATAGTGCAGAAACAAAATAAAACAAATAGATATTTTACATCTGTTTTAATCAGCATGGATTTATATGCAAGAAATCAACAATTACAAATTTAGTGGAATTTCACAATGATGCTAGTCATTTCCTTGAATACAAAAAAAAACATTCCATGTAATTTACTTAGATTTTAAAAAAGCTTTTGACAGTGTTTCCCATTCTAAGCTTATACTTAAGTTGAAATCAATTGGTATTCATGGTTCTCTAATAAAATGGCTTACTGATTTCATTTGTCACCAAAAGCAAAAAGTTTGTTTTAATGGAGTTTTGTCCAATGAAAAAGACTTATAAAGTGGTATTCAACGAGGTTCCGTACTTGGACCTATCCTCTTTAACAGTTTTCTTGACATATTAAATTTATTTCAATAAAATATCAAACTTTTTGCTGATGATATAAAGGTATATAATACTTGCATTTATACTTTGCAAAATGATCTTGCCAGAATCAGTAAATGGGCTACAAAATGGAGCTTACTTTTTAATTATGAAAAATGTTACCATATGGTAATGGGGAAAACACAAAACATTGATTACTTTTTTGGTGAGCATAAAGTTTGTAAAGTGCAAAAACCAAGAGATTCGGGAATTATTATTGATAACAAAATGAAATTTCATGAAAACACAGCTCATGTAATTTGTAGAGCATTTACCACAATTAACTTGATTAAAGAATGTTTATCCAAGCTTGATAAGAAAAATGCTTCTCTTCTCTTCAAAACCATGATACGACCAATATTGAAATATGGTAATATAATTGCTGGCCCTTACATCAAGCTTGAATTGAGGAAACTTGAGAGAATTCAAAGAAAGTTCACTAAAAAAGTAGTTGGTGTCTAAGGTATGTCATACACAGACAGAATAAAAGAATTCAATCTTCCATCTCTTTTTTATAGAATTAAAAGACAAAAAATGATAACTATTTATAATATACTGAAGAAAAATATTGACATACAAAGAAAAGTTTTACCTCCAATGGCATCACGTATTTCTCGATGTAATTCCTTAAAACTTCAAGTAGACTCTCATTATGATACTTTTAGAAAAACTTATTTCACTAAGTCTTCAATTAAAGATTGAAACAATCTACCTCAAAATATTGTGGATGCACCAACATTAAATATATTTAAAAATAGATTAGACTTCAATTGGAGTCATCTCAAGTTTTTACACTTGTTATATTTCGTCTTATGAAAACTCAAATATCTCATTATATGAAGTTATTATTTTTAGATGCAATTTTCATAGGTTTGAACAACCTTCTTTTTGCCTAATTAAATATGTTATGTTATGTTATATACATGTGATATAATGCACGTTTTATATGTAAATTATTGGATGTAAGTAAAAAGCAATGCAATTCATAATTGTATGCTATAAAAAGGTAAAAATTTTAATCCTACAATTCATAAATGGGTTTTATAGTTATTAGATAAAAATAAAGTATGCTCTTTGCATATGAACTTCCCACATACACTGCATTCACGCCGCAACTCCTACAAACCAGTTTCCAAAAAGACAGCATGCTCCTTTTTGGAACCGTATTTTAAACAACAATTACGCAAATCCTTAAAAAATCTAAGAAAAACCAACTCTCACAGTAACATTCAACATTACTTCTTCCTTAAAACTCAATATCAAACAGAAATTAAAAAAGCTAAAAAAACAAGCCTGGAAACATTTTTGTAATCAAACTCCAACAAACCGATGGTCAATCATCAACAAACTTATACACAAAAAAACATACAGCATAACTCTCTAATCTTCTTTCAAATAATCAAGGTTCAATATTTATCAGCCACCCTTCACTTAACACTCTATTTCCCGCGGACACTAATGTAACCGACAATATTACCCATACACTTATTAGAATGGAAACAAAAACATACCTACTAAATAACTACATTAACTCACACCCAGAAATTACAATCAAAGAGCTAAACAAAACCAATGATTCCATGAAAACCAAATCTTCTAGTAGCCTTGACTTCATCTCAATTAAACACGTGAAGAAAGCCTACCACATACTACACCCTCATCTCCTCAACATATTTAACGCCTGCCTCAGACTAAGCTATTCCCCAAATATTTGGAAAATATGTAAACTAGTGCTAATCCCCAAACCAAATCGAAACCACCATTCAATCAAAAACTGGGGACAAATTTCTCTATTACCAACCCTAGGCAAAATCCTTGAAAAAATTCTACGAAAACGCATGATCCACTACATCCTCAAAAATAACCTAATACACCCAAATCAATTCGCATATTTACCAAATAAAAGCACTGAATTGGCCCTATCTCGCCTAACACTTTACCTAGAAAAAACACTAAATAACCAAAATATCGCAACAACCACATTTCTTGATATCGAAAATGCTTTCAACGCAGCATGGCACCCTGCAATCATCAACAACCTCATCGACAAAAAATACCCTGCATACATATTCAAATTCATAAACAACTACCTTCAAAAGCGCATTTTCATCCTACTACATAACAACAATACATACATTCAGAAACTAACTCTCTCCACTCCGCAAGGGGTAGCCTATCAGATATCCTATGGCTAACCCTCATCAACCCCATTCTTAATTTTATCAACTCAAAATCAGACTTTGCCCAATGATACTCTGATGACATCCTATTCACCTTCACAAACACACTACAACTAAACAACATCAATCGCACTGCGAATCTAATCACACAAATACAAACAATGGCCACCAACTACAAAGTCTCCTTCAATTCAAACAAACTAAAACTTATACACTTCACACGAAAAAGAATAACTCCGCTTCCACTGAAACTAAACACATCAACATCACTCACTCCTGAATCACACATAAAATATCTAGGCGTCACATTTCAATCTAATCTAAAATTTTCACTCCACCTCAAAAACATATACACAAAACTCTCACCAACTCTATTCTCTCTAAGAAAAGCTATCTCATATAAGTGGGGTCTTCATCCAAAAATCTCAAAGTACATCTACAAATCTATAAACTTCCAGTCATACAATATGGCTCACTTGCTTGGGGAAGCTCACTCAAATTCCAGAACTCACTAACCCATCTCAACAAAATACACCGCCTATGCTTACTCACAATAACAAACGCATTTCACACTACTTCTATAGCAAAACTTGAACTTCTTACACATACTCTACCCTTACACCTAAACCTTAAGAAAAACATAATTAAAAAATATCTTACTACTTTCCACTCTACACCAGCTCCACATCAGGGGCGCACATCCTCAAAATTATTGGGGGCGAAATTTTTTTGTTGCAATTTTCAAAATTAGTGGTCTGGAAATACCACGGGAGACCAAATATTCAAGCAATCCTTTAAAAGGTCCTCAGACATTTCGCCCCATTCTTTTTATAAGACAATTCGCCCCATTATTTTCATAAGACAGTTCGTCCCATGGACAATTCGCCCCATTATTTTCATAGGACAATTGGCCCCATTATTTTCATAAGACCGTTCGTCCCAAGGACAATTCGCCCCATTATTTTCATAAGACATTTTGTCTCATGGACAATTCGCCCCATTATTTTCATAAGACATTTTGTCTCATGGACAATTCGCCTAACTATTTTCATAAAACAATTTGCCCCATTATTTTCATAAAATAATTCACCTCATAATTTTCATAAGACGATTTGCCTCATGCTCAATTTGCCCCATTATTTTTATAAGAGAATGCGCTCTATTATTTTTATAAAACTTCCAGTCCTATTTTTATAAGACAATTCTTTCCATTAAAAATTTGCTCTATTTTTATAATACAATTCTTGCCATAGACCATTTACTCTATTTATGCAGATCAATTAGCACTATTGTTTTATAATACCGTTTTTTCAATTTTTTTGACTCTTACGCTTTTTTCATAAGACTATTTTTCGTAAAACGGTTTGGCATATAAACGTTTTGCCTAATATCACAACTCATCTCAATAAAAATAGCTATATTTTAATTTTATTTAGTTTTTTGAAGAATTGTTTTTTGAAAGGCAGTTATTTTATAAATGAAACAAATATTTAAAATTTTTAAACAAAATAAAAATTAATATCTTGTAATTGTAACATCATTGTAATTATCTTTTTCTTCAATTTCATCATCAATAATACAAAGATGGATGATACAAATAGCCTATGAGACAATTTGTCCATGGGGCGAATCATCTATGGGGCGAACTGTCTATGTGACAAAATGTCTGTTGACTGATTAAAATAGAGTGTATTCAGCGCATACCTAAAGTCCTAAATTTATATGACTACTTTATATTTTTTTTTACAAAATTTGTGTATTTAAATACTATACTTAGAACGAAAATATTTTAATTAAGTTTGCAGAATATACACTAGTTTAAAAAAACCAAAATTGTTAGGGGGTGGAATAGGCTTTTCATTTGAAAAATGAAGTAGTCTACCAGGCACATTACAGGAATTGATGAAAGGATATTTGATTCATAGAGAAAACAAATAACTGAAGGTTAGATAGTTTTATGAGTGAATGTAGTCTAAAGGCAAAGAGTCTACTAGACACCCTGCGATGTTTATATGAAAAAATGTGATTGATTCAGGGGCAAGTGTATCAAATGAAATTATAATTGTGCAAAGAAAAAATTAAGATCGTATTATTTCATTTTACTCAGCATCATTCAAAAATAGTTTAAAAGCTAAATTGATACAAGCCACAAAAAGTAAAATAACTTTTAACATTTTGCAATGATTTACCTTTTATAATAAATTTTAAGGAAAAAAAGTTTATCAGAAAAAGTTATAGAGCTTCAACAGAAACTAAAAAATTTTAGGGTAGAACTTAAGTTTTTGGAAACTAATTTGACGTACCCCCCTACAGCATACTCTATGGGTGGTATGGCAGGTTGGTTGAGATGATGGACTTAGCACGGAAGCCTCTGGATTCGATTCCTCATCGATACGAATTTGTTCATAGTTTGACATAAGCGGTACATCAGTGCCTTGTCAACAAAAATACACCTGCTGTCTGTACCTTACTTTTTACTTAAAATTGAAAAATTTGCTACATAATTAACATAAGAGAGAAAGGAGACAAAATAAACTAATAAAGCAATTTTCACTATTTTAAAATGGGACCGTCTGTTCTCAGAATAATTTCAAAATAATAGGAGGCATAAAGATTTAGAGTTTATTTGATATTTTCAAATTTTTATAAACAGCAAAAGCCAACATTAGCTAGCCCTTTTAATTAAAAAAATTATTTAATCTAACGGTCGATAGACATTTCGCCCCAAAAACAATTTCCCCCTGGACAAATTGTCTTATAGGCTATTTGTTTCATCCATCTTTGTTTATTAAATGTGTAAAATTATTAAAAAATTTTATATTCTTGTTTATTTTATCTCTATTATTATTAAATTATTTCAAATTAATCATTTTATCTCTTAATTTTTTAGAATTGTCCATGAGACAAAATATCTTATGAAAATAACGGGGCGAATTGTCCATGAAACAAAATGTCTTATGAAAATAATGGGGCGAATTGTCCATGGGACGAACTGTCTTATGAAAATAATGGAGCGAATTGTAATTCTCGCGCTTCCTTGCTATTTGATCTATCCTCTCATTTATCTGCTGCGCCGAATATCTTATATTAGCTTTTCTTGAAATCAAGTTCTTTTTAATTATATATATATTTACTTTTTTTCATTATTTATTTTTATTATATTATAAAATTTTTTGTATTTAGTGTTAGTTCCTAATGGAACATATTGATAAATTAAAAGATCTTTTGGGTAAAATTGAAACTCTTTCTAAAAAAGAAATAAAGTCTAGTCTTTCTCAAATTATTTCCGAATTTAATGAAAAAGATTCATTGAATTCCAAACTTTGTGATATAGACAACAATGTAAAAACTGTTTTAAATAGTTTGGACTCAATTAAAACCTTCACCTTTCCTAATACTGAAAAAAGCTTAGATAAATGTTCTATTTTTGATAACAAATTTTCTAATGTCAAATCCAATAAAACTTATTCTGACGCTGTGAAAAAATCCAATTTTCTTAAAGTTAAATTCGATAAACACGAAGATTGTCTTGAGTTTAAGAAGTTTTCCGATACCGCTTTATCTAAAGTTAAAGTAAAAAATTTGAAAACTACCAAAAATGCTTTGATGTTTACATTTCCTAATTCTACTTCGTTAGAAAACGCTAATGAACATTTTGAAAACAAAATAAAAGATGATAAAACTGTGCGTATAACTCGAAATCCTATTTTTAATCCAAAAATTATGATAAACAATCTTAATAGTGATCTGAAAGATGACGAAATTTTAAGTTTAATATATGACAAAAATGAATACATCAAGAAATCTATAGATACTGGAAAGCTTTTTAAAATTCTTTTCTCAAAAATTAATGCTAAAACTAATATAAAATTTATGGTTTTAACGGTTGACCCTGAAATTAGGTCTTTAATTAAATGTAATAGTGATAATTTGTTCATTGGGTATAAATGTCATCATGTTATAGACTTTTTTTCTTTCAAACAATGTAATATTTGTTGTAAATATGGTCATAACTCCACATCTTGTAAATCTTCCAATTCACCAACGTGTAAGTTTTGCTCTGGTTCTCATCTATCAAGTGTGTGCCCTGATATGTCTAATAAAGACATGTACAAATGTACCAACTGTATCCTTAAAAAAATCAGCTGTTTTAATCATAATTCTTTTGATGCTATATGCCCCATTCGAAAAAGTCAATATAATTTTGTTAAAAATAATACAAATTATAGTTATAATGATTATACATCGAATGCCAATAATGAATAATTTTTTTGCCAATTGCTCGGTTTTTTCCAACATTGATTTTAACTTTTTTACTATTGATAGCCTTAAAAATTTCTTATATTCTCATAAAAATGGAGCGTCTTCATGTGATCTTTCAGTCTTCCATCTTAATTGTCGTAGCTTGGACAAAAATTATGATGATATTAAATTATTGATTGATGAAATAGGTTCTTCTAAAATTGACATATTTGCCCTTACAGAAATATGGAAACCTAGATGTAACAATGATATAGATGGATATAACTTTATTTGTTCTGAGCGTAAGCAAGGTAGAGATGGTGGGTTAGGTCTTTACGTTGATAATATGTATGCATTCAATCTAGTTTGTAATAATCTTACTTTCACTTCTTTTGAAGTCATGATTGTTGATGTTTCAAATTTTAGAATTATTATAATCTACAGACCTCCTTGTCTGGACTGCAAGCTATTTTTATTAGAATTAGAAACATTATTTTTAAACACCGATGCTAAGAAAAATACTTTCATTTTAGGAGACTTTAATTTAGATTTGAACAAGTTTGATATTTGCAGAAATGTTTCTAATTTTTACAATTTAATGTATGAAAAAAGTTTTTATCCCTGCATTTTAGGTCCAACTCGTTTTGGTAAATCAACTTCAAGCTGCATTGATAATATTTTTTCTAATTTTAGTTGTGCTGGTAGTATTTCAGGTAACATAGCTTTGGATATCTCTGACCATCTTCCCAATTTTATTGTATGCAAAAATTACTTTAAAAATGTCAATCACTTTAATTTAAATGATGAATACTGCAGAATATATAACAACAAAAATTTTAAGAATTTTTATTCAAACTTGTATATAGAAGATTGGCTCATTGACATTAATAAAGGTGCAAATGAGTATTATGATGAAATGATAAAAAAAATTACTAAAATAATTGATATAAGCTTTCCTTTGGTAAAAAGAACCTATCCATCCCATAAAGTAAATACGTGGTATACGAGTGAACTTAATAGTATTAAGAAAGTCAAAGATATGCTGTTTCATAAATTCTTGAAAAACAGAACCCTTGAAACGTGGAATTTATACAAGTCAATTAGAAGTAAATATAATAAAAAAGTAAGGTTTTTAAAAAATGAGTTTTACCGTACAAAGTTTTCAATTTTACGGAATAATGTAAAGGATTCATGGAAAGTTATAAACAATTTACTTGGGCGTAAACGTAATATGCTAATCCCATTGAAGCCAAACGATTTTAATAATTTTTTCTCTTCTTTTTCCTATCAATCTAATTGTCATCATTTTCCCAGCTTTAATAACAAAGCAAAATTTAAAAACAAAAAATGTGAGCAACATTTTGTATAATTTCTTGATCCTTTCATTGGAGAAATTTTCAAAAACTGATATCGCATAAGTTGCATGGGGCACCATGCGGTACATAGGAGTGTGGGCACGGCCCCTCATGCCCCAGCATAGCTACGTCACTGGAGAGAAGAGAACTGAATGAGATAGAAAGGCTTAACAAGAGAAGAGGGCTTGAATGAAAGAGGAGAGCTTGAGTGAATGATTGATTTTTAGCAGAGAAAGCGGAAGAGAAAAACAGAGGAGACAGAAAGAGAATCACTACAGAAGATGAAGAAATCTAGTGGATCATCAACATGTGTTTGCCCAAAAATACTATAAAGAGGAGAGACTGTGATAAACATTGCTGACTTATTGTGTGCATATTGAAGCAATGAATTATTATTATATAAATCTCACGCATCGTCTGTAATATATGTTCGATAGGAATTTCAGAGCAGCTTGGCATGTGATGTTTGATTGATTCAAAAGTCTCCATTCTTCATACATAGATATCATGATCATCATACATGTTTTATAAACAAGCAGCAACTCTTACTTATAGAAAATTATTGGGGGGCGAAGGTCATTTTCGCCCCCCTGAAAACACATTAGGGGGCGGGGGGGAGGGAGCGGTCGCCCCCGGATGTGCGCCCCTGCTCCACATAACTTCACGAACCTTTACTCAACTCACACCTCGCCTTCGCTCACTTTTTTCAATTCCATTCTTGAACAATATATGCAACAACTTACTCACTACCAAGTTTTACCACACCAACACCCATACTCCCTAGTTCACCCATCGAAATCGACCCCATACTCAACTCATATATGCCACCACAAATTCTTAGCACTCAACTCCATAAAACACCAACGCAACTCAAATGCGCATCACCAACTCTCAATTTTTACCGGCGGTTCAAAATCACGCAATAAAGCAACCGCTGCTTGCGCTTTTTTTACACAATACAAGCACTCCTTTCTTCATACAACAAATGCAGACAGACAATAACACCTCCGCATACGAAACTGAAGCCCTAGCACTCCTAACATCATGCAACCACATCATTGATAACCTAACCTTCTTTACATCGAAATTGAAGCACATAATCCTTTTCACAGACTCACAAAACATAATAAAAGACCTACAACTTAACAGAAAAATTCCCCTTTCAATACTAACCCTAATCAAAAATGTTACCACTTGAATTTTTTGCCACTCATAAGTCAATCCGTTTTTTCAGGCACCTCGATATTAACACTGACTTTCTTAATGAAGATCCAGAAAACTGGAAAGAAAATACATCATTCAAAGAAGGTTTCAAAAAAGTGAAAAATCTTCCAGTAGTTAACGATGTTGCTGAGCAAGGAGTCAAACTTGTTGACGAGTTCAACGGCCGTCACACTACAAAAGAAGAGCAACTCCGGTTTCTTCTAGTTGTTGTTTCGCAACAACGTAAGTTGTTTCCTACATCCTCAAAGTCTTTAATAGCATCTGGACCAGAATGAGTGCATGGCAAGCATGATACCTCCGTCTATGAGCTGATAATACTCAGTGGTTGACCAACCCTGTGGGGATCCATAAGCTCGCTAGATAAAGACATCCAGCCACCTCTAAATAGTATTTGTCAAGATTTAAATTTTGCACACATATCTTTCATCTAAAATGCAAACAGAATCACACCAGGTAGCAAAGAAAATCTTATTTTTATTTTACTCCTATATGCAGTGCACCACCCTAGATATATGTGTAAAAAACTTTATATACTTATTTAGATAAAAAGTTTCTTTTTAAGATGAGCTGTCATATTTAAATCAATTTTTTGACAGGTTTGATTGATTTCCATAAAAAATGAATATCACCACTGAATTCAGCATACTTGAAAATGGGTTTGCATGTGTAAAAAACATTATATAATTATTTGGATAAAATGTTTCTTTGTGAGATAAATCCATTTTTAACAGGTTTGATTGATTTTCATACAAAATGAATATAACCAATGATTCAGCATGCTTAAAAATGGGTATACATGTGTAAAAAACGTTATATAGATACTTACATAAAAAGTTTGTTTTTGAGATGAGCTGTGACATATAAATAAATTTTTTGGCAGATTTGATTACTATATAAAAAATGAATATCACCACTGAATTCAGCATACTTGAAAATGGGTATATATGTGTAAAAAATAATATATAATTACTTAGATAAAAAGTTTTTTTTGAGATGAGCTGTCATATGTAAATCAATTTTTTGACTGGTTTGATTGATTTCCATTAAAAATGAATATCACCACTACTTGAAAATGGGTATATATCTGTAAAAAACTTTATATAATTATTTAAATGAAATTTTTTTGAGATGAGCTGTCTTTTGACAGGTTTGATTGATAAAAAAATGGACATCACCACTGAATTCAGCATAGTTGAACTATATATGCAACATTAAAAATATTTATAAAAACTTATTAAAATAGGGGCGGGCACTTTACGCCCCTCCCCTTTTAGCACTTGAGCGGACAAATTTAGCCCAGCACATAATAGGGTTAAAGTGACAGTCGGCTATAGCACGGTTTTTGTAACGCATATGTTTCTAAATTTTGTGTATTCTGTGTATATATATTCATTCATTATGTGCATTTCTTGCTTAATTAGTTGAAGTAAATATTATACTCAGCCAAAAAGCTATCAAAACTTTTTTTGGAAGTTATTGAAGATTGGTTGAAAAATAGAGATGTTTGTAAAGTCATGGCAAAATTCCTTATTCATTAAAAAGGAGTGGAAAATAGAAAATTTTATTAAAAAAAAAAAAGGAGAATAAATCACAAGGAATTAAATTGCTTGATGATATTATCTTGAATTTCTTTATCTTCTAAACTGGGTGCGTAAGAGTCTTTAACTTGTTCATAGCGCTTATTGACGGCCTGGTTTACATTAATATAAGCACGTATACAGTTAACAATGCAGTTCTCTGTCTTAGAGTTCATACGATGAGAAGGATAATCCATGCACTGCATCCAGCACTTCGAATTCAGGTTGAAAACTTTATCATTGAAATCAGCTTTGCTTGCTTCAGACAAAATTAAGCTCTGAACGTTTTTATCGAGGAGTGCATCCATCCTAAATATTTTAATGTGAAAAATATATAGGAACGGGCAAGAACGGTTGTGGAACCGGAAAATAATTTTTATAATTTTGAATTCTCTCCATTCTATATCTTTATTTATATTATTAAAACAATTAGACTACTTTTCTTTTAGGCCAAGTCTCATCTATTTTTTTTAGTAATTTCAAGAAATTATTTGATATAATAATAATAATAATCAATCCGAATTTGAGTTATAGGTGATCAGAAAGAGTAATGTACCTAGGAATTTGAACAAGATCTCACAAATTTTTCAGCAGAGCAAAATTTTTTTATAGCACATTTATTTTTTATATGTAAAATACATAACATAACGTTACAAAACATGGTGGATTCAACCATCTAAGTTTTTGTCACACCGATATGTACAAATAAGGGATACAATATTGAAAATAACACTGCAACAATGAAAACATACAAAAAAGGGAGAAAAATCCATATAAATTAGAAATTCAGAGCAAAAAGGGGTGAAAAAACATTTTCATATTACTTTGTTTATATAAACAAAAAATGCACATTTAATATGTAATACCACAACTATGTAGATATACATGCAAACATATCAGAGGTCTGGCAAGACCTCTGGGGAGACAACTCGCCAAACTTGCCAGCCTTATTATATATTTAAATGTGTAAATCGTAAAATGCTTAAAAAATATACTTAAAATAAAAATTTTCAAAAAATATTTTACATACATATTGAAAGCCACATTTCAAAAATTCTACCTAAAAGTTCAAAAAATTTAACTTTGAAATTGCAGTTTTATTTCATAAAAACTATATGATTGGTTGAAATGTTTATGTAATATATAATAATAATAATATTAATAATAATATTAATACTACCAATACTACTTTTTGAAAATTTTTACTTGTTTGATTTGAAGAAAAAATTAAACTGTTTTTCAATATTTCTTTTTCATGATATATATATATCATTAGAAAGCTTATCGTTTGCTACATACTCTAGAATAATTTATTTTTGAAAAAGTTCTAAAAAATTTTAATAAATGGACTTTACTTCGAAAAATTTTGTCTAAATTTTTGAAAAAATTACGGACCACCTTTTGAGTGAAGCAAAATGTGAAGATTTTTAAAAAAAATTGAATGAAAATGATATCATTGGAAAGGTATACTCTTTGTGGTTAACATAGGCTAGGTTATACAAATAAATATATTTTCATTTTTCCAAAATCTGCTTTTATGTGAGGTCAGTCAAGTTTTATTTAGTTTCAAAAAATACCAATAATAATTAACGTTCTTAATTTATATAATATTTTTTCAATATTTTATATTCACAAAGGTAAAATATGATTTTTTAGATTTTAAAATTTCATAGTTGAAGAAAACTGTCGAATTTTTTACTTTTTATGGGTCAGTAGTATAGGTCAGTATAATTTTTTTCTAATAAATTTAAAATTATTTTTGAAGTGAAAAATGTTGATCGAATGTACAAGATTTGAAGCTATACTCTTTGTGGGTAAAATAGGCTAGGCTTTACAAATAAATATATTTTTATTTTTCCAAAATCCGCTTTTATGTGAGGTCAGTCAACTTTTATCTAGTTTCAAAAGATACCAATAATTAACGTGATGAGTTTATATATTATTTCTTCAAAATTTTATATTCACAAAAGTAGAATATGGTTTTTAACATTTTAAAATGTCATAGTTAAATAAAACTGTCGAAAATTGATATATATTTTTTACTTTTTATGGGTCAGTAGTATAGGTCAGTATAATATTTTTCTAATAAATTTTAAATTATTTTTCAAGTGAAAAAAGTCGATTAAATGTACGAGTTTTGTTTGATAATCGTAGTCTACTTTTATTTAGTTTAGATACAACCTTTCTAATTTTTAACGAAGGGCATTCGTTATATTTATATCGACAGAGAGAGAGAGAGATAGAGAGAGAGAGATAAACACTTTGTTATAAGCAAAAGAGTAGTTAATTAAAAAAGGATAATGACTATTGATAAATTTGGGTAATTTGTACATAATATATTGCCTAGATGTTTTCATTCTAAAGAAATTGGTGTTCATCATACAGCAGGATCTGTGGCATCGCCTATCAAGCTCGAAGTTGAACTTTAAAAAATCATTGGAAATAGAAGGAATGCGGCCTACCAGGAATTGATGACTGAATAGACAAAGTTTAAGACAAAACAGGTCCTTCGCTTTAAGACATCCAGCTTCCACAAAAAGGAGATCCGAGCAAAATTTTCTTGGTTTGTTCATTATTATCTTCAGATCTTTTAGTCAAATTTTAAAACGCTTATAACTTTCGCATTTCTCAACAAATTGTATAATGCGATAATTATTTAGTGCATGTCCCCACAAATTATAGTAAATATGAGGAATAAAAAGTAATTTATATAATTATAAAGTAAGCTTCCGATTTATTTTATGTTTAATAATCTTCAATATACCAACTATTGATGATAACATAGAGTGTAGTACATATTCTACGTGAGCAGTCCATTTTAGTTTATCAATTTTATCAAACCGATCAATTTAAAAGATTTTACGAATTCAATCCCAAGAAAAGAAGAAAACTCGTTCAAGTCATTTTTATTATTTGAAAAAAGCATCCCTTTAGTTTTAGATGAGTTAATAGACAGTGCTTGCACCATGTATACACATTCTCGAGATTTTCATGAATGTTTTCAAAATCAATTTGTGCAGATCATATTTAATTGTAACATCATCTGCGTACAATTGAATATGAAGTTTCGTACTTGCCTTGCAAATATCATTTATGAAAATTTTAAAGAGTAAAGGTCACCTCTGGCACACCACTTTTGACTTCCCATAAATATGACTTTTCTGAGTCAATCATGACAGTTTTTTCTTTCTAAAAGATACGACTTAATCACTTGTAACGAAAAATTATCAAAGCCATATAATTCCAATTTTTGTAACATAATACTGAAAGAAACTGAATCAAAAGCCTTAGACATATCGCTAAAAACAGATATACAGACATGTTTAAGATCTAAGAAACTAATAATTTGATTAATCAGAAAACAGTGGAAAATTTCAGTTGAAAACCTTTTCCTGAAACCATATTGATGAGTATAGTACAAATCGTTTTGAATAAAATAACTTTCTATTTGACTAACAAGTATTTTTTCGAAAATTTTTGACAAAATAGGAACCAATGTGATTGGCCTATAATTCACATTGAAATGTTTGCTGCCGTTTTTGAACACAGGTACAACTTTTGAATTTTGATATCTTAAAACAATTTGGAAAGTTGCCATTCTGAATACACGAATTGTATATCACTAGAAGCGGAAAAGCAATATAATTGATTACTAATTTGATATTGCACATTGAAATACCAAAATAGTCAGTCGCTATAGATTTTTTAAATGATTTGGTTGCCAACAAAATATCATTCATCGATATATTTTTAAAGAAAAATGTGGAGGTACAGGTTTTAAAATAATTCAAGAAAAAATTCTCCGATTCATCAGGGTGTGACATGATTTGAAATAACAACTAAAATGAGTTGTGACTTCTAGAGCAGTGGTTCCCAACTATTATAAATATTTTCTTCCCTTTTTTAAAGTTTCATATTTTAAATGTTTATATATCCTTTTTATTAGTTACAATATTTTAGAAAAATTTATATTTTAATTGGAAAAAAAATTTTTCACATTTTATGTCAGGCTTTACGATTTCTCTGATTTCATATGAATAAGGATACGATTTAATCAGATGACTACAATCATTTTTTGCATAAAAATCTTTGATTAATTTTGTTGGCTGAAACTATTCTGTTGTAGGGGTCCACAGGTAAAAAAGTGACTGAAAAAAAAGGAACGGGATAAAAAAGGTTGGAAACCACTGACCTAGAGGATTATCAACAGTTTGTCCATCTAATTTCAGCTTAATCTTGTTTGATTTCTTAGGTTTGATAATTTTATTAATTTCTTGCGAGATCGAGCTGGTGTTGCTTGTAGCAGGGAGTGATTTAATATAGAATTCATTTTTCAAACGCTTCCCAAAGGCTTTGACCTCATTTTTTAACTTAAGCAAGGAGTGTAAGCACTCTTCATTTTCTTATGTAATTTGTCACGTTTTTTGATTAATCTTAAGAAATCATTATTCGCCCAAGGAGCACTTTTAATTTTATACTTATTGTTCCTTCAACAGCTTTACTCACGTTGATCATTAAATTTTCAGATAAAGCACTAGGATCATTCCTATAAAGATCTATGCAATGGGTCCTTCTTTATAGCGCACAACATCCATCTGGGAAGTCGATAAAAACTTTATCAATCCCATCAAATAAATGTTTTTCTTAATACTATAAAATCTCTTCTTTTATGGTCACTCTTTAGTAAGTATTAACGCATTCAATATTGAAAAAACAACACAACATTTTTCTCTATAAAAAATCTCATTAAATTATGAAAGTTCCTAGTCCCCGGGTTCTCAACCGGTCGGGACCCTAGGGGCGTAAATTGCTGGTGAAAAAAAAATATTTTTTCCTGCATGTTTTTTTTTTAATTTTTGAACTTCAATCACTGAGATTTTTTAGGTTTGTTAAATAGTAAGCGGATAATCCTCGCCACTCTAAAATTATGTTGATAAAATTAAATATCATGTTTGATATTTAAATATTCTTCCTATTCAAATTTTCAAAATGGCGGAGATCGATTAATTCTGATCTGTTTATATTATTTCTTACAGTGTATAAACAAGTAATTTATAAAAAAAAATTCTTTTTCTTTTTTGATTTGTATTAAAATATCAATTATTTGTAATATTTGTAACCTGTATTTTTTCCAATGAATTCTAAAAAAGAAATTATCAAGATGAGTATTTGAAATACGGATTTATTTTCCTTCAAAAGAATGATGTTCAAGTTCCCCAGTGTATTATTTGCTACAAAGTTTTGAGCAATGATTCAATGAGGCCAAATCGTCTTGAACACCACCTGAAAACCACCGACCCTACACTCACAAACAAATCACTCTCATTTTTTGAAGCAAAACGAGACTCACTGAAACATGTTAAACTTGACCAACAGCCCCATTTTTAAAGCAGAATTTGAAAGCTGCCCAAGCCTCTTATGTAATTTCCTTGCTAATAGCGAAAAATAAAAAAAGTCATCACATTGGGAAAAAATTAATAAAGCCATCACTACTTCTAGCCACCGAAGTGATTTTAGGTACCGACAGTTCGAAAAAACTCTCGCATATTTCTTTCTCTGATGACACAGTGAAAAGAAGAATTGATGAGCTTTCAAAAGACATCCGAATTCAGGTCTTGAATCAGATCAAGAAATAACCATTTTTTGCTATTCAATGCAACGAAACAAAAAGTATATCCAATTCTTCTCAATTGATTGTTTTTTCACGATTTTTGTCTGGCGAATGTATGAGAGAAGAAATGTTGTATTGCCTGTGCACTAATGGAGCACCCGCTATGATAGGAATAAATTCTGGGTTTGCTGCTTTGCTCAAACGAAAGAATAAATCAATTTCAATAAATCACTGTATTATTCACAGTGAAGCTCTCGCGTCTCGAACATTGCCTCAACAAATGAAAGATGTTTTGAGCTTGGTTATCAAAATTGTCAATTACATTAAAAGCGGAGCATTAAAGAGTTGTCTTTTCAGGCTTTTGTGCGAAGATATGGGATCAGAAGCAAAAAACTTACTTTTTTACACAAAGACGCGTTGGCTTTCCAGAGATAATATGCTTGGAAGATTATACGAATTGCGAACGGAAGTTGAAGCTTTCTTGAAAATACAAAATAAAACCAATCTTTTAACAAAATTCAAATCTACAAACTTTAAAATTTGCATGGCATATTTGGTTGATATTTTCGAAGCATTAAATGCGCTGAATTTCAAACTTCAAGGCAAAAATATGAACATTTTAACTTACAACGACATAATTCGCACTTTTATTGCAAAGCTAGATTTATGGAAAAATAGAATTGAGCAAAATAATACAGCAGCTCTTGATGGAAGTGTTATGTGCTTAGATTTAAAAAAGCAAGTAGTCCTGCATTTGGAGCATTTGAAAGATGAGTTTTTAAAATACTTTCCTAACATTGATGAAAATCTAGAGAGTAGGAAGTTTATCTCAAATCCTTTCCAGTGTGAAGTTGAAAATGTTCAAGAAGAATTGGTTGAATTGAAATTTGATTCAGTTGCTGAGAGTAATTTTAAAAAGCAAGAAAAAATGTATTTATTCTAAAGTCGCGAGTAGAGCTTTAAAAGTTTTGGTTCTTTTTGGTTCAACTCATCTCTGAGTAGGCATTCTCTGCTGTTTTTTCAATAAAAACAAAATCAAGAAACAAATTGAACATAGAGAATGATCTTCGTTGTGCAATCAGTGGAATTGAACAGAGAATACCTAAAATTGCGGCGTCGAAGCAATGCCAAAAATCTCATTAAACTTTTTTCAGTTTTATTAAATAAAAATGTCTTTTGTATTTTTTCAATTTTCATAAGAATATTTTTGAGGATAAAAATAAGAGGACTAGCATAGGTAAGAGGGAGTGAAGGTGGAGAGGAAAGGGTAAGGCGAGTAAGTAGAAAAGTATGAAAGAGAAACAGGAAGGGGCGTAAAAATTTCTACTTACATTACATTTTAACTTACAACGACATAATTCGCATTTCATTGCAAAGCTAGATTTATGGAAAAATAGAATTGAGCAAAATAGTACAGTAAGGGGTGTAGGTCAAAAAAGGTTGAAAAACCCTGTCCTAGTCAAAACGCGCAAAAACCAAAATGTCTCAAATCAAAACCCCTGAACTCATAATATAAACTAAAAGTATAATACTAAATACACATTTTCCATTATGGTATCAAGCGTTTTGTTTTTCGGGCGTGTTGGCTCGACACTTATTACAAGGGTATCCGGCCAATTCATTGGCAGAAATTCGTACCTGGTCAATTCGTTCACATTAATTTTTCTTCTGACACGTTGTCTCTAGTCAATTTGTTATTTGATCATAAAAAGAATTGAATAAGCAAAAAACGCATTGAAAATTATTTTAAATTAAGTCGAACCCCTATATCTCGGCTTGGACTTTTCCGTTCGCGCCTATAGGTCGATGCAGTAGCGCCTTATATATGAAAATACCACTCCTCAGTCCGCACCTTAACCATACCAAAACGGCCTACTTTTTGATTACGTTTGTTTTGTCTTCTTTTAATTTCGAATATTACATTTTTGATTTCAAATCGCTTTAGGCCGTTTTGACGAAAAATCTCTATTGAAAAATTAAAAATAATTTTTTCAATTAATATTGAACGTAAAAATGAATAATACGATGAAAAAAATCGTATACTGAGAATTATTTTAGTGTATGGTATCAAAAATTTGTTTAAGAAATGCCAAAGAAGTCTGAAAATTTTGAATTTCAAACTGTCACAAATTGTTATCAAACTGTCACAGATGCCAATATGTGAAGATTGAGTCACTATCTAGATAATTTTAAATTTAAATTGAATTTGCCCATCTTTTTCATTTTGCGTGAAAGAAAGAGTCTTTTAGATGAAAAAGGTGGAAAACTTTTTGTAATTGAACAATGAACATTAGGAATGATTTGATCAGAAAAAAACTTTGGAACTGGGATTAGTTGACAAATATTCAGGATGAATATCTCTTCATATTACCTGATAATAAAATACATCATACTGATAAAAAAGATCATCACGAAGATTCTTTAATCAGAATGCTTTAAGAGCGGAAAAATCTGTTCAAAAAAATCGTTAAAAAACTTTTTTCGAACACAAATTGCAGAAATTAAATTTCTAATGGAAAAAGAGCTAAGAAGAAAGGATTATCATAGAATAAATAACAAAATTACATACTGTATACAGTATAGAAGAAATGACATGGAGACTACAAGCCGATAATGAATTTGTAGCTAAAAAGATGAAGGTCATATCCAGATACCTAATTTACTGACAAATGAAATATTTTGAGTGAATTAAACACCTAAAATTGATTTATTAAATAAACTAAGAAAATAATTACCAGAGAAATACTGCAAGTAGAATTTATTTTGAAGTTTATATATTTGACATTGATTGACAGGTTTAATCTGTTTTTTGACACGTTTAATTGATTTTCATAAAAAATGAGCATCACCACTAAATTGGGAATATTTGAAAATACTAATAGGCAAGAAATACTATAGCAAGGTTTTCAAACAACAAACTGTGTTTAGGGTTAGTCTCACTTAATTAAAATATGCAAATTCATTAAAGATTTTCTTGCACTTTAACCTTTGAATAAAAATAGATTAAACAATTGTCTATAAAATATATCTTTAATTGAACAATACAAATTCAATAGCAAGTGATGCTTTGACTAGAACCACTGATGTTATGAATGAAAGTAGTGATGGGAGCTGTAACACAATACTCATACCAAACACAGTTGTACTTACACATGCGCCAAAAGCTACACTCTAACTTGTCACCAGAGTTTAGAGTGATGGGAGATGTGATGGGAAAGTAAATGGGAAACCAACTTATCAAGTCTTTTGTATGTTGTTGGGGAACTGTGTTGAAAGAAATGCCATCATACAAATCACAATGGAAATAGCCTGCAAAGCCAAAACAACAACTATTGCAATCGATATCAAAAACCACTTCTTTGAAAAGTGAGTTCTTTTTCCTTTCTTTGAAATTTGGGTGTGTGAAGGTGAATAGGGGTTGAGGTTGGGATAACAGACTTGCATTTTGCAAAAACACGACAAAGGGCATTTCAAAGTTAACGTTGGAAGTGCCTTTGTCAAAGGACAGATTAGAAGATACCTGGTTGTGAAGTTTTGGTGTCATGACTGGAGCCAGCCAGGAAGTATAAGAACAAGGTATCATAATGCCGTCAACTTTAAGCGCCTCTTGAACACAATCTAAACATTCTGGAGAAAGTTCATTGTCACTGAATGAACCTAAAAGTTCACTCACAATAATGTCCATTTGCTCATGGCACTTCCAAGAACGCATGTCAGTGTTCACAATTTCGACTTCATTGTTCCATACACGCCCATTCTTTTCGTGAAGTGTGATGCAACTATTAGCATTTTTTTCGACGGCGTACACTCTCACTTTTACATTTGCTTCTATACCCGCTTCTATAGCTGAGGTGACTAGCGGTCCTCGTCCAGCACCAACAATTGCAATCACAAAGCACTCCAAAACCTTCTTGTCACAGCTCATATCTTGCAGGGCTTTTTTGATGGCTTTTGTGTAGAGTAGATACTTGACTGGATCTTTTTCAAACACTGCATACGTATGTGAGTCAATATTATCGCAAAGGGGATGCAAGGGAAATTGAAGGACATCTTCAAAGCCCTTAGAAAAGGTCTCGACAAGTAGAGAGGGAGGTGCAGCTTCACTACTCTTCAGCAAATACTCCATGTACTGGCAATAAATTTTAGGATTCTGTGAGTGAATATTTTTTATAGCCACCTTAACCATGATGTCAGGTTTCAGTTTAAACATTTTCAGAAGCTCACTTTTTGTAGTCTGGTCTAGAACTGGATTACCACATGCATTTTCCGTGAAAATGTTTGTTGCAAGAGTTACAGCAGCAATTGGTTCGCCCATAAATTTATGAATTTCATTCAAATTAACGATGGGTTCGTCTAGTTCTAGAGATAAAAATAATCTACAATGATTCTTGCACAAGTTTCTTATTTTGTTCCAAACTTTCCAAAAATCAAGCAAATCTTCTGGAGTATCCGAACTTAGTATAGAAGGGTTGATCCGCGAATTTTTGAAGGGTATGTGAATCCATATTTTAACTTTGTTATAATTTTTTAAAGAATCATAGATATAACGCGCTAAATTAACAACATTAGGGCGTAAGATCTTTATCAAAATCGCTTTGTAGTGAAGATGATTAGCATAACTCACTTCTTGTTCAAAAACCCTTTCGCATTTATCTCTGAAAAATTGATTATCGCTGTCAACGTTAATCCAATTTGTCATTTCGCCAACGATAGAAGTATTCCATTCATTATTACATAAGGAAAGATCAGAGTAGGTGAAGGGATAAAAATTTTCTTGAGGAGTACAAAATCTTTTGTGCAATCTTGGATGTGCAATATTAGTAGCTACGAAGTCATAGCTATTGTTCTTAGCTTCATCTAAACATAGCTTAATGTTGCAACATAGTGGTTTGTACAAGCCCACTTGAAAGTTAGAGTTATTCGATGATCGTTGTACCATTCTTTATAGAAGAAAACGTAGAATGTTGAAAATACTCTAAAACAAATTTTACAAAAATTATTTATCTAATTCATAGAACGTAAGATTTGAATGTAAATCTTCGATTTTATTTTAAACTTATGCTGAGATAT
This sequence comes from Nectonema munidae, assembly GCA_030549495.1. Lineage (NCBI taxonomy): Eukaryota > Metazoa > Nematomorpha > Nectonematoida > Nectonematidae > Nectonema > Nectonema munidae. Next base: position 23,287 of record JAUIRK010001002.1, read on the forward strand.
TTTAAAAAACAATTATAAATAACGTTAGTAATATTTTTGAAACTTATATATTGTGATCTTTGTGAATGGATATCAATCTCGAATAAGTTCAATCCGTTTAACTCTTTGAGACCAACAAAACAAAAAAACTAAATAAAAAATTATTAACTGATTTTGCGGTATTTAAAAGAAATGAATCATTTTTATCATTCTCTGATAATCTGTTAATAATAATAAAACTACTGAAATTGATGGAATTCCTATTGAATGCCTAAGGAGCGTAGGAGATGGTACTATTGAAGCAATTGTGAATCGTATAAAAAAGTATTTACAATGGAGAAGGAATAATAGAAGAATGGCTAGATACTCTCTTAATTCCAATACCAAAGAAACAAGGGACTGCAAAATATGAAGAGTATAGAATCATAGCTTTGATACCACATCCAGTGAAAATACTGACTAAAGTTATCTATAATCGAATATCAGCTTTTGTAAATGGGGAATAAACATTAATGGGGTATGGATTTCGACAAAAAGTGGGAACAATCGAAAGTATTACAGCTTTAAAAACGATCTTAGCAAACAGAATCAACAAGAAACTAGACACATACTTGTGCTTTATTGATTTCCAGAAAGCTTTTGATCGAGTTGAACATCTTGTTTGATTGCTTAATAAAAAGAAAAGTTCCAAAAAATGAAGTACGTCTGATTGCAGAGATTTACCGCCGTCAAGTTGTGTACATGAACACAGATCAAAAAAAGCAATATCCTAATAAAATTAAAAGAGGTATAAGACAAGGTTGCGTACTTTCTCCACTTCTATTTAACACATATGTAGATGAAACGTTCCAAGAAATGACATCAAGCTTTGGTGTGACCAACAAGCAGAAACAAAGAATTAATAGAATTAGCTATGCAGATGACACTGTTCTTATTAGCGAAACAGAGCAGTTGAAATTTATTATGAAAAAAGGACGAAACGCTTCAATTGAAATTAACATAAATAAAACAAAATGCATTCTAATAACAAACAAAGGACATAAAAACGCTAACATCTCAATTGAAAAAGTAGAACAGGTAAAGAGATTTCAATATATTGGCGCTATAATAGAAGGAAATTCACAAAATGAAGCTGACGTAAAAACTGGGATTGCCAAAGCAAAGTTTTTGGAAACATAAAAAACTGATGAGAAATAGCTCATCAATTAAGAAACGTCTTAATTCACAAGTTTGGTCTGTTTTTAGGTATGGATCTGAAGTCTTTTCATTAACAAATGCTTTGAAAAAAATAGATGCGTTTGAGATGTGGTGTTACAGAAGAATTCTACGAGTTAGCTGGACAGATGACGAATGAAGTTGTATTAGAGAATTTACCAAAGCCAAAACTACTTAACATGATACTTGAAAGAAAAGCAAAATTCTTTGGGCATATAGCGAGTAGAGCTTCAGCCGGCGATTAACTAAAGACAATGAATGTTGAAGATAATGGGAAAAAAGTAGGAAGAGGAAGACGAAGAACATGGCGGATTGATGATATCAAAGAAATGACTGGCAAAAAAGCTAGAAGAAATTTTCAAAATGACAGAAGATGAAAATTTTATAAAAAAAAATAAATGTTGCTTCGATTCTGAGTTATGAATACAATTTACCATAAAGTTAGTGTGTTATAGTTTGACGCAACCCATTTGACAGTGCTTAAATTAAATTCAGGTAAAAAAAAGCTATAAATAGATAAAAGGGACTTTTAAAAAATTTCAAAAAAGTAAAACCACAGAAGATAAATAATTATATAAAGACGTAAAAAATAAGCAAGAAAGAATTCTGAAATTAAAATTATATAATGAAAAAAATGAAGATGAATGACATTTGTTAAATGGCTAGACAAAAAAAAGAGAAGATGAAGACGTGTTGGGTATGCCTAGTGTTAGAAATAAAGCAGGACTTTTAATGAATAAAATACCTGAGATGCTGAGTATATGGAAAAATTATGCCCAAGATGTTTTTAATAAAGAAAATGAGATTGAGAACCTAGAAATTGCTTAAAAATGTGAAGGATCATTTATGTTTTTGATCAATTAGAATGAAAGAAGTCGGCAAGGTACAGTGATGCTCATTAGAAATATTAAAAGTAAGATGAAGTAATCGATGTTCTAAGTTCTAATTCAAAACATTTTTAATGGGGCACCTATCCCAGAGTCATGGAATAAAAGTATAAATATACTATTGTATAAAGGTAAAGGCCAAATTACTGATTGTTCAAATTACAGAACCTTAAAACTTTTAGAACACGATATGAAAATTATGGAAAAAGTAATACTGAATAGATTGAAAAAAATCGTTGTAAAGTTCACTTTGGTTTTATATCAAGAAAAAGCACAAATGAGGTAATCTTCATCATTAGACAGCTAATAGAAAAAAATCGAGAAATAGACAGTCTTAATTTTGCTTTCATTGATTTGGAGAAGGCTTTTGATTCTGTCTGTAGAATTCTCATTGAATGGTCTTTAAGAAGAAAAGGTGTAAATGCAAAATTAGTTAAGGCAGTAATGGCTTTGTAACAAGCCAGGATACTCGTATAAAAATTGAAAATGCAATTTCTGATTAATTCACTAGAAAGACGGAGCGGTCATTTTTGACTGCTTTCTATTTTTATTGAAAATTAAAACAATTGTTTGCACACATATTGACTTCAAATTTTAAGAGTAATATTACATATTTTATGTTACTAATTATGATATCTATGTAGAAATATATTTATGCATATGCGTATTCGCATGTGTCGTGTGAAGAGACACAGGAAGTATTGCATGTATAAAAATTGTGTCATAAAGTTGATGAATTATTGTAAATATTTGAGTTGCGTAAGAGTTGAATTTTGAAAGTATAATTGACTCAATACAACATTTGTTTCTTCCTCTTTTCATTCACTTTATCATGGACACTTCTTCTAGCTGCGCCTCTAATTCTGATGACACAGAATTTAAAGATTTGTTTTCTTTTGACTCAGATACAAGTTCGGATAACACAAAAAAAGAAAGAAGTGTTAGTCAAGATCCTATAATTACAAAATCAAAGGTAGAATGGTTCCAGCAAAATGAAGAACATTTTATAAAGAAAACACCCAAACAAAATATTTTTCGCTGTCATTCTGGGCCAACTTTTTATGCAACAAGACATATTGAAAAAAATCAGCAATTACAGCCTTGACTTTACTTTTTTATAAATTTATGCTCAAGCTTGTGCAGAAATAAACCGTCTTGCATGGCAAAATACAAAACAAAACAATACTTTTGATTTATCTTTACAAGATGATATACTATCTTTCATTGGGCTGCAATACACAAGAGCCTCTTTGGTAGCTAAAAACACTCCGCTGAATGATTTATGGAACAAAAAACGGCTTCCCTCTTTATTTCCAAACACAATGAGTATAAAAGTATCATGAAACACATAAGATTTGATGACTTCCTTACCAGAAGACAAAATGCATCTAATGATCGTTTTCTCCCCATTCGTGAAATTTGGGTGCGTTTTATAGCAAATTCTCAAGCAAGTTTCTTACTATTTGAAAAATTGACAATCGATGAGCAATTATTTCTATGTAAAACCAGATGTTCTTTTCGACAGAAAGACGGCAAGAGAAATCGTGAAGTTTTCGTGCCTTCACATGTTCGTCTTGAACTTACGTCTCCCTATTTCAATAAAGGATACAATGTAAATACAGTAATCCCTTGATTAGCACGGTTTTGATTAACACGTTTTCAATTTTAGTTTTATATTTAAAATTTTTTTACATATCATTTTACTCCAAATTATTCTTTGAGAGTCCACTTAACCCTATTAGTGCTGGAGGGCGTAAAACGCCCCCCCCCCCTTGGTTAAAAAATTAATTGTAGAAAATTGGCTGAATCATATCCCTTCAAATTTTGTGACTTTTCCTAAAATCGCTAGCTGCATCTTTTGAAACCATTTTCATGATAGTTGAATGACCCCTTCATGTCCAAAACTGTGAATCAAAATTAAAAAAATTTATTTTTCAGCAAAATTTTGACATTATCTGTACTTAACCTTATAACTTAGGATCTATATTATATAATACCCTGAAAATTTATAATTATATACAGTTTAGAACGCATAACACTTTATATATTTAATTTTTTCAATAATCATGGCTACTTTTTAGAAAATGTCAATCAAAATTTTGATTGATCAAAAATATATCTAATAAAATATACTTTCAAATTTCACATAAAATATATGTTTTTATACTTAATCGGTCATGCTGTTTTCATTTCTGAACTCATTTTTTACATTTAGGATATGAAAATACCTATATGTGTTAATCAAATTTGCGGTTTACTTCTGAAAATTGTCTCCAAAAACATTCCTTCACATTTTACATAAAATATATGTTTTATACCAAATCGATCATGTTGTTTTCATTTCTTGACTCATTTTTTACATTTAGGATTTGAAAATACCTATAAGTGTTAATCAAATTTGCGGTTTACTTCTGAAAATTGTCTCCAAAAACATTCATTCAAATTTTACAATGAAATATGTTTTATACCCAATCAACCATGCTGTTTTCATTTCTGAACTCATTTTTCACATTTAGAGGTTTTAAAATATCAGTCAAAATTTGCGGTTTACTTCTAAAAGCTATCTCCAAAAATATTCTATAAATTTTACATGAAATATTTGTTTTTATACCAAATCGATCATGCTGTTTTCATTTTTGAACTCATTTTTTACATTTAGGATTTGGAAATACCTATAAGTATTAATCAAATTTGCGGTTTACTTCTGAAAATTGTCTCCAAAAATATTTTCTTGAAATATATGTTTTAATACCAAATCAATCATGCTGGTTTCATTTCTGGACTCATTTTTTACGTTTAGGATGTGAAAATACATATAAGTGTTAATCAAATTTGCGGTTTACTTCTAAAAATTGTCCCCAAAAACATTCATTCAAATTTTACAATTAAATATATGTTTTTATACCAAATCAACCATGCTAGTTTCATTTATGGACTCAATTTTTGCAGTTTTAATTTGAAAATACATATAAGTATCAATTAAATTTGCGTTTAGTTCTTAAATTTGTTTTTATAGCAAATATATCATGATGATTTCATTTCTGAACACAGTTTTCGCATTTAGAGGTTTTACTGCTAGTGTCAATCAAATTTGCGGTTTATGTTTGAAAACTATATCCCAAAATATTCTCTCTAATTTTACATGAAATATATGTTTTTATACCAATTCGACCATGATTATTTTTATTTCTGAAATCATTTTTTGCATTTAGAGGTTTTAAATGTCTGAAAGTGTCAATCAAATTTTCGATATACGTCTAATGTCTACAGAAAATTTTTGAAATTTAAATAAAATATCTGTTTTTATGCCAAATGGAAGATGCTGGTTTCATTTTTGGACTCAGGTTTGGCATTTATGGTTTTAAAATATCTGAAAGCTTGAATAAGATTTGCGGTTTACTTCTAGATATTGTTTTCAAAAATATTTAAAAAAAAAAAAAATATCTGTTTTATACCAAATCGACTATGCTTATTTTATTTCTGTATTGGATTTTGGATAATACGGTTAAAAATATCTCGAAGTGGCAATTGAATTAGTAATGTATGCCTGAAAAACAGTTCTGTAAAAAAATTCAAAAAATGGCTGCATATTAGGTATATAGTAAAAATATACTTTTTTTTTGTATATTTTGGCTTATAATACTTTCTACAATCATCTTAGGTATGAAATATTTAATAAAAAAAAAATAAAACGTATTATAAAATCTTTTGAAAATTTGTATGAGAGAAGGAACCAAGTTGAAAACTAATTGAAAAGAGTACATGTGATCAAAACAAATAATTAAAAAAAATATGTATCATGACTAAATGGAAGATCTACAATGTTCTAATGAACTAGGAAGTGGTTTAATTATATAATATTAGATGCTTCAAAAAAGATTTTGACTGTGAAAAAAAAGTTTCTCTTTTACAAATGTAAAATATTTAAATCTATAGCTTATCATCTAGGATTACAGTTAACATTTAGCTAAGATGGGTAGGAAATCTGAAAATTTAGAATAGGTCAGATTTATCAAAAATGGCACAGGTGCCAATATGTGAGAATTTAGTCACTATCAAGATATTTTTAATTTAAATTGAATTTGTCCATCTTTTTCTTTTTGTGTCAAAGAGATAATTTTTTGGATGAAGAACGTTGACAACTTTTTGTAATTGAACAATCAACATCATGAATGATTCATCAGAAAAAATCCTTTGAAATAAGATTGGTTGAAAAATATTCAGGCTTGATAATAAAATACACGATACTGATAAAAAAAGTCTAAGATTCTTTAATCAGAATGCTTTGAGAGAGGAAAAAAGTAATTTTATCCTTATAAAAAAATTTTCGAACACACTTTGAAGAATATAAATTTCTAATGAAAAAAGAGCTACCAAAAAAGGATCATCATAGAATGAATACCAAAATTACATACTGTAAATTATAATATGACGTAGAGACTACGAGCCGATAACGAATTTGTAGCCGAAAAGATGGAGGAAATAGACGAAACACTACAGAAATGAGAATTATATGTAAGCTCAGCTTAGCAGCTAAAGTGAGTAACAAGAAAGTAAAAAATATATGTCAAGTAAATGATATAAATAAAGTTATAGAACTTATGTGACTTACACCCTTACAGTTATAGGACTTATGTGGTTCGGTCATGTAAATAGAAGATTAGCAGATAAGTTCATAAAAAAGTCTATACATTAGAAACTCTAGGTAAGTGTAAAGGTAGACCAAAAATAACTTGGAAAGAAATGGTTGAAAAAGACATGAGAAAAAGAAATTTGAGTTTAGGAGATGAACAAAACAGGGATAGTTGGAGAAAAATTATTAAGAATATATAAAAGTGTTAATCAATGTTTAAACTCGGCTAAACCCTTGCTTGCTGGGAAAATAGCCGTAAAACCGATTATTATTATTATTATTAATAATCTTTTTTATTTAAGATAATATCACATTTTAATATGAATAAAAGAAAAGTAATAAGCCTAAAAGATAAACTTTCTTTCATAAAATTAAAAGATAGTCATTCAAAAATATCAGAAATTTCTTAAATTTATAATCTAAATACGAACAATTTTAAAAAAAGCTGATGAATATAAGAAAAAAGGGCAAATGGCCTCTGAAGTTTCTGCACTGAAAACTTGTCGTAATAGAAGTCTTTTAATGATGGAGGTTGAACGCTTACTAATTGTATGGATTGAAGACTGTAATCAAAAGTGTATTCCAATAAATACCAAAATAATTATGTCAAAAACTATGAATCTGCATCCTTCACTACTCGAAACAGGAAAATTTGATAGCAGTAAATCATTTAGTGCCAGCTCTGGTTGGTTTGAGAACTTTAAAAAAAGATATGGACTGCATAGTGCTAACATTCAAGGAGAAACTGCAAGTGCAGATTTTGAATCATTCAAAGATATTCTAACTAAAGTTATTGAAAGTGAAATTTATGATAAAAAACTTATATTTAATGTAGATGAAACTGCTTTCTTCTGGAAACGCATGCCTTCAAAAACGTTTCTAGCTCGAAATGAAAAGTTGCGCGAGGTTACAAAATGTCAAAGGAATGAATCACACTCTTGATTGGCGGTAATGCAAATGGTGACTTTAAACTAAAACCACTTATGATTAATAAATCATATAATCCGAGATGTCTTCGTTCATGCGACAAGTCAAAGCTTCCTGTTATATGGCATGCTAATAAGAAAGCATGGCTAACAAAATCAATCTTTGAAAATTGGTTTGAAAAAAACTTCTACCCCAATATAAAAAAATATTGTGAGAAAAATAATCTTCAATTTAAAGTGCTTCTTATATTGGATAATGCACCGGGGCATTCAATTTGTTTATCTGAAAAGTTTGAAGAAATTAACGTTTTATTTCTTCCTCCTAATACAACTTCAATACTTCAACCCATGGATTCAGGAGTTATCGCTACGTTCAAAGCGCTTTATCTTAAAAACACCTTTGAAAAAGCATTTAAAAGTGTTTCTAAAAATGAAGCAGAATCACTTTCGATATTTTGGAAAAAAATTCAATTAAAGATGCTATTGATGGCATACAAAAAGCTTGGGGCAAGCAAATATGCCTACTTTAACATCATCTTGGAATAATCTTTTTTCAGAAACGTTTCAAAAAAATACAGCAACAAACAATGCCTTTGATGAATTAGTTGCAGAAACGAATATTGTTGGAAAAAACTTGGGTTTGGTAGAGTTAGATAATCAAAGCATATTTGAACTAATAGAAACACATACTGAAGAGTTAAGTGTTAATGATTTGATGAATATTGATCAGCAAAGAGCATATGAAAGTGATAATGATTCGGAAAAAGACGGAGACATGGTTGATAATGTTAAAGAAATATCAAAAGAAAATCTTAAAGAAATACTTTGCAAAGTTGAAAGCATAAAGCAATTTATCTGTGAGGCTGACCCAAACAATGAAAGAAGTTTTCAAATTTGTCAAAAAATTGATTTAACAGTAAAATGTTATGAAGAACTTTATAAAGAAAGAACCAAGAATAAAGTACAAAGCACTTTGGATATGTTTTTTACCAAAAATACGTCTTGAGTTATTTTTTTATTTATTTGTATTTTTAAACAAAAATGTTTTGCTTCACTTTTTCTTCAATATAAAACTTGATTTTAAAGTACAGTAGTTTAAACTACAGTATCTAACTACACTAAATTAAACTACATTATCTATCTAAACTACTTTAAACTACTATAATTTAAACTCCTTGATTAGCACGGTTTTGATTAACACGAATTTGGATTAATTAAGCGTGTTAATCAAAGGATTACTGTATAGACAATTTTTTCACTTCTTTGGATTTGGCTGAAAGTTTTTTTAACAAAAGTACCACATTAGTCAGAACTATTAGAAAGAACAGAAGAGAAGTTCCAAACTTAGAAAATTTAATGAAAAAGCAATCACTTTATTCTAACCAAATTTTCTTTTCAAAGTCTGGATGCAGTCTCACTGTTTATAAAGGTAAAAAAAAGTGTATGTTATACATCTAAATGAATAAATAATAATATATTTATTTTACATTACTTAGTAAGCAAGATAAAAAAACTTTTTTTCTATGGAATTCAAACTATAATAGAATTTCATTGAATATATTTACTAAAAATTCTAGATCTAACTTATATAAAACTATGTCAGTAAATTTAAAAAAAAAACGAAAATTTACAACATAAAAACATTTTTATAGAATTCAAAAATTATAAAAAAATTTTGTTGAATATATTTTACTAAAGATTCTAGACATAATTTACAAAAAATAAGTGAGTAAATTAAAAAAACATTATAAAAATGAGTTAAAAATAAAAATACATACATTATTTCTGTTCAATACTCGAGGTTACATAATTCCTTCAAAGAGTTTAAAAACAAAGTGAAGAAAAAAATAATATTAATGTATAGTTTTATTAACCATTTTAAAAATCATATTTATCAATCGTGAAATAAAGACCAGAAGTTTCAATTTTTAAATAAAATTTCGTGTTGACTCGGAGTAGTCAGTAATTGCATTCACTTCTGAAGAAAGTGAAACAATTATTGATGTAGGTCGTAGGAAAACAAATTTGTTATGCTCGTATCAAAACATCTCATCAATTTATAGCAAAACACACAGAGCTTGTGTCTGATCGATTTGCGTATAGCGTTTGTATTTTTGTTCTGTGGTTCTGGTTGTATTCGTATAAGATGTTTCGCTCAGCACAGATAGCAACACACTTATGTGCGAATATTGATTCATAGTGTATGAATGTGTTATGGGTGTGAATAACAAAATCATTTCTTTTGTAGTTATTACTTGATACCACACATATGCATCCAAACAAACAAAAACAACACACGGAAAATATAACCAAATTCACCCACATATGCTACACTCGCTGAAATCGATCAGACACATGTATAATTTGACGAGTTATTTTGACACGCGCGTAAGAAGTATATTTTCTTTCATCATCTGTTCTATAAATTCATTTTCATCTGAAATGAACGAACTTACAGATTCTGAGTGAGAATACAATTTTATCTGAAAATTGGAATTTTTCTGTTTTGTTACAAGTTTTAAATTCAAATGATAAATTTGAAATTTTAAAATGATTTGCTTCGGACAAAGTTATTTTAAATATTTTCCAATGCAATGATTGCCTACTAAATTGTAGATTAATAAAGAGAAATGATGTATCTGATGGATATTGTTGAAAATGTTATGTTTGTGGTAAAAAAAAGACGGTGCTATCAGGATCTTTTTTTGCGTAAAACCACCTCACCTTAAATTCTATGATTTTGTTCATTTATGGATGGTGTCGTGTCGTGACTATTCATTAGACGCTATTATTGATGAAGCATCTATTAAAAGTGGACGAACTGCTGTAGAATGGGCTAATTTTTGTAGAGAGATTGCTACAAGTTGGGTTGAAAGAAATTGTCTAACTGTTGGAGGTTTTGATGAAAACTTTGAACAAATTATGGTGAAATTGATGAAAGCAAGTTTTTTCATAGAAAATATCACAGGGGTACTTGGAGAGAAGGTCATTGGGTGTTTGGATCAATGGAAAGAAATAGTAAGAAATGTTTTTTAGTTGAAGTTGAAGATACTACCAGGATCCATTATTGTTTATGACGAATGGGCTACTTACAGGAACATTTCTAACTATAATAATGGAGTTTATGATCATTGGGTAGTGATACACCAACGTAATTTTGTAGACCCAAATGATATGAACATTCAACGCAAAACATTGAAAATCTTTGGATGCGGGCCAAAAGAAAATTTAAAAGACAGTTTGGCACCTGCAACGAATTATTCAAATCATATTTAGATGAGTTCGTTTAGAGAAGCCATTTTCCAAAAGCAAAATTATTTTCTGTGTTTTTAAATTCTTTAAAAGATTTATTGCAACCCCGAAGTATTGAACAGAGATAAAGTATGTATTTTTATTTTTAAATTAAATATTTTTTTATTTACTCTCATACTATGTAAATTAAATCTAGGATCTAGAGTAAAATATAGTTAATGAATTCTAATTAAATTTGAAATCTATAAAAAAAATATTTTCTTTAATTAATCTTTATATTATGATAGAGTTTACTAATGTATAGTTTGATTGACATCACAACAGCCAATAATTTGTCAAAGAATTTTTTTGATTGAGAGAACCGTAAAGTAAAAGATTACCAAAAGAGATAGAACCAGAAAAGTCTACTAGACACCCTGCGATGTTTATATGAAAAAATGTGATTGATTCAGGGGCAAGGGTATAAAATGAAGTTATAATTGTGCAAACAAAAATAAAACAATAAATTAAGATTGCATTATTTCATTTTACTCAGCATCATTCAAAAATAGTTTAAAAGCTAAATTGATACAAGCTATAAAAAGTAAAATAACTTTTAACATTTTGCAATGGTTTGCCTTTTATAACTTTTAAGGAAAAAAAGTCTCTCAGAAAAAGTTATAGAGCTTCAACAAAAACTAAAAAATTTTAGAGCATAAATTAAGTTTTTTGAAAACTAATTTGACGTATCCTCTACAGCAGAAGTCTTCAAAGTGGGGGTCGCGACCCCCAGGGGAGTCGCGTAACCATAGAAAGGGGGTCGCCAAAATTATAACTATGGAATTTTTTTAAATAATATTCAACATTGTTTTTTTACTAATTTAACAAACACAACAATTTTCAATATAAATTGACAATCGTTTTAATTTAAATGGTATTGTTAAACTTCATCAAGAAAGCAAAATAATATGATATTTTTATTTAATTCCATAATTTTCTATTTTTTATTTTAAGATAAATCGACGATGGATAAGTGGCTGATAAACAAGAGAAAAACCTCTGATGATTTGAGTGATGCCCGCACGATGGCAAGCGGTGTAACAAGTTCTAAAGCGGAAGAAAAAGAGAATAAGCTTTTTTATGTGAAAAAAAGAAAGTACAACAAAACTTATTTACAATTTGGATTCACTTTCATTGAAATAAATAATGAGCAGCGCCCAATGTGTGTGGTTTGCAGTGAGCACTTAGCAAGCGAAAGCATGAGGCCTGCAAAATTGAAAAGGCATCTCGAAACTAAACATCCTTCTTGTGTTAATAAACCCGTGGAGTACTTTGAAAGGTTGTTGCAATCTACAAGAAAACAACAGTCAAATATTGAAGCGCATTCTGTAACAAATTTAAAATATTTGCGGGCATCGTATGAAGCATCTTTTTTGATTGCGAAGGCTAAAAAACCGTTTACAATTGGAGAAGAGCTTGCTCTTCCAATAGCCATCAGAATGACCGAAATTCTCATCGGACAAAAATATGCAAACGAATTAAAAAAAAATCCTATGGGTGACACCACAGTGAGCAGAAGAATTACGAAAATTAGCGAGGACTTACATGAACAATTACTAGAAAGAATTAAAGAAAATTCAAAATTCGCAATTCAATTGGATGAGACAACGGATATTACAAACATGGCACAATTATTAGTGTATGTAAGGTATTGCTACCACAATGATCTTCATGAAGATTTACTTTTTTGCAAGCCATTGGAAGCACACGCTATAGGTGGGGCAATGTTTCAAAAAGTAGACGAATTTTTTGAAGAAGTCGGATTAAAATGGGCTGACTGTGTTGGAGTTTGCACAGATGGTGCAGCCGCAATGACAGGAAAGAATGTTGGCTTCCACAGTAAAGTCAGATCCGTTTGTAAAAAGGAAGTAACCTTCACTCATTGCATGATTCATCGGGAGGTGCTAGCAACAAAAAAAATTAGCGAAGAATTGTGTGAAGTGCTACAAGATTCAGTGAAAATAATCAATTCCATTAAATCTCGTGCTAGTCGACTCTTTACGAATTTTTGCAAAGAAATGGGCTCAGAATTTGAATCTTTGCTGCTCCACACGGATATTAGATGGCTTTCAAGAGGTCGAGCTTTAAGAAGGCTACTGACATTAAAAAATGAAGTCATGTTATTTTTATCAAGTAATGACTCTGAATTGGCAAAATACTTTTACAATGAAGACTGGGTTTCTAAACTTTGTTATTTATCAGATATTCTTGACAAACTTAATGAACTCAACATATCATTGCAAGGTGCAGACACAAATATTTTTACATTAACTTCGAAAATTCAAGGTTTTATTAAAAAAACTAATGTTTGGTTGATTAATGTGAAAAGAAACACATACGAAATGTTTCCATGTTTGGAAGAGTTCATAATGAAAAACGCACTAAGTTTTGAAAAAGTTAAACCCATCATAATCGCTCATTTAGTAAGTTTAGCAGAAAATTTCAAAAAGTATTTTCTCAAAGAATCAGACATGAGCCAATTTGCTTGGATTCAAAATCCATTTGATGTTGATGTCGAAAAAGTGAGTAATCTTACAGTAAAGGTTCAGGAAGAATTGGCAGAACTTTCTTCTGATTCTTCTTTAAAAATCACGTTCGCTAAAATGAGTCTCATATCGTTTTGGTCTGGTCTTGATTCAGAATATTCGAACTTATCTCAGCTTGCAATAAACACTCTTCTACCTTTGCATCGACTTATTTATGCGAAAGTGCTTTTTCGGCATTAACTAACCTAAAAACAAAACATCGAGTAAATTTGAAATGTATCGAAACCGTAGTAAGACCAGCTTTGACAAAGTTAGAGCCTAGATTTGATCTTTTATGCAAAAAAATGCAATCGCATCAATCTCATTGATTCAAATGAAATGATATAATCTTAATAATGATATATGATTTTAACTGCTATTATCTTTCATAACCCCTTATTTTTTTCGTACATATGCTTATTTCTGTGAATTCTTTTATAAATAAATAAAAAAAAGTAAAATATATTTTATTTCATGTTTAGCTTATGTTGATTTTTCGAAGGAATAAACTTTTTCACTCCATTAACTTATTTTTTATTTATAAAAAAGTTTGGTGGGTCACGAAAAAAAATTTTTTCCAAAAAGGGGTCGCGACAAAAAAAGTTTGAAGAGCACTGCTCTACAGCATACTCTATGGGTGACAAGGCAGGTTGGTTGAGATGATGGACTCAGCACGGAAGCCTCTGGATTCGATTCCTCATCGATACGAATTTGTTCATAGTTTGACATAAGTGGTACATCAGTTTTGGTCAATGAAAATACACCCGCTGCACCTACCTTTTACTCAAAATTGAAAAATTTGCTACATAATTAACATAAGAGAGAAAGGAGACAAAATAAAGTAATAAAGCAATTTTAACTATAAAATGAAACTGTCTGTTCTCAGAATAATTTCAAAATAATAGGAGGCATTAAGAATTAGAGTTTATTTGGTATTTTCAAGTTTTTATAAGCAGCAAAAGCCAACGTTTAGGTAGCTAACCCTTATAGGGTGATTTGGTAGCACTTATGTTTTTTACATATTGTAAAGAATCATAGTATACAAAAATGGTAATTTAATCACTTTTTATAAAATTATTTAAGTCTAAAAACACAAAATCATTAAAAAATTATTTTAACTAACATAAATCAAAGTATACGAGGAAAGAAAATCAATGCGTTTTTTTTTGAATATTTCTGTCCACAAATAAAATTCTGACAGCTGTTATAAATAGATTAAGTACATTTTTATCAACTGAAACATTTTTTTTGACAGGGTGTATCATGCAAGGGAAGTAGAAACTTCCATATCTGCACTGATGAACTTTTATAATAAGTCGATGGCATCGCTGGGATTCGAACCCAAAGGCTTTGGATCCGTAGCGATGCCTCTACCTATCAGCCCACCAGCCCCTGAAACATTTTGTTTCGATATTATATTTTTATTATAATAATCAACAAATTTTCAAAAAATGATTTAATTAATTATGTACAGTGTTACTAACAAAATTTAACAATCGAACATTATAAAAAATATCTCTGCTCAAATATTAAGCAAATAGAGTATTCTTGCTTTTAAACTGAATAGCTAGTCAAAATATTCATTCCCAAATAGCTATTGAAAAAAATTTCTTGACTTGGAAAAATTATAGATACACATAGGAGACAGGCGATTTGGAGAGAGCAGTGCGACTCACGCTCAAAGCGCAAATTTGGCAAGGGGAGACTGCTCAAAGGGTAAATTGAAATGATTTTTATTATTATTATATAGCTCTCACGCATCGTCTGTAAAATATGTTTGATAGGAATTTCAGAGCAGCTTGGCTGATGTTTGATTGAAAAGTGTGCATTCCCTCTTTTATTCTCTTATCTTACATTATCATGTATTCGAATGATCATTACATTATGTAATGATAATGTAAAATTTAAGATATATTTTTTTATCAAGATTTCTTAGAATAGTTGGCAATGTTTTTACACTTTGCTTAAAATTTTTGTTAATAAAACTTAGTACAAATATTTTAATTTTTAGCGTATAACTTAGGGATTGGAATAAAGGTACCGTGGGGTGTTTTCATCGAGAAGGCACAATTGCGCCGCTTGCATCGAACTATGAGAAAGTTTGGCTTGATAAGGGATCGAACCCAAGACCTTGAGTTATCGAAAGCCAGTACCTAACCCTCCTTACTCAAGCCCCCAAAATATATATTTTGGAATAGCTAATTTATATAAATTTAAAGTTTGTAGAATATTTATTCCAAAAATTTTAAACCTTTAATTTCTATTGGCCAAATTAGCCTAAATAAAATTTCAATCTACTTTCCTGACTGAATATATGTGTATGTAGAATATGAAGATTATATAAGATGATTCTTTTTTACTACTGTACTGAAAATTCGACAACATTGTATATTCAAAAATTGTCTGAACAATCCTAATCTCAATGGGATGGATGGCATCTGCTTTGTCTAAACCAGTTTATTCTTCTTAAACCATACTTAAGATTTTGCAAAAACATTCCTATGTTATTTATCAAACATGAATTTGTGCAATCGTTCATCCAATAGTTTTGTTAATTGGACTCGAGTGATTTACTACCAGCGCAAGCTTCACTTGACGGGCTTCAAAAAAGTAGATGCTAACACTTCAGAACACAAAGGACATTTATGTTCCTCTTCCCCACCAGACGTTAATGCATCAAAACGAAATTTCAAGTGTGAGTTGTCATATTTCATTTTTTTAGTCATTAAGAAAAATGCACATTAACAAATTAGGCGTGAAAAGCAATAAAAGAAAAAAATAGTACTCAATTCAAAGAGAAATTTATTTATTCTTTTTAAATTTCATTTATTGGCAAAATGGCAAATGACTCAATATGGGTGCAATATTTTGAGAAAAATGATTCACTCAGTATAATATAAATTCATGAGGTTACTTATTGAGAAAAATTTATCAAAAAACATATTTTGATCTTTATATCTTCTCTTTTTTTTCTTCAGTGAACACATCAATAAGCGTAATCCAAAATATTTTTTGTGGCATAGAAATTTTTATGCAGTAAACAATAATAAAAATAAAAAAGCAAAAAAAAATTCGGCAACTATTTTTAATCGTATACATTATGAACTAACTTAAATTTTGGCGAATAATCCAAAAGTTATAAGAAATATAAAAACGAAGATTAATTTATAAAAAAACGGAAAACTAAAACTATTTTATAAAAATCTACAAATAAATTTAGGTTCTGATAGTAGAGTGGTTTTATAATTGTCTTGGAAATTGTTACAAATTAAAGGTGAAAATTTGTCAAAATTTAACAAGCTTTAGTTTAAAATTGCCAAATATAAAAAATATGCATCCCTCATCTGCTAATTAATCGTAATGAAGCCCATGGAATATAAAAACAATAAAATTGTATTTCGTACTTATGATATAAGTAATGTATTCTGAAAGCACATCCTCAAAATTATTGGGGGCGAAATTTTTTTGTTGCAATTTTCAAAATTAGTGGTCTGGAAATACCACGGGAGAAAATAGTTTGTTAAAATAGTGTATTCAGCGCATACCTAAAGTCCTAAATTTATAAGACTACTTTATATTTTTTTTACAAAATTGGTGAATTTAAATACTATACTTCCAGCGAAAATATTTTAATTAGATTTGCATATTGAATATGGTGCGCAGAAAAAATGCCTTGGGAAAAAATGCCCCCAATTAAAAAGTAGGAAAAAATGCCCCAACAAAAAAATTTGAAAAAATTATTAATTAAAATTTAAAAAAAAAAATTTTTTTAAAGATATGTCAAATAAAGATTTTTTTGTAAAAAAAACAAAAAGTTAACTTTTCATCTAAAACATTTAAAATTTAATTAAAGTAAACTAAAAAACTCGGCATAGGACAATTTTTTAAATACAAAAAAAAATTTATAAAACAGTAAATATTTTTGGACTTTGTATGTATCAGAACACTTTCTAAATATAATTTGTGTCTTAACTGATTTTAAGGGTCCTCAGACATTTCGCCCCATTATTTTCATAAGACAGTTCGTTCCATGGACAATTAGCCCCATTATTTTCATAAGACATTTTGTTTCATGGACAATTCGCCTAACTATTTTCATAAAACAATTTGCCCCATTATTTTCATAAAATAATTCGCCTCATAATTTTCATAAGACGATTTGCCTCATGCTCAATTTGCCCCGTTATTTTTATAAGAGAATGCGCTCTATTATTTTTATAAAACTTCCAGTCCTATTTTTATAAGGCAATTCTTCCCATTAAAAATTTCCTATATTTTTTTAATACAATTCTTGCCATAGACAATTTACTCTATTTATGCATATCAATTAGTACTATTGTTTTATTAAAACCGTTTTTTCAATTTTTTGAACAATTTATAGGCTTTTTTCATAAGACTATTTTTCATAAACGGTTTGGCATATAAACGTTTTGCCTAATATCACACCTCATCTCAATAAAAATAGCTATATTTTAATTATATTTAGTTTTTTGAAAAATTGTTTTTTGAAAGGCAGTTCTTTTATAAATGAAACAAATATTTAAAATTTTTAAACAAAATAAAAATTAATATCTTGTAATTGTAATATCATTGTAATTATCGTTTTCTTCAATTTTATCATCAATAATTTAAAATTATTTAAAAGTGATAAAAAAAATTAAGAGATAAAATGATTAATTTGAAATAATTTAATAGAGATAAAATAAACAAGAATATAAAACATTTCATTTGAAAAATGAAATAGTCTACTAGGCACATTACAGGAATTGATGAAATAATTTCTAATAAATTTTAAATTTATTAGAAAAACATTATACTGACCCATAAAAAACTAAAACAATTTTATAAAAATCTACAAATAAATTTAGATTCTGAGAGTCCAGTCGCTTTATAATTGTGCTGGGAATTGTTACAGAATATAGGTGAAAATTTGTCCACATGAAAGGAGCTTTAGTTTAAAATGCATCCCTCATCTGCTAATTAATCGCATGAAGCACATGGAATATAAAAATAGAAAAATGGTATTTCTCAAGTACTTATGATATCTGAAACCCCATAAAAATGCTTTAATTTGGTATATCGCATGATACATTTTGTTGAGAAATGCGAAAGTTATAAGCGTTTTAATATTGGACTAAAATTTAAGTAAGAACACTCACTACAAATAAACTAAGCGTACACTAGCTCGATAAAATAAAATTAGAATTTTAAAGTTAAGTGGTTTAAAATTTTGTGTAAAATTTTTTAAATGGTGCTTTCAATATGTATGTAAAATATTTTTTGAAAATTCTTATTTTCGGTACGTTTTTTACAAATCATTAAGCATAATTTACGCCTTTTACGATTTATTATATAATCTTGCAAAACCTGAAGAGGTTGGAGAACTCCTTAAAATTTTTAGTTATATTTTTTAACGTAAAAAAGAAAGATATGCGACAACCTATTATAAATGTACTCGCTTAAATTAAAGATATTTTAACCTTCACCTACATTTCTGTGTATTATTTAATTTGATACTTATTTAAAATAAAATGAGCTCCGTGCATGATATGATATAATAACAACGGGAAGAGAATGGTGTAAAAATCATTGCGTTTTTGAAAGGAATATTTAATTTCTTAGAAGAAATATTTAATTTTATACAATATTAACTTTAATTTTAAAACAAAAAAATTATTTATTAAAATTTGAAACTATTTATGATAAAGGGCGAAACAATTTCTATTTGCCGTGAAACACAAAAAAAACTTTGCATTTTGAACAAGAGTTGTTGGTTCGATTTTCGATATTTCTTTTAGAACAAAGCAAACATCTTTGGCGTTTGATGGATTTCAACATCACATGCTCACTTTTTGTTGGCCTTGGGGTGACTATAGCTCTTTTGGACAAGGAAGTTTGGTGCAACTCTATTTCTTAAACTAAAATTGTTGATTAGCTCTCTCGCAATAATTCTTATAAACTGTTTCAAAACATAAATTTTATCAAAATTCTTAGTGAAAATGATGTGAGAATTCAACAGGCAAACTGTAAACAAGTCAAAGAAAATTTTACTATAATACTTTTTACAATATCTTCTATCATTTATATAATAGCTTATTTCTGATCAAGTATATCTACACCATTCATGCTTTGATTATATTTCTTGACCATGACAGGACAGCATATTTCGATTTTATCAGTAAACGCTCTTTTTCCTCTTCTTGAAACAGTAACGTCCTTGCCATTGAAAAAATTTGAAATCAAAATTACTGATCTGTTATCGTAGCATTTTATAACACATATATTTGATTTGGATGAATAAAGACACTCAGAATCTCTCCTCTTCATTTTTTTATCTGGTATGGAATTTGGTAAACCTCTTCTTGATTTGTTGATTATTGCAATTGAAAATATTTTATGGTTGTATAAAATATTCATCAGGTTTACTGATTAGAAATAATTTTCGAAAAAAATATAAAAGGATAAACCTTGAATCTTTTCTGTCAATTTCAATACCCAATTCGGTCCAAGTCCTTCTTCACACTCCTCTTTTTTGCCGGGATAAATATCGAATTCATAAAGATATCCATCATCACTTGAACATCTACAAAAAACTTTGAAACCCCCATTTTATTAGTTTTGATACACTGTTTCATAGAGTTTCTACCCTTGAATGATAACATGTGTTCGTCTATTGACTGATTCAAAGTTGATTCTCGTGCTTTTAAAAAAGATTTGTTGAAAAGCTTTATCATGATTTTTGTCATCAGTTTGCCCAATTTTTGAGTTGTCATTGAAATAAAGATTCGATCTAATAGCTTTGAAACGTTCTCTAGGCATAACATTTGATACAAAAGGAACATTTAAACTAGGTTCCACCGACCAATAATCGTATAAATCAGGTAACACATGATATCCCATGACAATATTCTTTCCCAAAAAAGCTCTCATTTCCTCATCACTCACTTTGAAATTCACTCCATTCTGTTCTGCATAGAGGTTACTTTGTACCACTAAAAGGTTCATAAAGTTGTTCAAGCCAGAAACTTTGCAAAACACTTCAAAAGGACTCAAATTTGTCGCAAGATTTATTCTTCCATAAGAAATTTAATTCAATACTTTCCATTTCACCTTTTTTAGTCCAACTTTCTGTCCTTCCAAACTTCCAATATTTATTTGTTTGGATTGTTTACTTTTAACCCATTTAAGACCAAGCAAAGCAGACGATATCTAAAAAAAACGCAGACGATTTATATTCATAGTCATTGAAAAAAGCAGACTAAGATGAAATTACTTATGTTCCAAAATAGGAACATTGGTCGTAAAGGGGTTAAGCTCATCTTCAATAATAACGACATCAGTTATCTCTCCATTCTCCTCTTCATAAAAATTTATATCTTCCTCATCCAAATTATAATCAACATCTGATGCATCACTGTTATCAGCTAACACAATTTGTTCGATACAATTTTTCTTATAATTAAAAATTCTTGTGCGTAAATTACGTGAAGCCATTTTAAATTTATGTTTTATTGAATATGAAAAAAATTTATATTTTAAACTAAAAATCATTTAATTGATTATAAATACTAATATTTATATTTTATTGTACTTTTATTATAATATCTTTACCCTTATTGTTTTTATTGAAAAATTTTCACTTTCTGCCTATAGGGACAAATATGTCCCTTTGTTATATATATTTCTTATATTTAAACTAAAACAGCTGTCGTTATAATTTAAATATATACACATAAATATTTATTTTTTTATAATACATTCTTAATTTTGTCATTTGTCTTGATTCTACAAAAAGAACAGGTAAAAGAAACATGATTTCAATTTCCCATTTTTAACATAAAAAACTGCCCAAAACAAAAAAAAGTAGGAAATAACTTGTTTACAAAAACGTATTTTTAATCATGAATGTCTTATTGATTGAATTTTGCATATATATAAAATTATATGTATATATAAATGAAAATAATCTCAGATAAAACTTGTGGGACATATATGTCCTGTCGGCGTAAAGGGTTGTTAAGTATTTGACCTGATTCTTGATTCCTTGAAATTAAGCCTTGTAAATTGACGTACGATTAAAATTGGACGCAAACTGCCTTACTAGATACGACATA
This sequence comes from Nectonema munidae, assembly GCA_030549495.1. Taxonomy (NCBI): domain Eukaryota; kingdom Metazoa; phylum Nematomorpha; class Nectonematoida; family Nectonematidae; genus Nectonema; species Nectonema munidae. The sequence continues at coordinate 44,857 of JAUIRK010001002.1, forward strand.
TATCAGGGGCGCACATCCTCAAAATTATTGGGGGGCGAAATTTTTTTGTTGCAATTTTCAAAATTAGTGGTCTGGAAATACCACGGGAGACCAAATATTTAAGCAATCCTTTAAAAGGTCCTCAGACATTTCGCCCCATTCTTTTTATAAGACAATTCGCCCCATTATTTTCATAAGACAGTTCGTCCCATGGACAATTCGCCCCATTATTTTCATAGGACAATTCGCCCCATTATTTTCATTAGACCGTTCGTCCCATGGACAATTCGCCCCATAATTTTCATAAGACATTTTGTCTCATGGACAATTCGCCCCATTATTTTCATAAGACATTTTGTCTCATGGAGAATTCGCCTAACTATTTTCATAAAATAATTTGCCCCATTATTTTCATAAAATAATTCGCCTCATAATTTTCATAAGACGATTTGCCTCATGCTCAATTTGCCCCGTTATTTTTATAAGAGAATGCGCTCTATTATTTTTATAAAACTTCCAGTCCTATTTTTATAAGACAATTCTTTCCATTAAAAATTTGCTCTATTTTTATAATACAATTCTTGCCATAGAAAATTTACTCTATTTATGCAGATCAATTAGCACTATTGTTTTATAAAACCGTTTTTTCAATTTTTTTTGACTCTTTTACGCTTTTTTCATAAGACTATTTTTCGTAAAACGGTTTGGCATATGAACGTTTTGCCTAATATCACAACTCATCTCAATAAAAATAGCTATATTTTAATTTTATTTAGTTTTTTGAAGAATTGTTTTTTGAAAGGCAGTTATTTTATAAATGAAACAAATATTTAAAATTTTTAAACAAAATAAAAATTAATATCTTGTAATTGTAATATCATTGTAATTATCTTTTTCTTCAATTTCATCATCAATAATTTAAAATTATTTAAAAGTGATAAAAAAAATTAAGAGATAAAATAATAAATTTGAAATAATTTAATAGAGATAAAATAAACAAGAATATAAAAATTTTTAATAATTTTACACATATAATAAACAAGGATGGATGAAACAAATAGCCTATGAGACAATTTGTCCATGGGGCGAATTGTCTATGGGGCGAATCATCTATGGGCGAATTGTCTATGGGGTGAATTGTCTATGGGGCAAAATGTCTGTCGACCCTTTAAAATAGAGTGTATTCAGCGCATATCTAAAGTCCTAAATTTATAAGACAACTTTATATTTTTTTTACAAAATTTGTGAATTAAATACTATACTTCCAGCGAAAATATTTTAATTAAGTTTGCAGAATATACACTAGTTTAAAAAAATCCAAAATTGTTAGGGGGTGGAATAGGCTTTTAATTTGAAAAATGAAGTGTCTACCAGGCACATAACAGGAATTGATGAAAGGATATTTGATTCATAGAGAAAACAAATAACTGAAGGTTAGATAGTTTTATGAGTGAATGTAGTCTAAAGGCAAAGAGTCTACTAGACACCCTGCGATGTTTATATGAAAAAATGTGATTGATTCAGGGGCAAGAGTATAAAATGAAATTATAATTGTGCAAACAAAAAATTAAGATCGTATTATTTCATTTTACTCAGCATCATTCAAAAATAGTTTAAAAGCTAAATTGATACAAGCCACAAAAAGTAAAATAACTTTTAACATTTTGCAATGATTTCCCTTTTATAATAAATTTTAAAGGAAAAAAGTTTATCAGAAAAAGTTATAGAGCTTCAACAAAAACTAAAAAATTTTAGGGCATAACTTAAGTTTTTTGAAAACTAATTTGACGTACCCCCCTACAGCATACTCTGTGGGTGGTATGGCAGGTTGGTTGAGATGATGGACTCAGCACGGAAGCCTCTGGATTCGATTCCTCATCGATACGAATTTGTTCATAGTTTGGCATAAGCGGTACATCAGTCCCTTGTCAACAAAAATACACCCGCTGCACCTTAACTTTTACTCAAAATTGAAAAATTTGCTACATAATAAACATAAGAGAGAAAGGAAAGAAAATAAACTAATAAAGCAATTTTCACTATTTTAAAATGGGACCGTCTGTTCTCAGAATAATTTCAAAATAATAGGAGGTATAAAGATTTAGAGTTTATTTGATATTTTCAAATTTATAACGGGGCGAATTGTCCATGAAACAAAATGTCTTAATGGGACGAACTGTCTTATGAAAATAATGGGGCGAAATATCCGAGGACCAAACTAACATAAATCAAAGTATACGAGAAAAGAAAACCATTGCGTCTTTTTGAATATTTGTCTACAAATAAAATTCTGACAGCTGTCATAAATAATAGATCAAGTACATTTTTAACAACTGAAACGTTTTGTTTCGATATTATATTTTTACTATAATAATTAACAAATTTTCTTTAAAAAAGGTATTTGATTATGTAAAGTGTTACTTATAAAATTTAACAATCGAACATTATAAAAGATATCTCTGCTCAAATATTAAGAAAATAGAGTATTCTGGCTTTTAACCCGAATAGCTAGTCAAAATAAATAATAATAAATAAATAAATAATAAATTTAAAAACAAAAAACGTGAGCAACATTTTGTATACTTTCTTGATCCTTTCATTGGGGAAATTTTCAAAAACTGATATCGCATAAGTTGCATGGGTCACCACCATGCGGTACATAGGAGTGTGGGCACGGCCCCTCATGCCCCAGCCTAGCTACGTCACTGGAGAGAAGAGAACTGAATGAGATAGGAAGGCTTAAAAAGAGAAGAGGGCTTGAATGAAAGAAGAGCTTGAATGAGGTTGAGTGAATGATTGAGTTTTAGCAGAGAAAGCGGAAGAGAAAAACAGGAGGGAGAAAGAGAAATAGAATCACTGTGACAGATGAAAAAATCTAGTGGATCATCAACATGTGTTTGCTCAAAAATATTACAAAGAGGAGAGACACTGTGATAAACATTGCTGACTTATTGTGTGCATATTGAAGCAATGGATTATTATTATATAGCTCTCACGCATCGTCTAAAATATGTTCGATAGGAATTTCAGAGCAGCTTGGCATGTGATGTTTGATTGATTCGAAAGTCTCCATTCTTCATACATAGATATCATGATCATCATACATGTTTTATAAACAAGCAGCAACTCTTACTTATAGAAAATTCCCCCCCGGATGTGCGCCCCTGACATATATATTGGCTGAACCCCCACCCCTCCCCCTCTCCTTGCCAATAGAATATAGATCATCAAAAATAAAATCAGAATTTACTACTCCAAAATACTTTTCTACATACAAATTTATTTTTAACTAATTTCTGATAAAATTATTTATCCTTGTTTCCATAGTATAAAATCAAAAAAATTTTGAATTTTAATACCGGTCATGAGTAACCCGTTATGATTTAAAGGATTAACAGTGGCAATAGTTAAAGCAGGTTTGACTGTATATATAAATATATATTCAAAAATCTCAAGAGGTTAGACACGGGAGAAAAGATATCATAATTTTTGTCACACATTAAATACTGATATATTATACCAATTTTTTAGGCCTAAAATTAAAGAAGTTTTAGTAATTATAATTCTGATATACAGAATACAAAAAGGTTTTATTAGATATATAAAAGCAAACGCAAAATTAAAAATTTTAGATTTTAATTTCTAAGACAAAGGAAGCCATTAAAAAACATATACACTATCTTACTTTGCAATTTAAAAATTAAAAAATTAATATTTTCTCATTTCTTCGACAAAATTTAAATTTCATTAAAAATACAAATACTTTTACCATCAAAACCAGAAATACAAATACTTTATTAATTTGATAATTCAAATGATTGTAAAGTAATTGATACAATTACAAATACTTTTTTCATATATACTTATAATAGTAAATGTTGTAAAGCAGCTTATGCAAATAAGGTGTTTTCACAATTTTCCATCAGCAACAGTGCAAAATTGTTTACCTCTTCCAAAGTACATGCAAATTATAAAAGAATTTGCATGAAGTCCTATCAAGTCAGTGGAAATAATTTCTTACAAAGATTCATTCATTTGATTAGGGTTGTTACTGGAAAATTTTCATAGTATATTTCCAGTGATACTAGTGTGTTTGTCAGAATAGACACACTTCTTCTTTGGCTTTCAATAAAGTGTACCTTCTTTTATTTAACTCTTTTTCTGTTTAAAACATAAAAAAGACTTTCCGGCGCAGTCAGCAGGTCTTGCTCAAAACATCATTGATGTCATCGGATTGGGCAAGTATCTTGCACAATTGCGGAAACCAAGGATCTACTCAAGCTAATGTAGCAGCAAAGACAGCAGATGGATCAGTAAAGACAGCTTATGGAGAAGCTGATTGAGAACATGGCTGGAAAACCTATGATAGGTTCCTATACTTCGATCACTACAAGTTCGAAGTTCACGCCGTTCGACCCTACTACTGAACTTTAGTCAGATTACTATTCCTGATTCTGCACCTGTCTAGGAGCTAGTTCAATTCCTGATAATCGAAAAACTCACTTTCCTGACTAACAAGTCAGCTATCGTCAACAAGCTTGTGTCCAATCTTGCTACCCAGCAGTCTCCTTCCAAAGACATCAATGATCTATCCCTGGACGAGATTGTAAAATTCATGAAAGACCAATATGATCCAAAGCGATTCATTATCCGTGAACGTTGCCGTTACTGGGACACAAGCCTAGTGAAACAGTCCAAGAACTGGCAGATCGGATACGTCAAGACGCTGCCATCTGTGACTTTTCTTCAAACAAGGATCCCCAAGATGAAGCTCTACGTGCACGATTTATCTGCTCCGTCAACAACGAAGCTATCCTGATTCCCAACCATGGTCTGAACTATATAGATAAATAAATATTTTACTGTTCGCCGAACTCACAAAATTCCGTGAGACGGTTCTAACAAAACGGCTGAATCCCACTACTGGATATGATACGTTTAAAAATACTAATAAAAGGAGTGGATTAAGGGGAAGATTTTATAAATTCCTATATTCATTTGAAATTTTATTCCTTAAGGACCAGTATAATCTGACGAGAACTATTTAGAAACTCAACACCATTATAATGGCAGTACATCACATAAATAACATCTAAGGATTAATACAACACACTATCTCTCTATCCTTCATTTATACTGTCATTTTTGTAAGATATTTTTTATACATACATATTTCGAACCTTGACAATGGCCTTAAGGTCGAAAATTTGAATAAAAATTTGAATACCTGAAATGTTAAGCACGCTATATTTTCCTTATTATCTTGATTAAATTTACTTGATATATATCACATCTGTTCTTTCACGATGTATAGAATGAACTAAGGTAAAAACTGGGGTTTGAATTATCGAACATGTCATAAAAATTTAATGAAACCTTATGCTTATATACCTGACCTAAAAGTGCCCCTTGGGAGAAACTATCATCCTTTATAGCTACGCCACTCTTTTAATCAGGTGAAATTATTACATTAAATGACTTTAATTAAGCAAAATATTACATTTGATTTCATGATTTTCTAAATTTTTACTGTTATATTCCAGTAGAGACAAGATACAATACTAATTTATTCCCATCTCATCCGACAGAATTTGAATATTTTGTACAATATTAGTTCGATGAATGATTATATACCAACATATAGTGTTAGACTTTTTACCCAAATACACCCAAATATACCCAAACAGATCAAAATAAATTTAAATATACACAGAATAAGTAAAATATACATAGAAGAATTATTCTCAGCATAAAATTAAAATAAATTATTAATTTGAAATTGAATTATAAAAAATTTAAAAATAACTTGATTATTAATTTGGTTTGAAAAAGAAAATTGACGAATGTTACGATTTCAATATACTAGAAGAAAAAAATTATAATTCTGAGGGACACTTTATTTGGAAAAATAAACTTAACGTTTTCGGTAAAACTGCCTTTTTCAAAGTTGAACTTTCAACTTTCAGAATTATAATTTTTTTCTTCTATTTATTTGGTTGGTTGAATATCATACCACTTTCTACTGTAAGGCTATTTGCTCGCAATATGCCTGAGATGGTTTTTTTCCCTCTATTTTTTTCTTTGCATTCATTTCGCTCTAATTTTTTTAAATTTGGATGGAAAAAGTTGGGAGTTTTAAGTTCTTAAAAAATTTCCTTTTCAAGGTAGAACTTTTTGAAAATTTTAGTTTATTTATTACCAACTATAACAGTAATTTCTGTTTATTCTTAGGTTTATTTATTTTTCGTATAAATTCTTAATTATGAGCTGTTTCTGAAGTGAAGAATTTTCTCTATTTTTTTTGTTTTTCCTTCCATGGAGTATTATTAATCAAACCCATAAGTAAGAAATGTTTTCGAAATTCTTAGAATACTTTTTTCTAAACTCATTCCTTTGAAAGTCGAATTTTGTAATCCTTTCTTTAGATATAGCCTTTTTACCCATTTTCTTATATAAATATGTTTTTAAAATATAAAAAGTGTTATGTCTGCTCATAAAATACAAGTTTGAAAGCAGTCATTTAAAGATTAATATTTTATTTTTGTAGAAAAATTGGTGTTTTTTAAAACTTTTTACGTTTGGAATCTCAATTTCAAATATCCCTTTTATTAAGCTATTCATAAAAACTCATTTATTATCTATATTTACATTTAAATGCATAGCTCAAAATGTACTTTCAAATGCCAAAGTTAATCTATATAAATACTTTTCTTCCAAATATCCATTAATTTTTTTTTTACAATCTCTTTAAATATAAGCAATTTCTTTTCTAATGATAATTTTTTAGTAGAAAAGTTTGAACTTGGCGTGTTTTTAAAGCATACTATATTTGAGTATATAAAAATACTACTATGAAGGTAACTGACAATAATTAGCTTTCTGTCTATTTTTATCTTTTATAGACCTATAGTATTCATATAATTTTTTCTACTATTACGGGGAAATTTAAACTGCATAAAATGAAAATCTTTTGAATTGCGTTACAGTATTTCTAAAGATATTTTCAGTAATGGTTGTTACATTTAACTTCTCTGTTTTTCGTACCCATCCAGGTGTGCGGTAGCAAAGCTCGTCTAAAAGTTTATTCTACCCCCTCCCCCCTTAAATGCTTCCCTTTTCTTTTTTGCGAAGATATAACGATTACAAGAATGATGATAAATGTCGATTTATTTATCAATTTTCTTCTTTCATATAGAAAAATGTCTTTAATGAATTTTTTCCAAGTTATTATTTATTTTTATAATATAGGTGAGATCAATTTTAACGGTACCTTTTCTGAATTAAGCTGCGTTGAAGTGTTTTTTTTTGAAATATCGTGGGTGGCATTCCTGATTTCAAAACGTCAAGATAGAAAGATTCCAAAATGGGTATGTGTCTTAATATTTTCAGTATTTAAATTTCTTTTTTATGCTACATATATTTGTATATTTTCTTTAATTTTAGGGAGATTTGAATATACTTCAAGTATGCTAGAAATTGAAGAATGGAGTCGAAATAATGGATGAATGAGGTCTTTGAAAATAAATCTCTCTTCATGGTCTTGAGTATAAAAATATAATCTCATCCCTAACATCAGATTCTTTTGTTTTATTTCTGTCTATTATTGTTTGGACTGTCAAGATGTTACCTTTTTTATCAAATAAAGTCTTATCTTCTTAATTTTATTATATTAAATTAAATACCTATATTACGAAACAAATTTTCCCAACATATGTCTTCTTCTGGCAACTCATCGTATAAATTATAAATTATTTTTCCTTAGATATTATAGGATAAAACTAATATACTTATTTTATACGAAAAAAATATAATATTGTAAAAAGTTTGACATAATTAGGATGATCTCGAATATTATTTTCATCTCACTCGTATGTGAACATAACTATATGTTATTCGATCTCAAAATGGTTTTTATAGATATGCTTTAATTTAGATTTATTTCGATATGGATAAATTCGTATAAACTGTAAAATGTTTGTAACATCAGATATATGTAAAAAATTTATTGATGATAAATTCGATAATATTCTTTCACCTATATTGTATCTTTCACTGATTTCATCGAATTTGTAGCTCTTCCAATATTCAAATTCTAAAAAATAAAAAGAAATTATTTTATAGTATTATGCCAATTCAATTTACCTCTAATTTCTTTGATCCATTTTTTTGATAAACTTTCTTCTACCAGGTTTTAGAGCTACTTTTTAAGGTTAGTTTACCATCGTTGGACGATGTGAATACCCTTTCATATTGTAACTTGGTGTCGTCTATAAATTCATTATACTTTCTTTGTTTTTGTTCATTTGTAAAAACTTTCCAACTAGCGTGGCTTATTTTATATTTCAAACCACGATTTATTAATTCATAATCACCTGATCCGTATAAAGCTTCGTCAATTTGATTTTCTTGGAAACAAACTTGGTCATACAAAATATTTGTGAATTCGATCAAATTTTTAGGCTTCCAATTTATCGATGATTTGAGTATATGGTTCATGGGCTCGCAAATATTATTTTTCCAGTTTTTGGATAAAATAGTTTTCTTTAACTTCGGTTTAACCACATATGCTTTAATTATTGGTACATATCTTCTTTGTAATAAATCTCCTACCAACTCTTCACAATTATTCAAAAGTATCTCAGCTTTGTTGTCGAATTCTTGTAAAGAGGAACAAGAAGTTAGTCCTGAAATACCGAATAATTTTTGAATCAATTCGTTTATTTTCTTTTATTCTAACGTTCTTTCTCAAGTTTCTTCTTATATCATCTTCGATATGCCTTACGCATAACAATAGATTCGCTTCTGGAAAAAAATGTTCAATTGCTTTCTTGATCTGTTCCTATGAAAAGTTCAGCTTGATTTTTTATGTGAGATGCTTTGTTGTATATGATAAAAGACAAATGGGAAAAAAAAGTTGAAAAGGTTAAAAAGCTTGAATCAAAATGAAGAAAAACTGGACCCATCATAATAGTAATGGCTTTTGTGGATATTCTTTTGAATTTTATCATCTTGATATACGGTACATGTTACGTAGCAAGGTCCTAGGTTGTATGTTTTATCTATCCCCAATACGCTTGAAGAAGACTCGATATTATATACACAGTTCACAAGATGTTTTAACTGTGAATCAGTGTAACATATTATTGTAGGGTTTTTATCAGAATTATGTATAATTTGTTTGACGTATGGATTACCCATAGTTATTGAACTCAACAAATATTGGATGTCATCAGCAATTGTGGAATTTTTGGGAAGAAAACTGTTTGATTTTTTAATATTTTGCTTTAAATTGTATATCATTTTCGTGTTTCTAGGATGAAATAGAGTTTCTTTTCTGGTTTCTAAATAAATTTTCTTCACACTATAATTATCTTTTAACTTATCTCCAATAAATTTTTTTATCTCCTTTGGTTTTCTAATATACTCTCTTAAGCACTTTGTATTTCCGTGGAGAGATGCATCTTTTGGGTATATTCCAAGATACTCATATAGATATTTATCCTTTATGCTTTTTTCCTGCACTGGAAATTGCAAAATCCAAGTTATTCTTCTCCTGTAATCTTTTCTTTTAAGCGAACAATAATAACGGTTAAGAATAATTAAATCTGAAACTTCACTTAGAAAATTATTAGAATTCAAGATTAGATCAAATATTTTTGGAAATTGATAAATATGAAATCAATTTATTTAAAAGTTTTGGACTGTTATGTAATTCCTTTTTTGATAGATCATGAGATGATTTTTTGAGTTGTGAACTATCACCTTAAATTTATATATACATAAATTATAACCAGGGGCATAGCCAGTAGGGGGAGAGGAGGCAAAGCTAATTTTACTGCCCCAACTTCCTTTTTTGGATTTAGGGTAGATTTTTTTTATAAGAATGAGCACTGTATGTAGAAATTTAGCCTGGCAAAAATGTGTGTAGAGGTTGTCAGAGGCAAACAATTTTATTAACACAATATGTATATCTGATAAAAATTGGATCTACTGTAAATTTAACAAGTTTATGTAAAATATTTTAATATAATCTAAGAGCGAGCCGATATATTAATTAAACTAGGTTACTAGTATCATAAATTCATACGGCTAAATCAGTTTTACCCTAGTTATGTTTATTTCGGGTCGCAAAAGTAAAATTATTTTGATATCTTAGAATAAATTAATAGGAACCCATGTGCGAAATAGAAAGATAGTGCAAGTTCTATATAAAACAAAACTATAAATTTATTTAGTCAAGTTCGGTTGTGTAGGAAAATAAAAATACAATTACATAAAAAATAATTGTAACATTTTTAATGAAACAATATAGGGTGTACTTTTTTATGTTTGTTACAGATTTATTTATTCATTCAATTATTTATAAATCACAAACATACACAAGTATGATATGGCAAAAATTTTTTATAAAATAATAAATTGTGTTAATATAAACAGGAATTAATTGTTGTAGTAGTCATGAAAAATAAATTGGTTTATCATAAAAAAGATATTTTGAAAAATTTTAACACCTTATAATATTTGGGGTTCAAATTTAAAAAAATTAGAGCGAAATGAATCCAAAGAAAAAAATAGAGGAAAAAAGAAAAGAAAATAAATTTAAAAAATTCATTTAACTTTCATCAAGTTCTTATCTTTATGTGTTATATAAGCATAGACCAGGGCCCACCAAAATTTTACCCTCAAACAAGTTATCGGAGCTGCACTTGAATCTAAATAGAACTTTTTTTCTGAAAAATTATTATTTCACTAAAACATTTTTTTAATATTCAAAAATAAACTGTAAATATATATGTAAATATCTTTTCTTCTTCACGTATCATGATGGATAATAAGAATTGTAGACACTAGACACAGAGCTAAAATAATTCAAACAAGAGATTTTGATAACGAGGTTTCAAACATGATTTCAGAGGGAACTTGATGGTTCATGAAAAATTTTCTGTTTTAAATATTGCCGAATAGTAACAGAGTGAGTGAAGGAAATCTCTAAGCATTTTCCAGCGTTGGCTGATATGCTTGCTGTATTGCTATGATTTGGATGGCTTTGATTGGTTGTTTCTGTGACGGAAATCAAATTAGTTGTTATGTTCTAAAAGAAGCAAAATAAAAGGAAAGAAAGTGTAGAAGTATTATATTAAAGAAGTAATATATGGAATTAGGAGTTGGGTGATGGAGGGATAAGATTTTGGTGTGCTTTAAGAATTGGTTCTATTGTGTTTATCAGGATTGAGAGTTCTTGAAGAATTGAAGGGTAATATAGAAAGTTATAGATGGAGTTGGGGATACCATTGAAATATAAGTGGCCGAATTTGAGTAGTTTGGTTCGTATGTTTTGAAAGATGGGGCATAGAAGGATGATGTGTATTGGTGTTTCTATTTCTGTGCAGCCAAAGCGGCAAAGTGGATTGTTGTGTAGTTTGAATTTGTAAAAATAAGCATAGGTTCGGCAGTGAAAAGAGAGCCATCTAATTGTGTTGCGTGCGAGAAAAATGCTTTTATTGTTAATCGCAAAATTGATTAGAGGAGGAGAAATGTTGAGGGATGACCAATTGTTAAGGATGGATGTGTGTGTTTAAGATTTGGTGCAGGATAGAGGGATAGAAGGTACAATGGTTAAGGTTGTGTTCGATGTTAATGTTTTGGATAATTGATCCACTATGTTGTTTTCGGTGCATGTAGAATGTCCGGGAGACCAGGTGATGTTGATGTTGAAATTTTGAGCGAGTTGAGTGAGTTTGGTGGCTATGCTATGACATGACAATGGAATTTTATGATTGAGATTGAAATCGTTAATGATATTTTGAGCGTCTGTGTAAAAATGGATGTGACTAAAGTTGTGGCGATATGTTTCGATGTTGTCTAATAGATGGCTGCAAGCGGCTAAAATTGCTAACGCTTTTGTTTCGTAGGATGAAGTGTTGGTGTCGGTGTGAAGGACTTCGGAGAAAAAGGGGGTTAATGAGTTTGTGATAAAGAAGACGTATGCACCAGTAGCATGATGAGGGGATTTTGAGCCGTCAGTAAAAATGAAAAGATTATATGGTGAGTGGGGATTAGTGCGTTGCATTTTGATTAGTTTGGTAGCAATACTTTTATGTTTGCATATGGTTAATGTGTAGAGTAATTCATTTGAAGGGTGAAGTGGAAGATGGAATGGATTTCAGATGATATGGAATAGTGAGTTAGGTTTGGTATGTACTTGGCACATATGGTTTCGTAAAATGAGAGTATAAGAGATGTAGTTGAGTAGGGTGTGGTGAAAACTTGAATGGGGCTCATGAATTTGAAAGTTTTCGAGTATAGTGTTACTAGGGTTAAGTATAGTTTGTATAGATTTGGTAGAGTGTGTGTAAGGAGTTCAAGTTTTGAGGTATTTGTGGTGTGATATGCGTTAGTGATTGTGAGGAGACAGGTACGGTAAATTTTATTGAGAATAATTTTAGTATTATGCAGCTTTAGAGAGAAACCCCAGAAGAGGATACCGTATTGTATTATGGGTAAAATAATTTATGTATAAATATATTTTGAAACATTATGGTTAGGTCCCCATTTGTAGGAGATGGCTTTCTTGAAGGAGAAAATGATGGGTGTGAGTTTTGTGTATAGGTTTTTGATGTGTGCTGAAAATTTAAGGTTTAGGAAAATGACTCCGAGATATTTTATTTAGGTTACTGGTGTGATTGGTGTGGATGATGACATGACTAGGGGTTGTGGTTGGATTCTTTTCCTAGTGAAATGTATGATGTTCGGTTTATTCTTCTTGCAAATAAATGGAAAGCTCGATGAAGTTGATCTTCTTTGAGTCCAGATTGCCTGAACATATTCTTCTACGTCTTTCGAAACAAAAATCATTAAGTGTTACAGATACTGCTTATTTTTATTAATAAAACACTATTATTATTATTATTATTATTTTGGTTAAACTGAATTTTGTATTTAGAGGCTAAGGAATTGATATTCGTTAAAATGGTGGTAGCGTTGTTCAAATTGGTTTCCTGGTTGTCGTTGGAAAATGTAAAGAGAATATCGGAATAGTAACAGAAATAAAAGTTTTATGACACTTTTTTTATTGATTAAATTGGCACTGAAATAACAAAAATTCAAATCATAAATAAATAAAATTTTATATTAGCTATGTTTTCTTTAATAAGGGGAATTTTTATATAAAATGCTAAGTAACAGATTTTATAATCATGCAACTGTAATAAAATACGTTTTTGTTGAAAATTTTTAAGTGACATTATTTTATTTTGGGGGCGTGACTAAGGGTGGTTAGATACTGTGTTTCGATAACTCAAGGTCTTGGGTTCAATCCCAGCCTACTTTTATCATAGTTCAATACAAGCGGCGCAATTGTGCCTTCTCACCCAACGGTACGTTTAACTTATGCTTTTGTTTTCCTAATTTTACTACTAAAGTCAGATTATTCTAAGCTTGTATATAGGTTGACCAAGTAATTGAATAAAAGAGGTTATTTTATACATTAAGGTTGGTCGATTAAAACCTCATTAGGTTTTTTTTGAAATCTTCAACCCATCGCATATCTCTGTAAACCAACATAGGTGGCTTATGTTGATTGATTGACGCAGCTTGTAAGACTCAGAGGACTTGAAAGTTGGCAGGATGCTTTTAGAATATATTATAGTTAGGAAAGTCAACGAATTGTTAAGAAAAATAGAAGTATAAAAGAAAAAAAAGGAAAAATAAATAAATAAAGATAAAATAATAAACATAGTAATAAAAAGATGGTTCTTGTATGTGTGGCGCATCAAATCTCTTTTTCTTCCAATCTAAAATTTTAAATGGCTGCCACCGTCGCTTCTTTAAATTTTATATACATAACATAGACCTAGACCAATCTAATACCAACACACCTCCTAATAACCATAACTGCAATATTTTAATAAAATTCTAGTTTTCCGTTATCTCCATTTTCCTTGTTTTTATCTTTTTTTTCTAACTTCCCATAACTATGGAAAACAAACCCATATAAACTATTCATACAAATACCTCTCCCCACACCTAAACGACCCTGTCCTGAAATCAAATCTCAACTCACGCCTCACTATCCGCTGAAGGCAGCATTAAATTCTACAAACTAAAAACTGTCACCCTTTTAAACATTGCCTCAAACCTAGAAAGTAAACTTATGAGCCTTCCCAATACCACCAGTTATGCTTCAACTGCTGCTACACAACCAATGGTCATTACAAACCATCTACGCCTCGTACACCTAACTTACTCGCTAAACCACGAAAAAAGCTAGACCACAAACTCTCGATCCAAATAATTCCTTAGCAATCAACTAAATTCCGTACCGAAATTATAGACTTTAAAAAATCCATAATCAAAAAAATGGAACCCAAATCAAACCCTTTCACTATAAAAAAAACACCAGAAGCTCTAACTAAGTAACTATCTATTTTTAATTCTCCTCAACCACTAAAAAAGAAACTGTTGTTTCTAAATTGAACAAAAATAGTATCACTACCAATGATAATCAACCTTCATACCCAACTTCCAAGAATCCTTAAAAAAATACCTCTAGACTCTAAATCCAAACTACTCTACCCGCATATTAAATCCTTAGGTACACTTGAATCTTTAAAAAAATATAGGAAAGGAGGGTATCTCTTCTTACACCATATCCTTTCGACCTAGTAACTCGATAATTGCCAAATTCCTAATTAATTTTCTATTCAATTGCATTTTATTGTGATGATTTTATTCTTGTATTACATGCATATCCATCTATATATATTCGATTTTACTTATGTTTTTAACAACTCTTCAATTATATATAAATATATTAAACTGTTATAGTCATTTATCTGAGGTCTGGCAAGACCTCAGGGGAGACAACTTGCCAGCCTTATTATATCAGAGGTCTGGCAATTCCTCCGGGGAGACAACTTGCCAGACTTATCTGAGGTCTGGCAAGACCTCTGGGGAGACAACTTACCAAACTTGACAGCCTTATTATATATTTAAATGTGTAAATCATAAAATGCTAAAAAAATATACTTACAATAAAAATTTTCAAAAAATATTTTACATACATATTGAAAGCCACATTTCAAAAATTCTACCTAAAAGTTCAAAACACTTAACTTTGAAATTGCAGTTTTATTTCATAAAAACTATATGATTGGTTGAAATGTTTATGTAATATATAATAATAATAATACTAATAATAATAATAATACTACTACTACTACTACCAATACTACTTTTTGAAAATTTTTACTTGTTTGATTTGCAGAAAGAATTAAACTGTTTTTCAATATTTCTTTTTCATTAGAAAGCTTATCGTTTGCTACATACTCTAGAATAATTTATTTTTGCAAAAGTTTTAAAAAATTTTAATAAATGGACTTTACTTCGAAAAATTTGGTCTAAATTTTTGAAAAAATTACGGACCACCTTTTGAGTGAAGCATAATGTGAAGATTTAAAAAAAATTGAATGAAAATGGTATCATTGGAAAGGTATACTCTTTGTGGTTAACATAGGCTAGATTATACAAATAAATATATTTTCATTTTTTCAAAATCTGCTTTTATGTGAGGTCAGTCAACTTTTATCTAGTTTCAAAAAATACCAATAATAATTAACGTCATGAATTTATATACTATTTTTTCAATATTTTATATTCACAAAGGTTAAATATGGTTTTTTACATTTTAAAATGTCATAGTTAAAGAAAATTGTCGAAAATTAATATATATTTTTTACTTTTTATGGGTCAGTAGTATAGGTCAGTATAATGTTTTTCTAATAAATTTAAAATTATTTTTGAAAAATGTCGATCGAATGTACAAGATTTGAAGCTATACTCTTTGTGGGTAAAATAGGCTAGGTTTTACAAATAAATATATTTTAATTTTTCCAATATCCGCTTTTATGTGAGGGCAGTCAACTTTTATCTAGTTTCAAAAAATACCAATAATAATTAACGTGATGAGTTTATATATTATTTTTTCAATATTTTTAGATTTTTTTTTAATGTGAGTTTATGTGGTATAAAAAGTCTCTGGGTTCGGAGATTGCAAGTTTGACTCTATGAAGATAATGAGAGAGTTTAGGGCATTGAGGAGGTTCGGGTATAAAAGTAGTTCGAAGAAATTAGATGGTGGGCGATTGAGAGTTTTGACGGATAGTGAAATAAATGAAGTTCTTGCGTGGTTGTAGTGGCAGCAGGAAAGTAGAAGATGCTGAGGTGTTTCTTGTTGATTGCAGTTGAATCTACATAGATTGCTTGGTGATTTTTTAATACGGTAGAGATAGGAGTTGCAGGGGCAGTATCCGGTTAGCCATCTGATTAGCGGTCGTGGTGGGAAGAATTTCATTTTTGACCAAATGTCAAGAATTTGGTTTGGATTATTTATATGTTGGAAGAAAATGGAGGGTGAGGATTGGATGAGTTCTTGATTGAGTGTTAGATCTAAGTTTAGGGGTATAGGTTTCTAGGGGAAATGAGGTAATCGGGATGTAAGGTGTATTTGGGGGTATTTTTTTAGTTAGCTTATCTACATAAGTGTTTTCTAGAATGTTTGAGTGAGATGGGCACCAGTAGAGATGTATTTCAAAGTAATTTGATAAGTAGGTGAGTTTAGAAACAAGGGTGTATGTTAAGAATAGGATGTTGTGTTTGAGGCTTAGGTCTTTGATGATGTTTTGTGAGTTTGTAAAGAAGTGTAGTGTGTTGTAATGTCTAAGGGAAAACTTATTTTGGCTTATGTAATCGCAAGCATGTAGAAGGGCATAGCATTCACCACTAAATATTGGAAGAGAGAGATCAATGACAGACGTTTTTGAGTAAACAGGGAAGGGAGAAGGGCATTTGAAGAGTGCCCTTAGCATAGAAAGATTTGTTTACAGTTTTTGAGCTATCCAGGAATATTCTTAATGAAGTTGAGGTAAAGTTGGAGCGGGTCGTAATTAGAAGTTTAGCGATGGATTTGATGAAACAGTTGTGAAGAGAGAAAGGTAATGGTGAGGAAGGGTGAAATAAAGGTAGTGGATTGATTTTGGGTTGGATGAAAATGTTGTTTGAAGAAGACGAAAATTGTTGGAGTAAGGATTTGTAGTAAGTTTGAGAGGGTGTAATTTGAGTGTTATGGAAATAGAAGGACTTAAGATAAGAATTTGGTTCGATGCGTGTCATGATATATTTTTTGGTAGCAGTTTGTTTGAGTTGAAGGATTAGAGGAAGGCAGTTGGTGAAGAATTCTAGGATTCTAGTAGGGGAGGTTTTGTAGGCCCTGGTCATTGTAATGGGGCAAAGGCGGTGGATTTTATTTAAATAAGTGAGTGATGAGGGGTAGTTTAATGATAGGCCCCATGAAAGAATGCCATACTCAAGCGTAGGTAGGATGATTGATTTGTATATAAAAGATGAGTGTTGAATACTTAGACCCCATTTATAAGATATAATTTTAGTAAGAGAGAAAAGAGTTGAAGATAGTTTGTGGTATAGGTTTTTGAAGTGGGATGACCATTTGAGGTTTGATTGAAAGGTGAGCCCTAAATATTTCATGGAGGAAGATGGTTGGATGAGGATATCGCTGGATGTCAATAGTGGGAGGTGAGGGGAATGTGTTCGTGTGAAGTGTATAAGAGTTGATTTTGTTGCGTTAAATTTTACTTTTAATAAATCGGATGCAAAAGTTAGCGTGTTATAGAGAGAGTTGATTTTCATTATGTTTTCTTTTTGAGAATTTGAGGTAAAGATGAAGGTTAGATCATCTGAATAGCATTGAAAGAAGGCTGAATTGTTAGCTAATATATCTAATAGGGGGTTTATAAGTATAATCCAGAGGATATCGGAGAGGCACCCACCTTGTGGCGTGGATAGTGAGAGGGAAGGAATGGCAACTAGAGAATTGTGTCTGAATATAAGGCACCGATTTGAAAAGTAATTTTGAAAGAATTTTATGAGATAATTGGGGTATTTTTGTCGGATCATATTGAGAATGATAGCAGGATGCCATGCTGAATTGAAGGCGTTGTTGATGTCTAGAAAGATGGCGGATGATGTTAATTTGGAAGATAGTTTTGTTTCGAGGTAGGAGGAGAGTCTACATAGAGCGGATTCTGGACTTTTGTGTGGGAGGTATGCAAATTGGAAGGGACTAATTTTGTTAGATGTGGTGATGTGAAAGAGAAACCTTTTGCGTAGAATTTTTTCTAAGATTTTTCCTAAAGTAGGAAGGATGGTGATTGGTCGCCAGTTGGTTATGAGGCCTAAGTCTTTGTTGGGTTTGGGAAGTAAAATAAGCCTACCTATTTTCCAGATAGATGGGAAAAAGGAGAATTTTAGGCAACCGTTTTATAATTGTAAGAGATATTGTGAATATAAAGGGAAAGATTTTATGATATGTTTTGTGGTTATAAGATCAAGGCTTGGGGATGATTTAGGATTTAGGTTATTTATAGCTGAGGCTATAAATATAATATAATATTTAAAATCGTTCAAATTGCAAAGTATAGGTAATAACTTTTGTAACATCGTATGAGGTAGCAAAATATGAACAGAAAGTTTGATATTTTTTGATTTTTTAAAGAATATTTTTCGATTCTTTGATTACAGAATTTTATTTTGATTATTTGATAAAATATATTATTTAATATTCCCCGAATGAGGTATATCAAATCTTACATCTAGCAAAATATGAACTGATAGGTTGGAGATGAATTATCGCGGTATACAGGTTGGAGATAAACCATCGTAGTATACAGGTATAATGTATATAGGTAATAACTTATGTAGCATCGTCTCCCCGAATGAGGTATATCAAATCTTACATCTAGCAGAATGTGAACAGAAAGTTGAACATTGTCTCCCTAGTTATTTGTACATGGAATAGAAACCATCGTAGTATACAGGTTGAAGATGAATCATCGTAGTATACAGGTTGGAGATGAATCATTGTAGTATATAGTTTGGAGATGAATCATCGTAGAATACAGGTTGGAGTAGAATCATCGTAATATACGGGTTGGAGATATATATTTATTTGTTTATATTTATTTGAATATATAACATAAATTTGTGAAATGTGATTGTATTAGGAACACCTTCAAGTAAAAAACAAAGCTTGCGAAGAAATTTTGAATCCTTTACGATTTTGCAGATCAAGTTTGGGAAGAAAGAAATTCACAAGGAAAAACGTTCTAAGAAGTATTGAACGAAAGAGAGATTTTTCACTAACTTCAGGAATATGGAAGAGAAGGTTGGAGCGACTGAAGTAGCCATGTGTGGAATTGTTTTGTATGAACAGAGAATTTAGAAATCCATTTTGGTAACACGATTTATAAAAAAAATTTAAATGAGATAAAACATTGATATCAAAAATACTAATACTGGAAAGATAGTCGTTCGTATTATTAGAACTGTTAATAAACTGCAAGAATTTACCTTGGTATAAATGTAATTTTCTTAACATCGTTAAACAAGAAGAGCCCCATATAAGATTGCAATACAGGAAGTGTGGATATATGAACGCATAGTAAAGTAGTTTTTTACATAGGAAAGTGAGACAATTATCTATTTTACGAAAAGTCCCAAGAAGTTGAGACACTTTTAAATGTAACGAAGAAATATGCTTATACCATGAAAGATTGCTAGTTAAAGTTACTCCTAAAAAAGTAAAACAATCTACCCTACTTAATTTAAATCCTTCGAGTGTTATATTGAAATTTATGTCAAGTGATCTTTTAGAGAAAATCATATAGACACATTTTCTCAAATTGAGGGAAAGCATGTTATGATGACACCAATTACAAATTGATTTTAAACAAGAGTTACTAATAATAGAAACTGTTGAAATATCATTAAAATTTAAAGACATGACCGCATCATCAGCATACATAATTAAGGAAGCGCGATTATCTAGAACAAAGAAGATATCATTAATAAACAGAAGGAAAAGTAGGGGTCCGAGGATTGACCCTTGAGGGGCACCTTTTTCTACAAACTTGACCTCTGATTTTCCATTGAGAGAAACAAAAAACGTTCGTTTATATAAAAAACTATTAAGCTATTTTAAAAGAGGGCCGCGTATACCTAATTTAAACAATTTATAGCTGAGCAGTTGATGATTAACGTTATCAAAAGCTTTAGCTAAATCGAGAAATACAACCAAACTAAACTTTTTAGCATAAAAATGACTAGAAATGGAGCTAAGTAGAGATAAAACAGCATCTTCAGTTGATTTATATTTCTGAAAACCGAATTGATTCGGATTGATAACTCTATGCTTGTCTAAAAAAGATATAATTCTACTTAAAATGATTTTCTCGAATATCTTGGAGAAGTTGGACAAAATTGAAATCGGTCGATAACTATCCAATGAATTAGCAGGCTTTCCATTCTTCAAAACAGGAATAATGCGCGCTAATTTAAGAGCTTGAGGAAATTCTCCCATTGCAATCGATAAGTTAAATATGTGAGAAAGGTCAGTCAAGTTTTATCTACGTCAAACTTGTATAAACCGAAGTTCAAGTAAACAGAAGATTATTTTCGGTTTAGACAACATTTCGGTTTATAGAAGTCTTCGTAAAAACTAAGTGAAACATCCCAAATTACACATTCATTTTTTAAAGTACCCATGATATATAGAATTGTAAATTTCAATATATATTGATAAAAAGCTCATCATAAACTTTATTAAAATTTATTTTTTAATAAAAAAATAGTCATTTAAAGTTTTTTGTTTACTTTTGAGTTTTTTTTCACTAACTCTAATTCAACGTCTTGTAAAACTTTTGAGGCATTTTCGTAGATCGATAACCTAGAAGTATTTAAAGCAAAATTTTTTACAGTTTTCATCATTGAAATCACATCTTCAATCGTGATTGTATTTTCTGGAGCAGACTCTTGGCTAAAGCTTGATATTAAGCAATTTTCTCTTTCTAGATGATCATCTAAAATAACTCTCTCCCAGTTAGAAGAATCATCAATGTGAGCATTTTTGTCAATATCAATATATTCTTGTAAATTTATATCACCTTCAGCGATTTCAGAGACCATTAATGAAAGATCTTGTACATCTTTTTCTATTGAGAAGTTTTTTTCGGAAGAAGTTTCACTTGTGAATCCGCAAAGTTGAAAACAAGAGGTAATAGTTGAAGCTCTAACTGTTATCATATTGCACACTAGTAAATATATTCTTGTTCAACTTTTAGTGCAACAATCTGTGTTATCTCATAACTACATACAAATACTAAAACAAAAGAGAAACAGTTCTTATTACTTTTATAACTTTTATGCTATGATGATGCATGGATGATAATAAGTACTGTTATCATATTGCACACTAGTAAATATATTCTTATTCAATTTTTAGTGCAACCATCTGTTTTATCTCATAACTACATACAAATACTAAAACAAAAGAGAAACAATTCTTATTACTTTTTGCATAAGCTCAAGAATTAACAAACTCTTAAGCCTATTTCGATTTTCACAACATTTTTTACCATTACGAAACCTGTAATGTTTTTGATTTTTGTTTCGCTTTTCAGAATACGCAAGTTTCGGTTTTTAGAAGGCAATATATACATTTTATCAATGGAAGAAGTCGGTGCCACTCAAGTTACGGTTTTAACAAGTTTTCGGTTTACTCAAGTTTCGGTTTGGACAAGTTTGACAGTTTCAAAAAATACCAATAATAATTAACGTCCTTAATTTATATACTATTTTTTCAATATTTTATATTCACAAAGGTAAAATATGGTTTTTTACATTTTAAAATGTCATAGTTAAAGAAAACTGTCGAAAATTAATATATATTTTATACTTTTTATGGGTCAGTAGTATAAGTCAGTATAATGTTTTTCTAATAAATTTAAAATTATTTTTGAAGTGAAAAATGTAGATCGAATGTACAAGATTTGAAGCAGAGGCGAAGCGTGCTTCTACACAAAGGTCATGCAAAAACAAAAATGAAGTAAACAGCAATACACATGTTTCTATATACGCAATCTCTCTTTTTATATATCTCTTTTTCTAATACGTTACTTAGAAAGCAATTTTAAAACTGCTTGCCCATCTTCGTATACTTTCCTAGGAAAAACTATCATTTGTTTATTTTTCATCTTCACATATATTTTGTATTGAATAAGTGAAAGCATAAATAATATTGCTTGCCTTGCATCATGTAGCAGAATATTCATGAAAGCAAAAGATACATTGCTTTCACATACTCTATCTTTCTTGCTATGAAAGCACAACTAATATTGCTTGTCTTGCATCACACAGTGAGAGAGTATAAATGAAGCAAAACAGATTGCTTGTATACACGCTATCTCTCTTGTTAGCAAAACTAACATTGCTTGCCTATCTTTTCCTCACGCAGAAAGAGAAAGAGTATGGATGAGAGCAAAACATCTATATTAATATTGCCATATGCATACTTTCTCTCTCTTTCGCTACGTCTCCTTTTATAACACTTCGATTACTTGGAAAGCAATTTCAAGACTGCTTGCTTATCTCCCTTCACTTTAAAAAGCTATAATCTCTTTATTTTAACCATCATATGTATTCTGTTTTGCAAGAGTAATACATCACTACATATTGCTTGTTTTGTTTAGTAGGCATGCAGTGCATGTCTTGCTTGCAATGACGCTTCGCCACTGATTTGAAGCTATACTCTTTGTGGGTAAAATAGGCTAGGTTTTACAAATAAATATATTTTAATTTTTCCAAAATCCGCTTTTATGTGAGGGCAGTCAACTTTTATCTAGTTTCAAAAAATACCAATAATTAACGTGATGAGTTTATATATTAATTTTTCAATATTTTAAAATCAAAAAGATAATAAGGTTTTTTACTTTTAAAATGTCATAGTTAAAGAAAACTGTCGAAAATTAATATTTATTTTTTACTTTTATGGGTCAGTATAATGTTTTTCTAATAAATTTAAAATTATTTTTGAAGTGAAAAATGTCGATCGAATGTACGAGTTTTGTTGGATAATCATAGTCAATTTTTATTTAGTTTAGATACAACCTTTCTAATTTTTAACGAAGTGCATTCGTTATATTTATACCGACAGTGTGCAAAGAATAAATCACATTATTGATTCTAACACGCTTGTTATAGATTTTAGCGGATAACTATACGAAGAAAGATTAACACACGTTGCATTACGCGTTTGTGAGCGCAGGAAATTCTTATTTCGCATACGCTTCACCACATCTTTAGCACGCGTGTGTGGTTTATTTTATCGGGCTAGTGTACGCTTAGTTTATTTGTAGTGTTCCTAGCTTAAATCTTAGTCAAATATTAAAACGCTTATAACTTCCACATTTCTCAACAAAATGCATTTTTTATGGGCTTTCAGAATACATTTATACATTACACTTGTTTTATATTCCATGGACTTCATTACCATTAATTAACAGATGAGGGATGCATTTTAAACTAAAGCTCGTTTCATTTGGACAAATTTTCACCTATAATCTGTAACAATTTCCAGCACAATTATAAAACCACTCTACTATTAGAATCAGGGGCGCACATCCGGGGGGTGGGGCGAGGGGGGGGGGGGCGGGGGCCCCCCCCCCCCCCCATCCAATAATTTTCTATAAGTAAGAGTTGCTGCTTGTTTATAAAACATGTATGATGATCATGATATCTATGTATGAATCATGTATGAAGAATGGAGACTTTCGAATCAATCAAACATCACATGCCAAGCTGCTCTGAAATTCCTATCGAACATATTTTACAGACGATGCGTGAGATCTATATAATAATAATAATCCATTGCTTCAATATGCACACAATAAGTCAGCAATGTTTATCACAGTGTCTCCTCTTTATAGTATTTTTGGGCAAACACATGTTGATGAACCACTAGATTTTCTCATCTTCTGTCACAGTGATTCTATTTCTATTTCTGTCTCCTCTGTTTTTCTCTTCCGCTTTCTCTGCTAAAACTCAATCATTCACTCAAGCTCTCTTCTTTCATTCAAGCCCTCTTCTCTTGTTAAGCCTTCCTATCTCATTCAGTTCTCTTCTCTCCAGTGACGTAGCTAAGCTGGGGCATGAGGGGCTGTGCACAGCCCACACTCCTATGTACCGCATGGTGCCCCATGCAACTTATGCGATATCAGTTTTTGAAAATTTCTCCAATGAAAGGACCAAGAAAGTATACAAAATGTTGCTCACGTTTTTTGTTTTTAAATTGTCCCCCCCTCCCCCCCATTAACTTTTTTCTGGTTACACCACTGCTTCTATCTAATTTGCATTTAGAGTTAAATTAAAATAGTTTCCAATTGTTACAATTTTATATTAATGAATATTGTTAGACTCGCACTAAGAATTTTTTTCAACAAAGGTCATTTAATCTTTATCACTACGTTTGTTACATTTGAAAACTTTTATTTTTTCGAGTCAAGAAATTTTTTTAATAGCTATTTGGGAATTAATATTTTAACTAGCTATTAGGGTTAAAAGCAAGAATACTCTATTTTCTTAATATTTGAGCAGAGATATCTTTTATAATGTTCGATTGTTAAATTTTATAAGTAACACTGTACATAATCAAATACCTTTTTTAAAGAAAATTTGAAGTGAAAATTGCTTTATTAGTTTATTTTGTTTCCTTTCTCTCTTATGTTAATTATGTAGCAAATTTTATAATTTTGAGTAAAAGGTAAGGTGCAGCGGATGTATTTTCATTGACCAGGCACTGATGTACCGCTTATGTCAAACTATGAACAAATTCGCATCGATGAGAAATCGAATCCAGAGGCTTCCGTGCTATGTCCATCATCTCAACCAACCTGCCATGCCACCCATAGAGTATGCTGTAGGGGATACGTCAAATTAGTTTTCAAAAAACTTAAGTTATGCTCTAAAATTTTTTAGTTTTTGTTGAAGATCTATAACTTTTTCTAATAGACTTTTTTTCCTTAAAAGTTATTATAAAAGGCAAATCATTGCAAAATGTTAACAGTTATTTTACTTTTTGTAGCTTGTATCAATTTAGCTTTTAAACTATTTTTGAATGATGCTGAGTAAAATGAAATAATGCGATCTTAATTTTTTTTTACACAATTATAACTTCGTTTTATACCCTTGCCCCTGAATCAATCACATTTTTTCATATAAACATCGCAGGGTGTCTAGTAGACTCATTGTCTTTACACTACATTCACTCATATAAAATTATCCAACCTTCAGTTATTTGTTTTCTCTATGAATCAAATATCCTTTCATCAATTCCTCTAATGTGCCTGGTAGACTACTTCATTTTTCAAATGAAAAGCCTATTCCACCCCCTAACATTTTTGGATTTTTTAAACTAGTGTATATTCGATGGTTGTAGGTAAAAATGCCCCTAAAAAAATGCCCCCAATTAAAAAGTAGGAAAAAATGCCTCCTAATTTTTGATTTCCAGGATTTTTTTAAATTATATAAATATTTTATTTGGTACCACGAAAGGCTAAATTTCTCAAATTTCTTAATCTATAGGGTTTTTTTTTAATAAAGTTCTTGAAAACAACAGCAAAGGTGCATATTTGTGGGAATGTGTTGTTAAAATCAGTTAAAATACAAATTATATTTAGAAAGTGTTCTGATACACACAAAGTCCAAAAATATTTGCTGTTTTATAAAATTTTTTTTTGTATTTAAAAAATTGTCGTATGCTGAGTTTTTTAGTTTACTTTAATAAATTTTAAATGTTTTAGATGAAAAGTTAACTTTTTTTTTAAAAAAAAATCTTTATTTGACATATCTTTTTTAAAAATTTTAATTAATAATTTTTTGTGTTGGGGCATTTTTACTGGGGCATTTTTTCTTACTTTTTAATTGGGGGCATTTTTTCTGCGCACTATATTCGATATGCAAATTTAATTAAAATATTTTCGCTGGAAGTATAATATTTAAATTCACCAATTTTGTAAAAAAAAATATAAAGTAGTCTTATAAATTTAGGACTTTAGGTATGCGCTGAATACACTCTATTTTAAAGGATTGCTTGAATATTTGGTCTCCCGTGGTATTTCCAGACAACTAATTTTGAAAATTGCAAGAAAAAAATTTCGCCCCCCCCAATAATTTTATGGATGTGCGCCCCTGCAACACACTTCGCTTTTTTACAGACTCACAAAACATCATCAAAGACTTAAGCCTCAAACACAACATCCATTTCTTGACATATACCCTTGTTTCTAAACTCACTTATTTATCAAATTACTTTGAAATACACCTCTACTAGTGCCCAGGTCATTCAAACATTCTAGAAAACACTCAATACCGTAGACAAGAACTCCTCCAATCCTCACCCTCCATTTTCTTTCAACCCATAAATAATCCAAACGAATTTTGGAAATTTGGTCAAAAATGAAATTCTTCCCACCACAACCGCTAATCAGATGGCTAACCGGACACTGCCCCTGCAACTCCTATTTCTACCGCATCAAAAAATCACCAAGCAAGTTTTGTAAATTCAACTCCAATCAACACGAAACACTTCATCATCTTCTACTTTCCTGCTCCCAATACAACCACACAAAAACTTCACTTCTTGAGACTCTCGATTCGGCGCTTGGAGAAAGGAGTGATTGCCCAGTTCCCAACACTAGACCAGTTTGTTGAGGAAAAAAGTCAGGATACTGGATACTTCTACAGACCATCAACAAATGGATGAGCGACCATTTGAAGGGGCTTGTATCAAGCATGCATCATTACTTCCCAGAAATTCACCAAAAAACAGCCAGCGTTCAGTGGATTATTATTCATCCCTTTTCTGTACTTGATGAGGCCATTAATAATGAGGATTTCCCTGTAAAGGAGAAATGAATCACAATGCGAGCCAATAAAGCCTTGAAAATCGAGTTCCAAAACCAAGATGCAGATTCCTTTTGGATTTCACGACTAGCTGACTCGCCAACTCTGTCCAAGAGAGCCTAGAAGTTGTTGGTATCATTCTCAACAATATATTTGTGAGAAGGTGTTCTCAACAGTGCTGACGATGAAAACAAAAAAGATGACTCGCTTGAATGTTGCAAACGTTATCAGACTGGCACTATCCACTACAAAACCAAGAATTTCTCAACTAACTTTAAACCTACAAATCCATCCATCTAACTGATGTTCTTGAAATCTTTGGCAATAGTTATTAGAGATGCACAATGTTCAAATGCAATCAATATAGAATATCTCTAGTGTTTTCATTTAGTCATATATATCTGTTGACAACATTTTTTGAAAGGAGTAACATGCTTATTGTGGCATGTTAAATTGGGGATCAAGATAAAAAAGTTTGGAAACCACTAATTTAGATGAACCATGAGTTATTCTCCCTTATCTAGATCTTAAGTATGTTATAATTTATAATATATTGTTCAAAAGGTATTAAATTTGTTATATTATAAATCTCGATTCTTTTGTGTTGGCGAAGATGGAAAATTTTGTTTATAAAACGTTGACTTTTGTTGAAAAAAGAACAAGAAAATGAAATTACAGTGAAACTTTTATAAACCAGATAATTTTCATGGCCCAGTATTTTTTCTATAAGTTATGCATTAAAAAAACTTCGAAAACCAGATTATACTTATAGCGGAATCCGTTAGAATTTTAATACATTGCTGGTTTGGAGGTATATTTTCCCAATGACGAAAGTTCATATAACACTCGTGTAGTTGAAAGATATAACATAGTATTGATTTTATTTCATGTAAAGTGTAAGTGCAAAAACAGATTCAATCAAACTTTGAAATGGAGTGAAGAGATGGTTTCGCCAAGTGTGCGAAATAGAACAGCGTCATTCATACCAGTGAGTCTCTTTATTTATTCTCTTCTATATTTCTTTTTATCATCACTTCATCTCTCTCTCTCATCCCTCTTAGTGTATCCCCTCGCATGGTCGTATAGGGCCTGAGAAGCCATTACATTTTTTACTTCATAAATTTTATGGACACGCCTTGAAATGACTGAAAAAGAAGGTCTTGAAAACTCAAATTAGTAGTAGTATAAAACAACTTTTCAGAATAAACAAAAAAAGTATGTTGAATATAAAAAAAAACTAATAATAATAAGTGAACATGCCAAATTTTGTAATGATTTTTCTCCCTTGAATGGTCGTATAAGGCCTGAGAGGCCATTATATTTCTACATATATTTATATCTTGCGAGTATAAAATAATCAGTTTATTTTTCTAACAAGAGAGCGTTCTTTTATTCTTTTTTACATTGTTCTTTATCTGCATCGCCATGAGATGAAACGAAAATAGGCAAATCATATCATTCTTTCGATCTTTTTAGAATGGAATAAATTTTTCGTAGCTCAGCCGTCATTTGACACTCTTCACTCGCATATTTCTTACCATATGCTCATATATTATATATATACAGGAAAAATATTAAAGAAAACTAGAATCATCTATCTATATATAAAGATGAAAAGATTTTGTGTAGGATATACTTTATCGCTATGACGCATGTACTGAGGAGATACATATTGTATCATAGATGTGCCATGTATAAAGATGAGGCATTCACATAATACGTTTTATAACTATAGAGTATTTCATATCTCTTTTTTTACGCTATTGCTGGAAAAGTTTCCTCCTTTTCTGGAAAGTTCTCATTTTGAAGAAAGTAGAGATGAAGAGTCTTCATTTTCTTTTTCAGCCGATCTAACTTCCTCATCTTCAAGTAATCATGATCCGAGTGACATAAATGATATTGATATTATTGCACCTGACTCTACGTTGTATACTTTTGACGCCCCAACAAGAAGTGGAAGGCCAAGAAATATAAATATTAGAAATATTTCAAGTGTTCCTGATGGTCCCAAAGGCGCTGCAAAGCATGTTACAAATTGATTATTTATCTGGAAGTTATTTTTACCTCAAGAAATTATTCGTTAAGTTTTCGTTTTTAAAAAAAAAAAACTTGGAAGAATACATGAAAAATA
The DNA here is from genome assembly GCA_030549495.1 of Nectonema munidae. Lineage (NCBI taxonomy): Eukaryota > Metazoa > Nematomorpha > Nectonematoida > Nectonematidae > Nectonema > Nectonema munidae. The sequence goes on from JAUIRK010001002.1 coordinate 73,775, forward strand.
TTGAAAATTTTCTGAATGAAGTAAAATCTTTCTATAATAACTTTAACGTGGAAAAAATTCTTGGCTATATTTCTATTCTTTATATGCTTGGAATTGATGGTAATCAAACAAGCACATTTGAAAGCCTATACAGCAGTTAAGAGCACACTTTATGAAAGAGGTTATGAGTAAAAATGATCTTAAGCTTATTATCAGATTTTTTAGGTTTGATGTTCCACAAGAAAGAAATCAAAATGTCGATAAAATAATGGCAGTTCGCTTATTGAATGACCACTTCTACAATGTCTTCCATAAGTAATTTTAATTTTAATATTTTTTAAAAGTACTGAAAGTAATTTTTAGGTATTGGACACATAAAGACTTTGTAACTGTTGATGAGCAACTGGTTAAGTTTAGAGGGGGGTGTCTGATAAAGATTTACGAACCTAGCAAGCCCGGTAAATGGGGTATCAAATTGTATCACATCAATGATTCTAGAACTTTTTATTATCTGGCTTCCGAAATATATGTCAGCAAATTAGAGGATAAAAATTATTTCAGTGGAACCCAAATAGTCAAGAGGTTAGCAGAGAAAATCAAACTACCTCAATGTACAGGTATTTGCGTTGATAGATTTTTTATGGACCATGAATTGTGTGATTGGGCGAAAAGCTACAACTTTTCTATTTTAGGTCCAGTCAATTATAATTTTTCAAAAAAAAAACATTTGCAGAGTGCCTAAATCTTCAAGAATGCGAGTCTAGAACTATATACTCAACTAGTTCATCATTGGTTGCGTATATACCTAGAAAACATTCAAAAATTTTAAAGCGGTCCTGATGATGAGTAGTCAGCATTACAGAGAAATGGAGCTAGTCGGCCCAAAAGATTACCAGAATCTATATATATTTATAATATAGTGTAAAATCAGGGGTAGACAAAGGTAACCAAATGCTTAAATATTATACTACATATAGGACATCTAGGCGATGGCCAATGGTCGTTTGGTCTAACTATTGCTGCTTTGAATACTTATATTATAGTAGTACATAATTTACAAACAGAGTGCCCATCAACAGCTACGCCTATCAACTTTTTGAAAAAATCAAGTGGAAGAAAAATAATTCTTCTCAATTGTGTTTTTTATTGGCAGAAACATCAATGAAAATTTATGTTCAAAATACAAGAATCCCTAATGAAGTTCGTCTAATACTGAAATCATATGGAATCTGCAATGAAAGTACCGACTTGGAAACACCAAATAAAAAAAGGACCCTGCCAAATTTGCAAAGGCAACAAAAAAAGAATTTTTCAAAGATGCAAAGAAAACTGTTGTGATGAGCATAAAGTTCTTCTATGTAAAAATTGTTTCAAAAATATTTGAAAATTACTAAATAAAGTGTGTATTTTTGTGATATTTTTTGTACGATTATTTATATTTATTATTTTTGGGCGCGTGGCGATTGGTTAGAGTGTACGTCTTCAAATCCCATCATTTTAGGTTCGAATACTGCCTTTACCAAAACACTGATAGCTCAATGTCAGTTGCCCTAAGTTAACCACATTTAACCTTGTTTATACATAAAATATAGATAAATATAATTTTGCTGTTAAAACCAGGGCTGCGGAGTAGGAGTCGTAAAGAGTCGGTGATTTTATCTTAAAGTATGAGTAGGAGTGGTGTCGTATTTTTATTTTTGAAAACAAGGAGTCGGAGTCAAAGTTTCTTTTTCCGACTCGGACTACGAAAATTCATTGATTCAACTTCAAAATGTTTTCAAACAACTTTTGTTTACTGTTTTGATGTAATGTAATGAAGTACAATAACAAAAACTTGCAAGTTGCTAGCGAGGGCATATGAATGATGCTGTTTTCTTACCAAATGTTGATGTAATGAAAAGTTCTTTGCCAAGTCTTGATGATGTAATGAAAAATCATTCACCAAGTGTTGAGCATACATTTTTTCTCTCACACAAGTTCGTCATAATTCAATCTTATATTTCTTGAGAATTGTTTTCGCATTCATTTTTTCGTGAAAACTTCCGCTATTTCGATTTTCAACATGCAACTTTTTCCCCTGTTAAATTTTGCTAAAAGTAAGCTTCTTATTTTTAATTTTTATGATTTTCAGTTTTTAACTCCAAAATAAAAGAGCAGTAATTGTCATATAACTGATTTTCTTTGAATATTCTTTGTATTTCTGTGTGTATAAGTGTTAAACTAAAGTGTTAAGGAGTCGGAGTTAGAGGAGGTATCATAAAAGGAGTGGGAGTCGAAGTCAGAGTCAGCATTCAAAAATTTAGGGGTTGGAGTCGGACCTTATATTATCCGACTGTGCACCCCTGTTAACAACACATTGTAAGGTAAAAAAATACAAAACTTATCGAATACACACCATTTTTTTAAATAATCTACAGGATTGCTTTATCCGAAGCGGAAATAAAAGACATTAAAGTGAGCAGCTCATGTGTTTCTTCTTTTGTAATGAACAAAGTAAATGGTAAAAATAATTATGAGTAAAAAAATTCAAACCTAAGTACATTTTAATGTTGATATTAAAATAGCAGTATAGATAAATATGATATCTAAACAAATTATGTAGACTAGATTTAAAGTTAAAACTTTTCAGCCCTCACGTCACTGAGGAAATAAAAATAGCCCGTCAAAAATAGGGTTAATTTTCAAGCCAGCATTCGGATTTTGTATAATTATAAGGTACGCCATCACAAATCAACTCCAATAAATCACAAATAAATAATAGTCAAACCTGGCTAATATCTGTATTGTAGATCTTAACAGGTGGCGCAAATAAAAGGTTTACTCAAAAATTACAAAAAAAATTTATTGAAATCATTGTAAAAAATCAAATTTATTTGAAGAAATGTGATATCTTGCTTTGTTTAAAGGTTGAACTTTTTATTTTCAATATCATGCTCTCTATCTCAAAAGCTCTTTCCAAAATTTCAGCATTTCCTTTTTGCATAGCGAACTTTTTAACCTTTAATATGGAACTTTTAACTTCTCTGATAGTAATTACTTCATCTTCCTCTTTTTCTTTTTCTTCTTCAGAGCTTTTATCCGTACCTTCTTCATCATTCAGTATACTTTTTGGGTCAGGATCCCAATTTACTTTACCTCTTGCTCTTGAGAAAAAAAAATTTAAAATCGTTTAAATGGTGAAACTCATTAGAGAGTTTGTTCATCTCACTTGTCACTTCATTAATGATACTTTCTTTATCATTTACTTCATTGTTTGAAACTTCAGAGGTTGAAGATTTCAAAAAACCAGCGTGATGAAAACATTTAGTAATTGTACTTTTATCATCTTCATCGCATGATTTTTTTGTTTTTTTTGCATCGAGCAAAGGTATTTTTTCAAGGTATGCGGACATTAGGGGCATTTTTCTCATCATAACACTTTGCAGCAAAATAAACACATCATTCATCAAGCAAGTCAGCGTGTGATATAAAGACACAAGATAAGAATATTTAAAATAAGTATAAAAAGACATTAGAGGCATTTTATATAAACCTCTTAGTTTCACTAGCTAAAAGTTGAATTATTATTTAAATTGCTAAAAATATAAATTACTTACAACTTCCTTTTTCATAATAATAAAAACCATCAATAAACAGCATTATAACAAGCTAAAAAGTTATTAAAAAATTGCACGCAAAGGAACTTTGTTGTTCAACTAAAAATAACTAAGTAATAAGTGAGGCCTTAATGATATTGTCTTGCGCAAAGTAGGGTTTTGCGCAAAGTAGGGTTTTTAGCCATTTTAACTAAAATGGAACATAATTAAAAAAAATAAATACAAAATATTAATTACTAAAATTAAAATTACTAAATATATTTAATACTTTTATTTTGATTTTTAAAAATATTTTTAATCAACATAGTGATTGATAGTAATTTACTTATACTAATTAACTTAAAGTCAATATATTTATATTTTCTAATGTTAAATAGAAATTATTATAATATATTAAATATTTTTATTGTAAATTTATCTAATGTACAATTTTATTACATTACAAAATTACTAAGTGATCAATTATCTTCATCTAATTTTTGTGTTTTTTATCACTAATTAAATAATTTTTATATAGTTTGTACAAAATATGTTTGTTTCAATTAATTTATTAATTAGCTACAGGTATATATATGCTTTCTATATAGGGAATTCTTAAATTGTTAATATATTTTCATTTATTTTGCATTATATTCCAAAATAAATAGATTTGAATTTATTACTGAAATATTTTGAGAAATATTACGTTGTCGTCAAATATTATAAAAAAGTTTTTTCTTTTTACCTTTTTTTGCATAATTATAATTTTTTATCTTTAAAAAGTTTTTCAGTTTAGACTATAAAATATTTAGCTCCAATCGGGTTTTTATGAAAGATGGATGTGTTAAATGGAAGATATGATACAAGAGTAATTTTTAAATTTGTTATTGAATGTCATCCGCGTGGTATCATAAAAAAATATTAGATTTTACAGTTTAATGTAGAATTGGCGAGATGGAGTTTCTAAAAAAATCATCTTCTCATGGAAAATTTGAGATAATCAAAAGCAATAGGCTGCTTGATAATTGAAATACTACAAGGTTTGTATCAAGAATGAATTAAATTTTTTAAAAACATTTGAATCATTTTTACATCCTTTCTGGGGACCAGGAGGAAAACGAGAAAAATCTCTGCTGTTCAAACTTTCAATTCTTCCCCTGAGAGTAGTTTGAGGTGACCAAGAATACTCTTTTGAGTCTGGAGCTACTAGATTATGATCCATTTCTTCAGAAATATAAAGTAAAGAAATAGAATAACGTGTGCTTGCTTCCCTTGAAGAAAAATTAGAACTTTCCTGAGAACTTGACATGACTCAAAAGTAAAGAAGTTTGAAGCAGAAATATATGATGGATTACAAAAGTGACAAACCAGTCGTAACAGATATGTTTACAATCAATATCACAAAGTTCAACTTTTTTCAGCCATCAATTGAGCATGTCATAAACATTTTGTTCATTGGTTATATAGCATTATTATTGTTGTTGTTATTTTCCTCATCAATAGTAAAGACGCGTGGTTTCATATGATAATGACATATAATATAGATATTCTGATGAAATCATGAAAAATATACAATGCTCGTAACCAGATACTTTGTAGATAAAATACAGACATCGTACGAGAGGAATGTGTATAACCAGAAAAAAAACTGTAATGCATAATGTGCAAATGTGGTGCATGATATAAAAAATCATGAAGTAATTCGTTTACAATACACTCTCTTCACAATTGTTTATGCTTTTCGAAGCGGTCTGAATCGACTAATGTGAAAATCTGAATCTCCTCGATGTATCTACGATAAAGTTTTTGAGTAACCGTTGTTATTCGAATCGTCATACCGCAATTTTATTTATAACGCTTTGTTTTCTCTGTTTTTACAAATTTACCTGACGTAATAAGTCTTCCAAGATAAGCAGACTGAAACGCGAAGACTGAAAGCTAACTTTTAAAATTTTTTGAATATATTTAGAAGTAATACTAATAGTATAAAAATTGTAAAAAGAATAAGGAGTGCATTTTTATTAATTCAATAAAATAAATTTCATTATAGATGGCGTAAATTTTTTTTCGATAAACTAAATTTTTTTATATTATGTTGGTTGGTTGGTTGGAGATATCAAAGCACTTTCAGCCGTAAGGCTATATGCTCGCATTATGCTTAAGATGGTTAATCACAGTTTTTGTGAATTTGTTTTTAGAGTTGGGAGCCTTGGGGATCGAACCCCTGACCTTCAACTGTTAAGCTGAGAAGTACACCCTAACAACCATTGAGGCTTTATTTATATTATTTATATTATGTACTGAACTAAAAGAATTTTTTGATTAAAAATCCTGCTACACAAAACTAAGTAAAACTTTGTATCTAAATAAAGATGTAAAAATATTCAAAAAAAAAGTGTAAAAAATGCATAGAGTCTGTAAAACACGTTATGAGAAAAGAGTCTGTAAAGCGAAGGTTAATGCCTTGAAGTCGACTTTTATGTTTTTTAGGGTAGATATAAAATAAATTAAACAAATAAATAACGTATTTTTAATAAATAATAGCATATTTTTATTTTTCAAAATAAATTCTTATCTTGTTTTGCTTGTTATTGATAGTTTTTTTGATACAAAATTGATTTATTTAAAAATAGAAAGAATTTATTTATATAAAAAAAAACACAAATGCTACAAACAAAATTTGAAAGTCATTTTCTTTGAATTCATTGTAAATGAACATTTAGCTAAAAAAACAGATTTGTGGTTGTGGGTGTCTTTTGCCATTGAGTTTTTCATGAATCCCATAAAGGTTGCCATTTGAGAGTAGATTAATTGCGATTTACAAAAAAAGTGGATACAGTGTAAACAGATTATGTGGCTGTTTTGGGAATTATTTTTATTTAGTATTTAAAAATGAATATATAAACTTTTTATGAATCTTTGCCGCGCAAAACACGTTGCCCAGGCTGCAGGACGAGGACCTGATTCACGTGCAGCCCACCAACCGCTTTCCCCAACCAACCACCTCAATGGAAAGCTTGAATAAGGCATGCAGAAAAAACGTACAAAGTAAAGTTAGCAAAAATTAATAAGCAGACTTTAAAAAATAAGTTTGGGAACGCTCATTTGATCTATACATATCAGAAGCAGGAAAAGGTGACAAACATTTTAAAGTATAACTTTTCAATTGAAACTATGTGTGAATTTGATGATTGATTTTGCAAAAAATTGTTCATGTGATTTTGATGTAAAACTAAATCAGAAGTTTCTTGATTTTCACAATTGAAATTCATTATAATGTTTTAAATTGAAAAGAAATAAGAAATAATTAGAAAAAAAATATAATTTCTTAAAAAGTTTCGAAAATATGAAATGAAAATATATAAAAGAAAACTATGAATTTAAAAGTTTTAAATATGACTAAAAGTAATTTAAATCATAAATAAATAAAAAAAATAATTAAATAAAAAAATTCTATTTTTTTAAAGCTTTTCGTATTACTCAAGTATATATAAAATGGCTTAAAACCCTACTTTGCGCAAAATCCTTACTTTGCGCAGGACAATATCACTCGCATTTAAACTCATAGTGTCCACATGTTGAGAAATAAGTTGCTGCAATCGTGCATGATGAGTATATACCATATACCTCTAATGTATACACTATAGTTACATGTGTTTTTATATCACATGCTGACTTGCTTGATGAATGATGTGTTTATTTTGCTGCAAAGCGTTATGATGAGCAAAATGCCCCTAATGTCCGGCAACCTTTTTTCAACACACCCGAGCTATTATTACTTCTATCATCATCAGCCAAACTGTTTAAAAACATAATATATTTGTTTTTTTCTGTATTTAGCTTGACATTTTGTATAACAACTTGATTTAAAGGCTGAAAAACTGACATGGTTTTAGGTGGTAAAAAATTAGTTGAACATTACTCAACTTTAAATTAGGATGGGGAGGTTCATATTGATGAACCTTCAAATTTATTTTTTTTGAAAGGTGCATTATTGAGAAAGGGAAGGATTTGTCTATTTTGATTTCTCATTTTCGAGTTGAAAAAATTGACCCATATTTCAAAAATTTTTTCGATGATCATAGGCTTGAATTTTTCGCCAATCATAGAAGCAGCCAGAACCAAAGTTACTCTTTCTTACGATTATTTTATTTCGGAACTTGAGCCTTAAAAAAGCTTAGATAAAGAAAAATGTATACCATACCTTTCAACTGGAAGGATTTTTCCATATTGTGTTTCTATACAATAGTGCGGTCTCATCAATATTGAATATATTTTTTGCATGATAGTTTGAAGTTTGAACACAAGTGTTGTAACTCCATTTTCCAGTTTTTTGGTCTCCCAATTTTCAACGCTGCCACTTTCTTCAGAACAGGATTTAAAAACAATGTTATTGCGCTTTATGAAACACTCAAGCCATCCATTTGATGTTTGAAATTGATCATTTCCAAGATTTTTAGCAAATTTAAGAGCTCCTTCTTGAATCAATGGTCCACTAATTTGAACATTTTATTGTTCAAAATTTAATTTGAAAAATTTACTAATTTATTGAATCTTCAGGAACGCAGAATGATGAATGTTTGTTTTTCTCTTTAATTGAACAGAATACTTTAAACACTTTTCACAACTACGATGTTCCATAAAAGTTTTTCCTTTAGCATCGATTTTCTACAATGAAGGGGCAAAACTCATCAAAGTGTTTATTCAATCCAAGATTTTTCATGTGCTGAGCTTGAAATAATGAGCGTTTTTTATTCTTATGCTTTCTTTTCTATAGGTTTTTTGTACATTTCACTGAGCCCAGTATTTTTTGAGATACAAACATAACTTGCTAGTTCTTTATCAATGCTTCTTATTTAATCTTTTAATTTATTTTGGGCGTAAGCCTTATTAATTTGTTGTGAGAAATCAGACGATGCAGAAATTTTTGGAGTTGTTTCTAAAGTTTTCAAAGTTTCAGATGATTGTGTGACTACTATACTATCTGGAGTGTTACTAGAACTTTTTTTCTGAAACATCACTTTTTTGGAAAATCCAACTTGTTACTAGAGATTTATTTGTGAGCTCTTCTCTTGCCAAATCTTCAATTACCTGCCCGTTTGTTTTTATATTGTTCTTTATCTCTGACAATAACAAATTACATTTTTTCTGAGATAAACATTTTGACTTTGAGGATATGCTTTCAAAGTTTTTTCATACAAAGCTTAATACCTTTTGTCGTTTTCATTTACAAAATTTTTATTCATATGAAAAACAATTTTGATAAAATATTAAAAATTAAATTAAAACATTGCCAGCTTTACGTAGATGAAAAATAATATGGTAAAAAAATGAATGAAGATAAAAAGTTCTGCCAATCAATAAACAAAAACTTAAACTAATCAAAGATTAAATTAAAAAAAACTTTAATACACATATTCTTATAAAAAAAATAGATTTTTTTTTTATTTTTTGAAAATTTAATACCCTGCAAAAAAATAAAAAAATAAATGTATTCAAATTTTATGAGTAATGTCATTTTACATGAATTATACTAGTGATTATACATAGTGTTTTCAGGAAATCAGTATCAGTGTAATCCGATTAAAAAGACTTTGTTTAGTACGCTCGTATTTAATTATACAATACACATTTCAAAGTTTAAATACATATAAAACTCAACTGAAGAATAGCCACCCTAAAAATTTCTCTTCTGAAGAATATCCAGCCCAGAATTGTTGGGGTGATTGTTCTTCATATGATGCAGAAATTGTTATTTAAAAAAACTGAAAAAACGTACTAATGTAAAAACAAGTTATCTTTTCATTCATAATAATAAAGATGATTGGATAAACTGGAAAAAACATAAATGATAAAAATTATTAAACAGTTTAGTATAAAATTTAGTTTAATACTAATTAAAACATTACAAACATCTGTAAAAGCTCAATACTTTATTCTACTAAATGCATAATTGTAAAAGTGATGTGATGAATGATATACGCATTTGCAATAAAAATGCAAGCGATAGAAAATATGGTAGTGGAGTGTAACAATAAATATTGTGCAGCAACGTGAAGTGATGAGGAAAATAAATTCTCTAAGAAATAGTGGCAAAGCTTTATGATCCGATATGATAGGGTAAGCGGCAACATCAAAGAATAAAAAATGTGCAATTCAGATCTTAGGGCTATTACACTCATCATACTCGCTTGCAGAAAAATATAATGAGAAACACATTATGCCTACAAGTGAAGCTAGAGATTAAGTGTGATGCATTGGGCGCAAAATAAAAAAGCTTAGAAAGTGAAGCTAGGGATATGCCAGGTTTTATGCTTTATTTTATTTAATTAGCTTTTATTTAAGATGCAAGGGTTCGGCTTATTTAATTAGCTTTTATTTAAGCTGCAAGTGAGTATGATGAATGAATAGCCCTAAGATCTGAATAACCCTAATAAGAGTGTTATATTAACAATATTTTGCGTTTGTATAGCATACACACACTAACTTTTTTATACCACTACTACAATGATGCTGATTGATGGCTATTATTGTTATTATGAATGTGGAAGCAGTAAGTTTATTGTTGAAATTTATTTTGAGATTTAAATGTATATGAATTTTAGCTGGAGAAACAAAAAGATATGTTTTCACTTTACATAATAGCAAAAAATGCAAAGGTTAAATATCTATTATGTTTTATTTTGTTGAATCTTAATTTTTGGTTTTTTTAGAAACAATAATTTATAAAAAAAAAAGTTTAGACGGTAGATTTAATGAAATAAAAAAGAAAAAGGCACATAATCATGATTTTTCATTTACAATCAAGAGAATGACTCTGAACGCAATTAAAAAAGAAGCGTCTGAAAAATTTTTCTCTCCTACATCTAAAATTCATAGGTTTTATCTTTTAAATTAAAATTAATTGTTTAAACTGTTTAAGAGACAATATTTGTGAGTTAAACCAAGAAAATTTCGATTGCTTGCCAAAACCCGAAAGTATAAAGCGATTTATTAGAAGAAATAGAGGCCGTGAGAAACCTCCTAAATCTATTGATTTTTAAATTCCTGAAGAATATAAATTTTTTGAAAATAATTAATGTTATAAAAAAAGATCTAATTAATGGGAAAAGATAGTTTTTACAGCTTTTGTGTTTAGGTAACATTTATCCAAATAAATGAAAATTTATCTTTTGCCTTTAGATATTGTCAAATGTTCAACGCCTTTGATGATTTGTTTGTAGATGCTACATTTAAAAAATGTCCAAAAAATTATCAAATTTGTACGGTTCATATTTTCAATATGAATGTAGAGATTCCTGTATTATACAGTTTACTACCAGATAAAACAGAAAATTCTTACAAGTATATCAAATTAAATTAAATTTTTTTAGGGAGGTAACACATTGAAAGAGTGTGGGATATTAAATATAAAGCTTTTCAATAGGGATTTCGAAATGGCCACAATGAATGCATCAAAAAAGTTTGTTATTTTTCAAATTTTTGTTTTATTTTCATCATAAATTATATGTTTTTAGGTATATCCTGAATCTAAATACCAAGGGTGTTATTTCCATTTTACGCAATCAATATATAACAACGTTATTCATTTTGGTTTTAAAGAAAAATATCAAAATAATCTTACTTTCAGTTTTACAATCAAAATGATCATGGCAATTGCTTTTTTGCCATTACATCAAGTATAGTTTTTTGTTTTTTTTAAGAAAAATAGAACATATCATTTTTCTTTAAGGTTGAAAACATTTATAGAAGAATTAAAGCGCTTACAATTCATTTGTTTTCAATGAGAAATTTCTATGAATACTTTGAAAAAACATGGTTCCTTCTTTTCGAGCCTTCTTTATGGAATGTCCAGAATCGAAAAATTCGAACTAATAATCACTGTGAAGGCTGGCACAATGGGTAAATCAAAAATTATTTTTTTTTAATATAAGTATATTAATATAAAATATTTTTAGGTTACGTAGTGCTATTCCTGTTGCTAATCCTTCAATATGGGACATTTTGGACTTTTTTAAAAAAGAAGAGCAAAAATATAGCTTAGAAATCGGCCAAATTGAAAAGGGAACGTTTTTAACTATATAAAAGCTAATGAAGATGCTGAGAAACTAAAGTTTATATATGACGAATTTTTTCAAGATAAAAATGTCCTTGAGTTTCTGAAAAAGTAGCTGTTTTTATTGCAAAGTACAAGAAAGTTGATATCACGAACAACATTTTTGAAGAAATAAATTTTACGCGAATAAATAATAATAGTAATTTGTTTTCAATTAAAATCTCATTGACCAATAAAGTTTATGTCGCATTACTTTTAAACATATTTTTTTTTCTATTTTTTTTATGTACTCTGTCTGCGTTCGTATTAAGCTTATTTTTTTGCATTTTAAAAACTAGCATATTTTAACTTTGTGTGGTTTTTTTTAACTACCATTAAAAATAATAAGCAATGTTTAAAAAGTTAAGAAGAAATTTTGATGAAAAAATAAAAAATTTCATAAATTATAATTAATAAAATTATTTGTAATTTTATATTTATATTTTTTTTTGATTTGAAGTGAGGAAAAAAATGAAAAGTTTGCAGAAAATGAGGTTAACATTGTTTGGTGTATGAAGAAAAACGGGTTTGTTAATTTTTGGCATTGAAGCGAAATGGCATAAAATCGAGGTAGAATAAAGGCGAGGTCAGACAATCTTTTTTGCCACTTTTTGTAATTTTGTTTTAAAAAATATTTTTTAAGAATATTTTTAACAAATATTTTGTTTTTTAAATACAATACTAAAAAGAAAATTAAATAAAAAAAAAATAAGACATATTTTTTGATGTGATGTGTGTGTTTTTCAAACAAAAACTTAAAAAAAAAATAAAATTGATTTTTGCTCATCTCTCTGCTGCGCTCCAACACATAGTAGTGCTTGCCCGTCTTAGGGGGTGCTTTCAACATTTGGAAACCACTCTTAGACTAATACATCATACATCTATGCTTTCACGTGTTTAGGCGTAACAATAGTTGCTGCAAGTGAGTATGATGAATAAATAGCCCTAATGTCTGAATAACCCTAATGTCCGCCAACCCATAAAATATACCTAATATTTAAACATAATACGTTGAAAAAAGAATTTTTTTTTAAAAATTGAGGGGTCTTACAAAATTTTTAATTTATCAAATTTTCGATTTTAATATGTAATATTATACTGATTACGAAAATGTATTATTATTTTAAGTTTGAATTTGTTAAAATACTTTTTTTGACTCTGAACTTGATAAAATGACAAAATTTCCAAATTTGACCTCAAATTTTTTTTTATAAGTCATTCGATTCATTTCAAACAAATTGTATATTTGGAATCAGCGTACCAAACCATATAAGAATAGGTTTTTAAAATTTTAAAATTTCGATTTTTCAGGCCTTTCAAACGGTCTCAAAATAATGACTTCACATATATTCAACAAATATACAATTTTTTTTAGATTTCTTTTATCATTCTGAATAACAATATTAACTTTATTTTACCATAAATATTTTGGTTCAAATTTTTTTTATATATATTTGTCTTGCCAGACCTACTTAAACTCACATACACACACACAGATACATCATTTGAATAATGTGAGATTCATTAAAATATTAATAATATATTTGAAGAAATATTTTTTTCAGTATGAAGATTAAAGAGTTTAAGAGACTCTTCTCTGTTATGTAATGATATATTCTCATAACATGTACGGTTGAACGCGGGTAGACAACTTGAGTGTCATCTCCAACATGTATACTGCGGTAATTCATCTCCAACCTGTATACTGCGGTAATTCATCTCCAACCTGTATACTGATATATTCCAAGTTGAAATGTCAATAATATAAATAAAAATACACATAGACGATCGTTTGCCTTCGGAACGAGGAAACATGGGGACACTATGGGGGAGGGGGGACGAGTCGCCTTTTCCAGTACGCCCATCTGAACCAGTTTTGGGAGAATCTCTCTGGCGATAAATTTGCGTTGTTCGGCCGGCGGGGCCGAGAACCTTGAGAAAGCATGGAAGGGAGCGTTGGAGATGAGCCGTGGTGAAGGATGTCCCTAGAGGCTTGATGCCTTAGGTCTTCTGGCGCCCTAAACAAGGGTGCTGATGCTGAGAATGAGGCCCCCAGGCTAAGGCTACCCAGTCTGGCCTAGGTTGAGAAGGATGATAGTTGTTTGCATGAAGCAATGTCCAGGATCGACTGGATCTGGTCCTCCACCGGATCCGGGCAAGGGTTGTCCTCCGGATCGAAAGACATGACGTGGAAAAAGATCCTTTTCCAAAACCGGGGCGGGAATAGGTCCCGGTTACCCTCGTAAATGTCTAGCAAAGCTCCCGGATGAGCTGGGACGAAGAAGCTTCTGTCCCCAATCCAGACGGTGATAGACCCGTCTGATTGGAAGCCAAAAGAGGGTTCTTTCGCAGGGTCTGTGGGAGTAGGTAACAAGACGTCGAGTGGAGGCGGGACCTGTTGTTCTCCTGGGAGGACCAACACTGGCTGGCCTTCCTCTACTCGAATGTGGGTCTGGACCAGCGCGGGTGGATGGGCCACACCACTGCTGCCCGGAGAGGGGGAACCTCCGAGGGCAAGGACCTTGCCAACTGAGGTTGGCCTTCCGTGATAAAGGACTGGACCAGTCGCTGAGAGGGAGGCGTCATGGGAGTGCTCACTGGGAAACTCAGATGATGAAGGAAACCCCCTTCTGGCACCCGGAAGGAAGGAACGACAGAAGGAGATGCTTCTGCTTCGGACCCTGGTTGCTCTGGACTTCCGATTCCGGAGTCTTATGCGACCCGTCCCCCAATGTGGGGACGGGGATAAGTCTGTATTAGGCAAGTCGGCCGGCTCAGAACCCGCAGATGACGTGGAGTCGGGGATCCTGGGCGAACTTGGCGTCGTGAGGGGGGATATCCCCCCAAAATGTACTGAGGGCTCTTCTGATGGTGATGAATAACAAATAGGATGCCTAGGGCGCCCCACCAAGGCAAATTAACTGAGCCTGGCTGGGCCGAGAGAGGAGGAGGCGATACCAGTCTGACCGGCCTGCCTCCCCTAGGGGGTGATGATCCGCTAGGAGGACCGTAACCAAACAGGAATTCCGGTTAATTTTTCCCCACCGCGACGGCGGTGGGGACTATGGATCCCCCATGCAATAGATATAAGGACTATCGGCAGCTCAAAAGGCGCCAGCCCCATTAAGTCCTGTGCTCCCCATTGGCTGTGTTAACTGGACGATACTACCAGTTAACGCCCTCTCGTTAGCACCAAGGGGTATCCTTGCGCAGCCAATGGCGAAGGAGGGTATCCTTCCCATGGATCTGCAACTACTTAAGGAGCAGCCACACCACTTTTTCATTTGTTTTTCTCAGTATCTCCTTTTCTCGTATACTTTGATAATTGTTTAATGATTTTGTGTTTTTAGACTTAAATAATTTTATAAAAAGTGATTAAATGACCATTTTTGTATACTATGATTCTTTACAATATGTAAAAAACACAAGTTCTACCAAATCACCCCATAAGGTCCTTAAACCTTAAACGTTGGCTTTTGCTGTTTATAAAAACTTAAAAATACCAAATAAACTCTCATTCTTTATGCCTCCTATTATTTTGAAATTATTCTGAGAACAGACGGCTCGATTTTAAAATAGTGAAAATTGCTTTATTTGTTTGTTTTGTCTCCGTTCTCTCTTATGTTAATTATGTAGCAAATTTTTCAATTTTGAGTAAAAAAGGTGCAGCAGGTGTATTTTCATTGACAAGGCATCTACCGCTTATGTCAAACTATGAACAAATGTATTAAGAAATCGAATCCATAGGCTTCTCTGCTTAGTTCATCATCTCAACCAACCTGTCATGCCACCCATAGAGTATGCTGTAGTGTAGGGGATACGTCAAATTAGTTTTCAAAAAACTAAAGTTATGTTGTAAAAATTTTTTAGTGTTTGTTCTGATAGACTTTCTTTTCAAGTTATTATAAAAAGCAAATCATTGCAAAATGTTAAAAGTTATTTTACTTTTTGTAGCTTGCATCAATTTAGCTTTTAAACTATTTTTGAATGATGCTGAGAAAAATGAAATAATGCAATCTTAATTTATTGTTTGCACAATTATAACTTCATTTTATACCCTTGCCCCTGAATCAAACACATTTTTTCATATAAACATCGCAGGGTGTCTAGTAGACTCTTTGCCTTTAGACTACATTTACTCATATAAAACTATCCAACCTTCAGTTATTTGTTTTCTCTATGAATCAAATATCCTTTCATCAATTCCTGTAATGTGCCTGGTAGACAACTTCATTTTCAAATGAAAAGCCTATTCCACCCCCTCCCCCAACAATTTTGGATTTTTTAAAACTAGTGTATAATCTGCAAATTTAATTAAAATATTTTCGCTGGAAGTATAAATTCACCAAATTTGTAAAAAAATATAAAGTAGTTTTATAAATTTAGGACTTTAGGTATGCGTTGAATACACTCTATTTTAAAGGATTGCTTGAATATTTGGTCTCCGGTGGTATTTCCATACCACTAATTTTGAAAATTGCAACAAAAAAATTTCGCCCCCAATAATTTCAAGGATGTGCGCTCTTTCCAATCTTCAACTCTATAAAAAAAAAACCTCCATGTACAACGACGCGCTTGAACAAATTACCAAAATACCTATTAAACAATAGGAAAACTTAAAAAAAAACACTCTAAAAGTACTACACTACCGCACTCACACAGGCTATTCATTTAATCAATTCTTTCTTTTGTTTTTTAAGAGGTGATTATCTTTTTTTCCAAAACATCCTTGTTTAACTTCCATAAATAATATATTTTTCATTTTGTTATACAAAGTGAAGGGAAGCATCTCGAATTAATGTTTTTTACAACATATTCTAAAATCTAAAATAGACTTTGGAATGAAAAAACTAAACCAATTTTTGTCCAAGTATTTTACCTTTTTAGCTTAATTTATTCTTCTATATTATTCGCTGAGACTGTTAACAGAGGGAATAAAATAAAAATAAAATATTTATTAAAATTTTTTGGAAATAGGTGAATTTATAAATAGATAAAACTGAGCGATAAGTTGTATATTATTAATTAGATCGTTGTAGGTGAAAAAAAAGTTAAATCAATATTTTCAAGCAACAAAAAAGAAATCGTAGGAAATTTCAGGTTCCTTAAAAAAGCTCTGAATACTTTGAAATAATTTTCCTGTTTTTTGATGGCAAGAAATGCCTGCTTTGATGCGCTCAATGATTTTTTGTCGAAAAGAGTCACATTGTAGAGACCAACCTTTGCCATAACGCCACAACGTTACAAAGTGCTCACAATTTAAATCGATCAAATGGTAAGGAACTTGAGTGCCGATAAAATGTCTTGCGTTTTTTAAAATTTTTTCTATTGGTAGAGGCTTTAATTTGTACACATTTCCAAATTCTGACATATTATTAACTCGGCATGGAGACGATTTGGCCACAAATGCGATATTTTCGCGAAAGACATATCCAGTTGTGCCGAAAATCCCATTATAAAAGATAGCAAAACTTGGAGATGATGAGCTAGATGAGACTGAAGGATTAAGTGTGGAAAAAAGGTTATTAGTGCTCACGTTATTATAATTAATGTCTGAGCCGTCTTCTTGACTTACATGAATCACGTGGCATTGATCTTCATAAAGCGCAAAATGATGGTAATTTCCACGTTTGAACTCAATCATGTCTCCAGGCTGAGCTTTTTTGACAACTTCTTTCCAATCACAAAACTCATCCAATTTACTATCACGATTTTCAAAAGCTAGGTCACCATTATGAGAATTGGTTTCAGCTTTTTTAACAACCTCTTTCCAATAACAAAATTCATCCAATTTATTATCACGATTTTCAAAAGCTAAATCACCATTATGAGAATTGGTTTCATTAATAACATCATATTCATCATCTTCTATGTTTTTGTGAGAAAAATTTGAAAGTGTTAAATCTTCAAAATTATCTGAAGAAATAGATCTAATGAGTTTATCCTCATTCATATCTTTATATTTATGATTATAGATTCTAGAAATAGAACATAAAAGATTAAAAATATGAAAAACGTAAAAGAAAAAAGGCTGCTTTTAATTCTTTTTCTTTTGGCATATTCATGAATTCTTTCATACTTACTGATAGTAGTTGTATAAAACATGTAGCATTTCGCAGCTAAAAAAGCTCCCTGGCTCCTTCAACTTCTTTTTTTATTATCAATTTATAAAAAAAATTAGTGTAGCTATACTACCTATATAATGAATATTAGGATTTTTAATTTTACCAGATATATTTATAGATTATATATAATATAGTCAAGCTTTTATTAAGCGACTACTCAAGGAAAGACTTAATCATGGTCGCATATGACAGGTGGTCGTCTAAAACAGGGTGAAAGAAAAGCATTTAAATATTATGAAGAAAATAAAATGATTAACTGTATAAAATTCGATATACTACAAACAAAAAGATAATAAATATATATTTATGGATTAATACAATTCTTGAAAAAATAAAAAAATTTTATTTAAATTTTGAAAAAATCTGTTATTTTGTTTTGTTCAAAAACTTTAGCTGACAATTTATCAAGCTCGTAACTTGTTTTTATCATATTGTCTAGAGCAGCGTTTTTCAAACGGTGGGTCCCGACCCTTCAGTGAGTCGCGTGAAAAATAAAGTGGGTCGTGACAAAAAGAAAGGAAATCAAGAGAGAGCAAAGTGAAGAAAACCAAAAAGTATTAATATTTTATTCATACAA
This sequence comes from Nectonema munidae, assembly GCA_030549495.1. Taxonomy (NCBI): domain Eukaryota; kingdom Metazoa; phylum Nematomorpha; class Nectonematoida; family Nectonematidae; genus Nectonema; species Nectonema munidae. Next base: position 92,126 of record JAUIRK010001002.1, read on the forward strand.
ATAAATGAAACAATGTGGAGAAGGAATCAAGAGAGAGCAAAGTGAAGAAAATCAAAAAGTATTAATATTTTATTCATACAAATAAATGAAACAATGTGAAGATCATAAAAAAATACCTATATAAATTGTCGGTGCTGAATAAATGAACCTAGTGATCAGAGTTTGTCTTTTTACACATAGCTTCTTGCTATGGGTCGCAGTAAAAAAAGTTTGAAAAACGCAGGTCTAGAGGGTGCATGGTCAAAACGGCCCAAAACCAAAACCTCCCAAAACAAAAAAAGCCTAAACTTTCTTTGTATCCATATAAAAGTAATCAAACCCAAAAACAAAAACTTATCTATTCCTGAGTTTTTTCCAAAACTTACTCAAAATTATATGTTATAAGTTGAAAATAATAAATACAATTTTTGAACCAATAAACCTTACTATAGAAATAAAAAGTGTTTCCAATAGTATTTTAGGAAGTCATTTCTATAAAGAAACCCTGGGAAAAATTGAATATTTTTTTCTCTACAAAAACTGGGATCAAATTCACTCTGAAATAAATAGTGATCACATCTCAAGAAACTTTGGTTGTTGGTAAGTATTTAAAGCGTTTATAGTCAATTCGGCCTCGGGACAGTTGGACTTCAAGACAATTCGCTTCATTATTTTTTTAAACCAAATTCTTTTGAGGCCGAATTTTCCTGAGGTCCAATAGACCTGTTCCATTTCAACTTATTAATGAAATTTTTATTTTACTAGCTATTGGGGAATGAATATTTTGACTAGCTATCACTATTCAGTTTAAAAGCAAAAATACTCTATTTCGATTGTTAAATTGTGTAAATAACACTGTACATAATTAATTAAATCATTTTTTAAGAAAATTTGATTATTATAATAAAAATATAATATCGAAACAAAATGTACTTGATCTATTTATGACAGCTGTCAGAATTTTATTTGTAGAAAGAAATAGTGAAAAAAAACGCAATGATTTTCTTGTTGTCGTATACTATGATTTTTATGATTTATGTTAGTATAAATAGTTTTTTTATGTTCTTAGACTTAAATAATTTTATGAAAAGTGATTAAACTACCATTTTTTGTATACTGTGATTCCTTACAAAATGTAAAAAATACAAACGTTACCAAATCACCCTATAAGGGTTAGCTACTTCAACGTTGGCTTTTGCTGCTTATAAAAACTTGAAAATATCAAATAAAGTGCCGATAAACAATCTCATTTTTTATGCCTCCTATTATTTTGAAATTCTGAGAACAGACAGTTTCATTTTAAAATAGTGAAAATTGCTTTATTAGTTTATTTTGTCTCCTTTCTCTCTTATGTTAATTATGTAACAAATTTTTCAATTTTGAGTAAAAGGTAAGGTAGTCGTGGGTGTGTTTTCATTGACAAGGCACTGATGCACCGCTTATGTCAAACTATGAACAAATTCGTATCGATGAGGAATCGAACCCAGAAGCTTCCGTGCTGACTCCATCATCTCAAAAAACCTGCCATGCCACCATTAGACTATGCTGTATGGCAGGGTTCGGGAACCTATGGCTCGCGAGCCGACATGGCTCTTTTGATGACTGCATCTGGCTCTCAGATAAATCAGGTGGCCTTCAGGAAAAAGGGAGGTATCACGATATGCATATCAACAGAAAGAAGGCTTGTAAAGAGCTACTGACCAGAGTGCAAGCTAGTCAGCAGCAACTCCGTGTATGGACCGGACAAGGTGACTTTAGTTCGGCTAGCTTTTTTAATTTGCTGGTTCGTTAAGAATTGTGAGGAACGGAAAGCCATTTACAGATGGCGAATATGTCAAATCATTCATTCCTGATGTGATATTACGCTGGTAGATTACGATGGTTTGGTCATGTCGAAAGGATGTCCGAAGGGAACGTTGTAAAGAAGATAAAAGATGAATTGATTGATCGAAAGATGAAGAGAGGAAGAAGAAAGCATGGAATGAAGTGATTCACCACGATATGAAAAAAAGAAAGCTTGTGCGAAGTGATGCTAAAGAAAGAATGAAATGGCGTAGTTGTTGCAGGAAACTGGTTGACCCCGACTCTTTGGGAACAATAACCAGGCCTAGAAGGCAAAATAGATGATGATGATGATCATTCTTGATGTGGCCAATGAACTTTTTGACGACTTCTCGGATAAAGACAATAAAATCAAAAGAATAAAAGAAATGCCTGTCAGCAAAGACTATCATACCATTATGATGTCAAATCAAGTGGAGGAACAACAAGTGAAGGACATAAATGCAGCGAAATATTTTTCTCTTGCTTTGGATGAATCAACAGATGTTAGTCATTTATCCCAGTTCAGTATTGTTGCACGTTTCGTTACAGGTGACACGCTGCGTTAGGAAAGTCTTGCCGTTTTGCCACAGAAAGTGACAACGAATGGTGAGGATTTATTCAAGTCTTTCATGGAGTTCGCTAAAGAAAAAAATCTTCCCATGGATAAACTTATTTCTGTGTGTACTGACGGTGCTCCGTGCATGGTGGGAAAAACGGAGGATTTGTAGCGCTTCCGAGAACAGAGCCATTCTAAGTTTTCATTGCATTCTACATCAGGAGGCATTTTGTGCGCAAATGTGTAAAAAGCAGCTTGGTAAGGTGATGTCGCTGATCATTTGGGTTTGAACTTTATTGTTGCTCGAGCTTTAAATAATCGCAGTAAGCATTGCGGGATGAAGTTGGCAATAATTATCCCGGACTGGTTTTGCACAGCAATGAGCGTTGGCTGTCAAGAGGGAAGGTGCTTAGCCGTTTTGCGGCTTGCCTGAGTTAAATCCGATTTTTTCTTCGAATGAAAGACGCCGAACAATCCGAGCTATCGGACAATGAGTGGCTCCACAAGTTTTTTCATCTGATGGACATGACTGAACATCAAACTCAATGTCAAAATGCAAGACGTTAGAAATACAGTGTTATCCCTTCAACAATCAATTTTTTCATTTGAAAAGAAGCTAGAAATCTTTAAAGTAGATATTGAAACAGGTCGTTTACTGCACTTTGAAAAACGAAGAGAATTTAAAGACGCGTGCATGGCAAATAACTCCGCTGAACATTTTAATCTCCAGAAGCTAACCGGCTTCATATCTAATCTCCTCTAGTCATTCAAAGCAAGCTTTGGGGAATTTCGTGAGCACGCTAGTCTTTTTATGTTCATCATTCATCCACAAGCGTGTGCTGTAGAGAAAGTCAATCTGAGTTTCACCCCGGTGTTCCTATTAAAGATAGAAGTTGCTGACCTAAAGGCCTCAGATATGTGGGTGAACAAGTTCAAATCACTGAATGAAGATTTGGAAATACTTGCACGGATCCAAGCAGAGCTGGCAAGCAAACACAAATGAACAGTAGGGTGTCCCAAAAAAGTGAAGTTTTTATTTTTGTTTTAGGCACATTTAAATCAATTCTCTGATCAATAATCAGAAATTGTGCCGAATATCATTTTTTTAACAAGAGTTTTCTCACACCTCAAACAAGCCAAAAAAATTAAAAAAAATATTTTTCACAAAAAACAAAATTTTCTGTTATAAAGAATAAACAAACATTAAAACATCAAATTTATTTTTCAAAAAAACAAAAATGACTTTTTTTGGAGAAGTTATTGCTTTTCTGTTATACTCAATCGTTTGAAAAAGGGCTTGTTTGTCTTCTTCTTTTTTTATAATAGAAGAATTAAAAGTTGTGACTAAAAAAACTACTCGCTCACTCAAATCATTCACAACTTTTAAATGAGTGGTACCATCGTTAACGTCGTTGAATTCTTTTGACGCTGAAAATGGGGGAGAAATTTTTAACGAAAAGAAAAAAGACATGGATTGCTTGCTCAAAAGATCTTCAATTTGAACATTTTTAAATGAAATTACATTTGCTTCAAACCGTCTCAGATTATATTTTGAAGGTTTCTTGTTCAAAAGATTATTTAACATCAATTTCCTTTTCTCAGATGTGATAAGAGTGGAAAAAAAAGCTAGAGGTGAAAGGTTTTCGCTGAGATACCATAGATGCCTCAACCCATATCCTTCTCAGACTATTTTCTTCATATTGTGTTAAATCAAACAATTCTCGAAATAAAAATATTTTAAGACAGTATATACACTTTGCCATCCAGCGAGCTCTGTTGTAAGCTCCAGGTTGTTTTATTTTATAATTCATCTCTACTAGAAACGCAAGGCTTAGTTTTAATAATTCTAAATAATCATCACAAGGTTGTTTTTTTAAGTTCATTTTTCAAAAATTCCATAACTTCTGGTTTTTTTTGTGAAACCCATAAGAGAATCTTGCTCAACTTGGGTTTCAAAAGATTTATAAGAATGAGCTGATATAGAAGACCATTTTAATTTAAATCTTTCGAAAATTCCAATAAAAGGACCCGTTGAAACAAAAAATGAATCAAAGACTGCAGATATGAGCAATTCATGAATATGATGTCGGCAAGGAAAAAAAGCAAAGGCAGAAGCGGCACGATCAAAGTGTTAGAGAGAGCTTCAATTCATCATAGCTATCACGCAATTGATAACCGGAAACCCGAATGTTACCACCGTTGCATTTTTGCAACATAATGCGGTGTTTCCGCCATGATAAATTTAAGTGTATAGCCAAAATTTTCACAAGTTTTTCTATAATTATATGTTAAAATTAGTCTATAATTAAAATTTGAAATTTTTTGATTTTATAAGTCTGATTTTGTTAATGTTGCATAAATACAACACTGGTATTTGCAGTGTACAAAATGAAAAAAAAGGTATACTATTAAAATTATTTTTTCAATGTAAAACAGTAAATATTCAAATATTACTTAAATAAAAAATTTAATATTAAAAAAGAAACTTTCAAGTCTAACTATTGAATCTGTTTAAAAAATTTGAAAAAAAAACAAATGATCTTTTCATAATGTTTTACCTTTTTAAAAATTCCATAAAAATAAACATAAAATATTTTGGAAAAAACAAGAAAAAAATGAGCAAAAACAAAGTTCAAAATAGAAATATAATTAGATGAAAATAAAAAATACTATATGTATTGTTAGACTTTACAAAATCAAGTTTATTTTATAACCAATTATTCGAATATTATTCTTACAGTATGACCATATTTACACTCTTTTAGGTTTCAGATTTAAAAAAAAATACAGAATATACACAGGCTAGTCATAGTAATTCAGGGCGAGTAAAAGTCAATAAAGTCAACTTTTATTTCCGTTTAGCAAAAACTCTTTGAAGAAGATCTTTACTTGTTTAGTCTAAATTTTTTTCAACTAATTTCAAATTTTCAAGTCAATCAAAGTCAATTTTTCGAGTTTAGGTTAATAAAATCAATTTTTATATTTAGCACTTTTTGATTCAATGTGCCTAAAATTGTTATAAGCGATACATACAAGATTTCTTCTTTATATTAACACATCCACAATAGTTGGGCTTTTTTTCAACTAATAAAAGGTTTTACTGTAAAGTTTGCCTGACTGAGGTTAAACATAAGGGAGTTTTTTGTAAGATAAATTTTTTTTTGTTGACAAACGCGGTTACATACGATATATCCGCTGCAGAAGTTATGGAATTTTATTCCCAAACTTTTTTATCATTGCATGTTTTTCACATCTTTTACACAAGTCTACCTTAAAAGTTAAGTTATCCTGCAAAATTGTAGATTACCGGCATTAAATCATTCAAAATTAGTAATAGAAAAAGACGTTCTCTTTTCAAACCTATCGACAACTCTTCAGTTTGAATTGTAACGAAATTGACAAATTGGTTGCAAGCAGCAAAATATTTTCATTAAAATCTTCCAGCAGTGAAGAAATTAATGATGAAAATGATGGAATTTTATTGCCAAATATCAAGAAATTGTTAAAAAAAAAAGAAAATCTGTGTCAAAACTTGCTAACAATAATTAGAGAATATTCACGATTTATCGATTTAGTCGGAAAAAGTCAACATAGAGACTTTTTCAGTCGAAGATGCCTTTACTTGTTTTTTCAACATTATTTCATTTAAGACGAATGTGGCGTTAAAAGTAATCTTGAAAATAGATTCAAATAAAATGAAATCAATAAAATCATGAATATGGAAAACTCAAATCTCTCGCAGTACTTATCCCAAATTACAAAATTGTCAAGTTTTAACTTTAGAAGTAGAAAGATCTTTTTCTAAACTGAAAAAACTGCTAGAAAATGATCGAATTTTAAATCAGAAAATGTCATTAATTATATGTTGTTGTATTACAAAGTCATGGATTCTTTGAAATAATTTTCAATACTTTCTCTAAAGTGATCATAGTTGTTCAATTCAATGAAACTTTAAAAAGTCAATTTTTTCTCTGAGTAAAAGTCTATTTTTTCCAAAATATCCAAACAAAAATATAAAGTCGTTGTTTTAAAAGTTAAAATGTGTACTTTTGAATTAATTAAGTTGTTATTCAAATTGAACATTTTGAATTTAACTTAAAAATCAAAAATACTGATGCTGATTCAAACATTGAAAGAGATTTAGTACAAAACAACAGAATAGTTTTCGAAGTCTAGAAGTTTTGTACCCACGACGTTTTTTTATATATATATAAGATTTTTTGTACGGTTTGACTGCATTTTATACCAAAAGTTTTTTATCACAATTTTAGAGTGTTTCATACCAAAGAAATTCGTTCTTATTTTTTTTGACATTTTCTACTCTAAAACAATTTTAGTCGTGTTCTTGACGTTTATATTTAAGATGTTTTGTACCCTTTGTTTTGTTATTTCTCCCCATTTTGTTTCTTTCATCAGTATGAAACTTTCTGAACTCATAACAATATGTTAAAATTGAGTGCAAAATGCCTATAAATGGATAAAACGTTTCGTAATAAATTTTCAAAATGGAAATGGAAATTTAGGGTACAAAACATTAGGAGTACAAATTTTTTTGAAACTTGTTTATACATAGTTTCATTTTTTCGCTATTTATGAATGAAAAATGTAACTGATAAATATTAAATTCAAAACGTGTAATTTTTTATTTATAAAGTGTAGTAATGAAAACGAAAACTTTGTATCATTTTTCGTGAAAATCTTTGAAACACGATATGTGCAAAGTAACATCACATTTTGAGCAAAAGTAATATGTTTGAGATTTACATACTGCACATCTAATCCTTTTGATTTTCTTTTCTAAAATGTGATTTTGCCCATCAAATCGAGCTTCATTGGAAATTCTCGATGCTACTGTTTTCCCTCCAAATCTTTTTGATGAATTTTTATTGCTATACTTTTGTAATGTTTCCATAACAACGTCTCTTGTAAAATCAAGGAAACTTTTTTTATTTTCGCGATTCAAATTGAATAATATTGAAGCGTTGTAAAGTGAAGCTTGTAATAGAAAAACTACTAAAGGAAAATGCCATTTCTTAGAACTCGAGTCTGTAAATCCCATGTTTTTATTATACAAATAAATTGAATTCGGAATCGGAAGTTCAACTTTTTTTCTCAAAGCAACATTCCACCGTTTTGCTTTTTTCAAAGGATATACACTGTTGACATTAGAGATAACGTTGACTATTCCATTATCCTTCTATGCAACAATGCCAATAGTTGAATTATTATTTACTTTTGAAAAAAATTCTCCTCTATTTGTAGGCTTTTTTTTTAAACCACACTTTTTGGCCCTATCTTTTCTTATCACTCCGGTGCATAGAATTTCTCTTTTATTTAGTTCTTCTAAAAGTTTTATAGATGTGAATTAATTATCTATAAACAAATGTTTATGCACACATTGCTGGTCTAATAAATTTAAAACTACATTTGCTCCCAACCCGAGTTTTTCATTGTGTAAATTTTGAAGACCACTCTTACCCTGATAAATTTCAAAGTTTTTGAGATAGCCACAATCGAGGTTTAAACAAAATACTTTATATCCATACCGTATTGGCTTATTTATAACTGCTTGTTTTATGCCACAACCATAGCTCCCAAAGTAAGGAAGCATTGTTTCGTCGATGTCAAAAAATTTAAAAGAGGGAGCATGCTTATCAAATAAAACCCTCAAACTATCAACGATAGGTCTTATTTTAGTTATTTTATCTTTGGTAGACAAAAAATCTGATTTGTCTGAGTTTTATCATTAAAATAAATATATTTCATAATCTCTGTAAATCTATTTCTAGACATTGCCTCTGAAATAGCCTGATTATGAGTATCATTACTACTCTCCCAATACATAGACCTTTTTCTACATTTCACATAACCACTTAGAATTAGTATGCAAAAAACACTTTTATTTCATTTCTATCTATACTAAAATTTACCCCTTTAAAACGAGCATAAACGGTGGAATATTCTATAATTTTATCTAATATTATATTATTGAAAAATAAGAATTCGAATACTTCAGAAGCTGATGAATAGGTATGAGAAACACTCTGTTCTGATTGAGCAGCTAATTCAAACTTTTGTAGTAAACATAAATTCATTATCTCTCCATCAATCCAATCACTCTGATTTTGTTCACCCATAATTAAAGGTTGTGGACTTTGATCCCAAAAAACAAGTTCCGCATCTGCTTCAAGCATGTTTTTAGAAAAATTGTCAATATCGACGCCCTTAGCATCGTTTTCATCATCAGCCGAATCTTCTTCAGTATCAAAATTGTTAGTATTTAGGCGCGGAGGAGGAGTAATATAAATCATGAAAGTGCCTTGGCTTTCGTCTTGTGTTAGATTTAGAGCATCATTCAAGCTTAACTCAACTCGGTCTTCCATAATGAAAAAAACTTGAAATAATGATAAAGGAAACAAACACAAATGTCTACTATATATAAAAATTTTGGAGCGGAAAAGCAACGTAATTTATAACTCATGAATTTTTGTTAAAAAAACGGAAATAACATTTGAGTTATTGTTAGCGTGCACCAAATTTTTGCTTATGTTTGACACATGGAAAAATGTATTGTAAGACGAACATATATACGATAAAAAATTGTATGAATGCATGCCTTTATTGTACTGTAAACAAAGTTATGCGTGTCATGTTTGAATGAATGTAGTGCATGTTGAATGCATACACTTATATTGATCAAAAAATTGTGCGATACAAAGATGCATACATAGATTATATCATATGATCAAATAATAGTCTGTAAATATTCGAAAAATAACAAGAGAAGCTTATTTTTATAGCATACACTTTTTTGTACACAGTAATATCCACTGTTGCATTAATGCAACACAATAAAACAAGAGAAAAGTTAATGTGATAAATCAAAATATTGAATGAAAGTTTTTCATATATAAAATGTTTCAACTATTAGCAACGCTTTACTTTAGTTTCCATAAAAACCAAAGAAAAGTTTTCCAGAAAATCATAATTTGAGTTAGAATGGCGCCCCTTTGAAAAGCATATTAAATACTTCATATTCAAGAAACATACTTCTAAATACATATTTTTAATTTTTGAATTACAAAAATTGTGTGCTTCTAGAATGTATTATGGCTTAAAACGGTGTTGCATTTTTGCAACACTGGCAAAATTCAGGGACATTTTTTTGTATAGGCGGTAACAAGAGGGTTAGGCAAAATCGCCATGTAGGCAGTTTGTCCTAGAACCATCTCACCACTACCACTGTACTTACTCTACCAGTGATCTACCAGCTATGATCACAGTGTACGTTACAGAGAGGGAAGGATTACAGTAGATAAAGCAAAACATACAGGAAGAGAAAAAAATCTTAACATCAGTCATATAATTGGATGCTGGTAAAACTAAGTTATTATTAATGTTCACTTTCTCTCAAGTCAAGTTTTATTTTTAAATATCGTTATGTCAAAATCGAATAAAAATAAATGTCTTGACTTCAATCAAAAACGTGAAGTTTTAAAATGTTACGAACACATTAAAAGTTCCTACTAAACTCAACAGAGATTTTTGAAAGGAAAAGAAAGATTCGCCAAACGGATAATACAAACATCAATGAGTTGACTTGGCATTGGTTTAAAGATATAACATGTAGAAATGTGCAGGTTAATGGACCGATGATTCAAGAAAGAGCTCTGAAATTTGCTAAAAATATTGGCAACTATAGTTTTAAAGCCTCAAATGGGTGGCTTGAGTGTTTTCTAAAGCGTAACAACATTATTTTCAAGTCCTGTTCAGGAGAAAGTGGAAAAATTAGAGTCGGTGTCAAAGTGGAAACTTGGGTTGCAAAGTATATGTTCAAATTATCTTCCCGAAAACATATTTAATATGGATGATACAGGACTTTTGTATAGAAATACAATGAATAAAAAATCGTTTCAGGAGGTAAACATTTTTTTCTGTTTGTGAAGTTATATTTTGAAAAATTTTTTAGGATCGACTTTTTCTGGAGTCAAGCCATCTAAGGAAAGAATAACCTTAGTTCTAGCTGCTTCCATGGCTGGTGAAAAATTCAAACCAATGATAATTGGTAAATCCTCTAAACCAAGGTGTTTCAAGAAGACAAAAGTTGAAACTCTACCGATTTCATATGAATGGAATAGAAAAGCTTGGATGACGTCAAAAATTTTCGAAAAATGGCTAAATCACTTCAATTCAAAAATGAAAATAGACATGTCCTACTTTTCCTAGACAACGCTCCTTCTCATCCTCATTTAACACTCAAATGCATGAAATATTTGACTTTCTTTATTGGGTCTTTTGGGACCCATATATTTTTTTATGTTTAATCACTATAATTTGTTCACCATTACTGATTAAATGTTAAAAATGAATATTAAAATTTTTGATTTCAAAATAAAAATCTAAAAAAATATTTATTTACACTTGGGGAAACATGAAAATTGCTCATTTTTTTGGAATGCTGTACACAAACCAGATTTGAACATTTTTTTACACACTCTTGATGACTTTCGATCTTTGGTACACATATAACATCTTTTTCTTTTTGATTTACTTTCACATGTTTTTTTAGAATTATTTTTTATGTTTATTCCACAAATTTGAATTGAGTCTTGGATATTCCTTGACAGTCCAACCAAAGATATAGTTCTCATTTTTATCAACGATTTTGTTAGAATCATGCCTAATTCCTGCAAAAATATTCTTCTATGGCTGCATTTTATATTCCATTCTTGGTTTTTACTTATAAAGTATACAAAAGAGTTGATACTTGCTAAATTCAAGAGATTCATAAAATAAGCCAAGGGCCATCTTTTTGTTCTACGTTGGACACTATAAAATGGCATAATTGATCTACGGAGTCAACAGGCCCCTTTGAGATAGTTTGCATACTACTTTGTTGACAGGCTTTTTTGTTTGAACTCCATTCTCTTTTCAAACGTAAGGCAGTCCATTGCATATATAGCGAGTATTACAATCAACCAAAAGAAACAGTTTCATTCCATACTTGACAGGTTTAGATGGTAAATATTGGCGAAATGAACAACGCCACGGAATGAGTCAATTGCTCATCAATGCAGAGTTCATGAGAGAATCTTAAGTTCGCAAAAATAGATTCAAATCTATTTATTGACATTGTAGCTTTGAAAATTGGACTGCCAAAAGGTCCTTCACTCCATAAATTTCGAATACTTTCACGGTTACATTTACATACACCAAGAAGATAAAGTAATGGTAAAAAGGCAAGTATTTCAGCTTGGTCTATTCTTTTCCAGTCTTTGTTTTTTATTTCAGCATGCTTATTAGTTGATAATAAAATTTCAGAAATTATCTTCTCTTTAAAAAAACAACCTGGATAATTGAAGAGGATCATCTATGTGAATTTTTGTACCCCATTTCAAAGAAAAAAATGTTTGATAAGTGTACCCTTTTTTGGAGGTGCTTTTGAAACCCATTCTTTTCCAGATTTTCATGTAAACTTTATAGTCGGCTGTTCAAAAGGTAAGGAAAATTTGTTTTGAACAATTGTATTCACTGGATCATCTTCTACACATTCCATATCAATTTCTGTATCAGACAAATAGGATGAACCATCTGTGCTTGAATTATCTTTTAGTAAAGTGTCCGTTTTGCAGTAAAAAGAAAGTCAATGTGTTCAAAATGCAGCTAAAAATTTGAAGAAAAAAAAACAATGCAAATCAATCTTCATTGAGTTGAAAAATGATTTATTATTTATTGATTTTATCTCAGTGTATGTTGTATAAACTCGGACGTTACAAATGCGTTCTTTATCTTATATTTTCTTAAAAACATATATTTTCATAAAATGGGTCCCAAAGGACCTTTCTGATTATATTCTATTTTTGTTCTAATTTTTTTCTAGCAAATTTTTTTCTAAAAAAAAATATTTACACATAAAAACCTTTAGTTAGATGACAATTAGCAAAAATTTGTTTCATTGAAGTTTTGTATTTTGTGTAGAATATGATAAAACATGACTTATGGGTCTTCTCGGACCCATTTTATGCATTTAAGGGTTAAAGCAAATTAATGTACGACTGATTTTTTTGACACCAAAACCACCTCAGTTCTACAACTCTTGGATCAAGGTGCTATACAAACTCTCAAGTTGAAGTTTAGAAAAAAATAAATCAATTATGTTTTAAAGTCTATGGATGAGGATAAAAGTAAAATGAGTGGAGATTCCATCAAATAGTATCGCAAGAACTGAAGGATCTCTCTGAAGAGTTGCAAGATATGGACCTCGTATCTTTACAAAAAAAATAGAATAAATAGCCTTTTAATCCATGAGCAGGAGATTGATTGGGATTCTGATATCAAAAGTTTGGTAAATGATGAAAATTGTATTGATAGAAGCTCTGAAGAGGAAGATGAGACAGAAGTTGATGAAAAAATCCCAATGAATGAAGTGGAAAGCTCTATCTTTAACCCTATTAGTTATAGAAAATTAATTGTAGAAAATTGGCTGAATCATATCCCTTCTAATTTTGTGACTTTTCCTAAAATCGCTAGCTGCATCTTTTGAAACCATTTTTATGGTAGTTGAATGACCCCTTCATGTCCAAAACTGTCAATCAAAATAAAAAATTAAAATTTTTCAGCAAAATTTTGACATTATCTGTATTAACCTTATAACTTAGGATCTATAATATATAATACCCTGAAAATTTATAATTATATACAGTTTGGAACGCATAACACTTTATATATTTAATTTTTTCAATAATCATGGCTACTTTTTAGAAAATGTCAATAAAATTTTGATTAATCAAAAATATACCTAATAAAATATACCTTCAAATTTTACATAAAATATATGTTTTTATACTAAATCGGTCAGGCTGTTTTCATTTCTGGACTCATTTTTTACATTTAGTATTTTAAAATACCAAAAAGTATTAATCAAATTTGCGGTTTACTTCTGAAAATTGTCTCCAAAAACATTCCTTCACAGTTTACATAAAATATATGTTATACTAAATCGGCCATGCTGGTTTCATTTCTGGACTAATTTTTTACGTTTAGGATCTGGAAATACCTATAAGTGTTAATCAAATTGGCGGTTTACTTCTAAAAATTATCTCCAAACACATTCATTCAAATTTTACAATGAAATATATGCTTTATACCAAATCAACCATGCTGTTTTCATTTCTGAACACATTTTTCAAATTTAGAGGTTTTAAAATATCAGTCAAAATTTGCGGTTTACTTCTAAAAGCTATCTCCAAAAATATTCTCTCAATTTTACATGAAATATTTGTTTTTATACCAAATCGATCATGCTATTTTCATTTTTGAACTCATTTTTAACATTTAGGATTTGAAAATACCTATAAGTATTAATCAAATTTGCGATTTACTTCTGAAAATTGTCTCCAAAAATATTCTCTTGAAATATATGTTTTTATACCAAATCAATCATGCTGTTTTCATTTCTAAACTCATTTTTTACATTTAGGATGTGAAAATACCTATAAGTGTTAATCAAATTTGCGGTTTACTTCTAAAAATTGTCTTCAAAAACATTCATTCAAATTTTAAAATTAAATATATGTTTTTATACCAAATCAACCATGCTAGTTTCATTTATGGACTCAATTTTTGCAGTTTGAATTTGAAAATACATATACGTATCAATTAAATTTGCGTTTAGTTCTAAAATTTGTTTTTATAGCAAATAGATCATGATGATTTCATTTCTGGACACAGTTTTCGCATTTAGAGGTTTTACTGCAAGTGTCAATCAAATTTGCGGTTTATGTCTGAAAACTATATCCCAAAATATTCTCTCTAATTTTACATGAAATATATGTTTTTATACCAATTCGACCATGATAATTTTTATTTCTGAAATCATTTTTTGCATTTAGAGGTTTTAAATGTCTGAAAGTGTCAATCAAATGTTCGATTTACGTCTAATGTCTGCAGAAATATTTTTGAAATTTAAATAAAATATGTGTTTTTATGCCAAATGGAAGATGCTGGTTTCATTTTTGGACTCAGGTTTGGCATTTATGGTTTTAAAATATCTGGAAGCTTGAATCAGATTTGCGGTTTACTTCTAGATACTGTCTTCAAAAATATTTTCAAAAAAATAAAATATCTGTTTTATACCAAACCGACTATGCTTATTTTATTTCTGTTCTGGATTTTGGATAATACGGTTAAAAATATCTCGAAGTGGCAATTGAATTAGTAATGTATGCCTAAAAACAGTTCTGTAAAAAAAATTCAAAAAATGCCTGCATATTAGGTATATAGTAAAAATATACTTTTTTTTTTGTATATTTTGGCTTATAATACTTTCTACAATCATCTTGAGTATGAAATATTTATTAAAAAAAATAAAACGTATTATAAAATCTTTTGAAAATTTGTATGAGAGAAGGAACCAAGTTGAAAACTAATTGAAAAGAGAACATGTGATCAAAACCAATAATTAAAAAAATATGTATCTTGACTAAATGGAAGATCTACCATGTTCTAATGAACTAGGAAGTGGTTTAATTATATAATATTAGATGCTTTAAAAAAGATTTTGACTGTGAAAAAGAAGTTCCTCTTTTACAAATGAAAAATATTTAAATCTATAGCTTATCATCTAGGATTACAGTTAACATTTAGCTAAGATGGGTAGGAAATCTGAAAATTTAGAATAGGTCAGATTTATCAAAAATGGCACAGATTTCAATATGTGAGAATTTTGTCACTGTCAAGATATTTTTAATTTAAATTGAATTTGTCCATCTTTTTCCTTTTGTGTCAGAGGTAATTTTTTAGATGAAGAACGTTGACAACTTTTTCTAATTGAACAATCAACATCACGAATGATTCATCATAAAAAATTCTTTGAAATGAGATTGATTGACAAATATTCTGGCCTGATAATAAAATACACGATACTGATAAAAAAAGTCTAAGATCATCAAGAAGATTCTTTAATCAGAAAACTTTGAGAGAGGAAAAAAATAAATTTTTTCCTTATAAAAAATTTTTCGAACACACATTGAAGAATATAAATTTCTAATGAAAAAAGAGCTACCAAGAAAGGATCATCATAGAATGAATACCAAAATTACATACTGTAAATTATAATATGACGTAGAGACTACGAGCCGATAACAATTTGTAGCCAAAAAGATGGAGGTCCTATCGAGTTACATAAGTTACTGTAGAATGAAATATTTTGAGTGAATTAAACACCTAAAGTTGGTTTATTAAATAAATTAAGAAAATAATTACCAGAGAAATACTGCAAGTAGAAGTTATTTTTATGTTTATATATTTGACATTGATTTGCAGGTTTAATCGATTTTTTGACAGGTTTTATTGATTTCATAAAAAATGAACATCACCATTAAATTCTGCATACTTAAAATGTATAAAAAACTTTAAAAGAATAAAAATTTTAATTTTGACATGGGCTGTCATATTTAAATTATTTTGTCAGGTTTGACTAATATTTATAAAAAAAAAAAAGAATATAACCAGTAAACACAGCCTACTTGAAAATGTGTATATGTGTGTAAAATGCCATACACGGTAAACTTCATCACCTCCCTATACTTTCTATTAACCCTCATCCGTACACTATAAACTGGACACAGTTCTGTACAAGCTGCTACATTTTGTAGTATAGCAAATTCACAAACTTATAAAGGTTGACATTTATGAATATAATTTTTTTTTGTATTTTTGTAAATATATATCACATAAAGTTGTACAAAGTTATATTCAATGAAATTATAAATTTATTGTCTATTTTTCACAAAAAATACAAAACTCTTTAGTTTTCTTGATTCTATGACTGGGACAAATTGCAGCGTCACAAACTTTACAAGCACTCCGACATGACTTTTTACAATATTTACAAGGCCTGGAATAATTTATTACTTTTCTTTTAGAAGGTGCGGGAGTTGTTTTTATATATCCGACAAGTATTCCAGCCTCTTTTATAATTTTCCTTAAACTTTGGCTTTGAAGTCTTTTACTTGAGAATTCGAACGCAAGTTGAAAAGATAGGTTTTTCAAAAAAGTTCTTCGGTTTTGGGAATAATCGTTTTTCTTCATTAAAATAAATGCGTTACTCCATGATACATCAATAAAGTTATAGTTTAAGAGAACTGGCCATCTGTTGGTTTTTCTTCGACAAGAAAACTCTTCAATTATAGAATCAAGCAAGTCAACTCCATACTTACCTTTGTTGTAACCCAAAATTATACGAGGTTTTTTATCTAACCTCTCTGATATTTCAATGACAAGATGAGAAGGGGACAATATCAATACATTTTTATTTTTTTGGGAACATATGAGCATAGGGAGATTTTGTTTTCATGATCATACAAAGCTAAGATTGTATGGACGTCTTTGTTGTTGACTGATTTTAAGCAAGCAGGAATTTCTTTTCTTCTTTTATTAATTGTTCCAAATATCGTCAAGTTTTTCTTTAAAAGTTCTGTAGCCAAGAAGTGAGAGGTGAAATACCTGTCAGTTACTATATCTCTACCACTATTTTCAAATGGTTTGACTAACCGTAAAACTGTTGTAGAAGCTCGTTCTGTGTTTTTATCTTTGCCAATTTCTTTGCCGGAATAAATGTATCCTGAAAGAGCAAAACCACTTTTGGCTTCACAACACCAAAATACTTTTACTCCATATTTTCTGGGTTTTTAAGGCATAAAAGTTCTTCCGGGTATTTTACCTCTATACCCATAAAGCTGTTCATCAACAGTGAGAACATTTTCAGGTACAAGAAAAGCCAATAAATTTTTCTGTAACATTGTCCATATTTCCCTGACAGCTGCAAGCTTATCCGATCTTCTCCTTGTTTTTCTCTCTCTGAAGTTGTCAAATCAAAGACAGTGTAAAAAAATTTGAATCTTTGAAACCCAATTGTAGCTTTGTAAAATGGTTTTGAGTCATTTGGAGACCATAAAGAAAGCAAACAAGTCATGTTGTCTCTATCAGAAGCAGCCCTAATTATAATACCATAGCAAGCTTTTATTTCTTCACAAGAAAATTGTTTCATGAAAGTAGGATAAGTTTTTCTTTTATTTTTGACTAAATACTTCCTAACTTCATCAAAAACTTTTCTATTAGTGTATCTTTTAATATGAAGAAACATGTTTTCATTTTAAAAAAGGAAAAAAGATTCAGCTTCGCTTCTAGGATTACATAAAGGTCTTGGCTTTTGATTGAAAATATTTCTTGATAAAGATCTAACCAGCGGTGGTCTTTTTGAATACTTGACGTCATTACAAAAAATAAACTCTTCATCTTCAAATTCGTTCGTGAAAAAGCTATTGGCGGTAGTACAGGGTTCATCGTCTTCAATTACATCACTCAGACTATCATCATCAGAGATGTTGTCTTCAAAAATGTCAATATCACCTTCGTTCGATTCTATTTCCTCATTATTTTCCAAAGATTCAAACGATTCTTCAATAACTTCTTCACAAACATTTTCATCAGTTTTTTCCAAATTGTTTCTTTCATCCTCATCATTATCATCAGATTCATCACAAAGAGAAATTAAAGCACGTGCCAATTGAAACGATGACCTTTGATATTTTTTCATCGAAAAGTAAGGAAAAACAGCAAAAATGTGTGAAATGGTATCTCTAATAAATTAAGAAAAACAAGAAAAAACAGTCTGAAAAGCAAGGAAATTGAATGAATTGTGTATTACAAAAATGATGAAGAAAGAAGCTTACTGCTTTTAAAGAGGTAATTTCCTGTTTTGGCGCCAGACAATAAATTTATGAATGAAACACTGTGTGCATATTCACTATACATAAATACGTTTCGACAGTAATTCGCCTAGACTACAAATTGTAGTACGTTGTACTATAAAGACAAAAACAGAAAATTTACGAAATAGATAATAGATCACGGAATAAAACATTGTGTGCATGCTCACTATACACAAATGCACATCAAGGATTATTCGCTTCAAAACATTTATATGTAGCTAACAGGTGTACATTGAAATTTTATTAACAACAAATTGTAGCAGCTTGCATGGATGAGGGTTAAACGTAATTGTCTAATTCAAAAAACTGTGCCTGATCCTTTCTTTTTGGGATAAATCAATTTTTTGACAGTTTTGATTGATTTTTATAAAAAAAATGAATATCACCCCTGAATTACGCATGCTTAAAAATTGGTATATATGTGTAAAAAAATTTATATTATTACTTAGATAAAAAGTTTCTTTTTAAGATGAGCTGTCATATATAAATCAATGCTTTGATAACTTTAATTGATTTTTATAAAAAAAAATGAATATCACCGTTTAATTCAGCATGCTTGAAAATGGGTGTATATGTGTAAAAAACATTATATAATTATTTAGATAAAAAGTTTCTTTTTTGAGATGAGCTGTCACATTTAGATCAATTTTTTGAGTGATTGATTTTCATAAAAAATAATATCACAACTGAATTCACCATATTTGAAAATGGGTATACATGTGTAAAAAACTTTATACAATTATCTAGATAAAAAGTTCCTTTTTGAGATGAGCTGTCACATTTAGATCAATTTTTTAACAGGTTTGATTGATTTTCATAAAAAAAATTAATATCACCACTGAATTCAGCATATTTGAAAATGGGTATACATGTTTAAAAAACTTTATACAATTATCTAGATAAAAAGTTCCTTTTTGAGATGAGCTGTCACATTTAGGTCAATTTTTTGACAGGTTTGATTGATTTTCATAAAAAAATGAATATCACCACTGAATTCAGCATATTTGAAAATGGGTATACATGTGTAAAAAACTGTATATACTTATTTAGATAAAAAGTTCCTTTTTGAGATGAGCTGTTACATTTAGATCAATTTTTTGACAGGTTTGATTGATTTTCATAAAAAATGAATATCACCACCGAATTCAGCATATTTGAAAATGGGTAGATTTTCATAAAAAATGAATATCACCACTGAATTCAGCATATTTGAAAATGGGTATACATGTGTAAAAAACTTTATATAATTATTTAAATAAAAAGTTCCTTTTTGAGATGAGCTGTCAAATATAAATCAATTTTTTGACAGGTTTGATTGATTTTGATAAAAAATGGACATCACCACTGAATTCAGCATAGTTGAAATATATATGTAACATTAAAAATATTTATAACTTATTAAGGTACTTTCCTGTTATCGCCCCACCACCCATCGCTCTTCTACCACGATAAATATTCTTGTATTGTTTTAATCTAACCTACATTAAACTTACTATATATCATTAATCAAAACCTTTTTCATAGAAAAAAAAGCCCATAAATGGAAAATTTAAAGAAATTGATTCGAAAACTTGACAACGAAGAAAAATGCATCAGCTACCTGCAAGAGCGTGGAATCGTGAAGTTGGAGCGGAAATGTGCAAATGGACACCGGGTGAATCTTGTTTTTGGAGGAGGAAACAAGAACAGATGGCGCTGTGCCAAAAGGGAATGCAGAAAGGAGAAAGGAGTGCGAATGAATAATTGGCTTGCTGGATCAAGGCTCCCTTACGAGGACATCATTCTTTTCATTTATTCATGGGCCTATGAGCTGACTTCAATAAAATATTGCGAAAGAGAACTTCGAATGATTAAAAGATTTTTCACTTGTTTTTTTTAATACATGTTTTATAACATTTTGGGGTTATTGGGCGATAACAGGAAAGTACCCTTATTAATATCTGAGAAAAATAAGGGGGGGGCACTTTACGCCCCCCAGCACTTGAGGGGACAAATTTTGCCCAGCACTAATAGGGTTAAGATTAAAAGCTATGTTTTACAAAAGGGTAATATGGAAATTTTAGAAAAAGCTTACGACTTGGAAAACTTGATATTCAAAATCAAGGGCGTTGCTATGAAACAAGGCAAAATATCGGACTTTTTCAAATGATCCTAACTTTTTCATTGTGTAATTTTTCAAATAAATTTATTTCTTTAAGTTAATCTTTTTGGAAATCATTTTGTATGACGTGTATCTTTTCATCAGGTGTTAAGAAAACACTTCAGTAAACTTTCACTAGTGCTTTATATCCTTACATATCTACTTATCTATGCTTGTATTTTATAGAAAAGCATGAACCTTTTTTAACTTACCCTCTTTAAAAGCGCAAATTTGCATTTCCCTTAAGGTGGAGCATTTAAGCAGGTTTGACTGTATATATATATTATATATATATATATATATTATGGCACGCTGGACATTTATGCTAATATTTAAATAAAATTATATAGTACATACGAGCTAATTGCAGTTTTTTCAATACAATATCCGTTCTATATTTCTGGTAGAACATATTTATATCGAGAAAGACACACAAAAATAAGTGTAGAAGGATGGGCAAAATTAAAAATCTATTCAGAAAAAAATAAATAATTTATAATTTATTTTTCCGAGATAGCTTCTTGCAAATCCAACAATCTCTTCAATGTCTAAAGAACAATCCATTTTGAGGCATCGTGGATCTAAAAAAGTTTTTAATTTAAGGGTGAAGCGTACTAGTTTCTTATATAAAAAGCGTATTCGAATTTTAATCTCAAGGAAAAAACTTTATGATCACTAATAATAAACTCCGTTTTAGGAATGGCAGTTTAAAACGACTTCCTATACAGTAGAGCCATTATAACGCAGATTCATGGCTTGGACCCTACCCTCGGAATTATGATGGATCTACTGAGAAACAATTACTGTAACATTCAAAATATTATCCGGTTTTTTCTTGCTTAACTACAACTATCTCCCTCGAATAATTTTATCCTTTTATTTATGTTCAAGAATAAACAAATATTTGGAGCAATTTTAGTTCTTATTTCAAGTGGCTACTAACATTGATATGAAATTTAAGTTGTATAGACGAGTAAAAATTTCATGCCAGATTGGAGATGGACAGAACCCGACTCAAATAAAGTCAAAAGGAAAATAGTGTAAACAAGTTGAAAACAACAAATTTATAAAAGACATGTAGGATATCTCACATACATTGATTTTTTGAGAACAAATTTATTAAAATTTATTAAACAGTGTCAGACCGATGACTAATAATAGCTAATAAATATTTTTTTAGTGTTTTTTTTTAATTAAATTTTCTATCAATTTTATTCTTATCATTGCTAAGTTATCTAAAAGCTAACTAACTGATCTCATTTATATTTAACAATATTCTTATATTTTTATCACAAATCTAAATCAAAAAATTAAGTTTATATTGAAGCATGAAGAAAAATTCTTGTACTTCAATTAATCCCAGGCCCATAACGAGAGTTTAGGGGGTTAGGAAAAACCCTCTCCCCCCTTCCCACTTTTTTACTCTTAAATTTTTAACTTATTCTAATAGTCGACTTATTAATTTGGAAAAAATGTACAAATAATCGACTATATCGGCATATAGTATAAAACTTTTTTCAGTTTACCTTATGTGAATAACCTAATTGATCGTCTAAAAGAAGTTGTGATATTGTCATAATACAATGAATGAAAAAAGAAAACCATTTTTGATTTTGTAAAACTCTCCAGCCAGCAATACATGATGGACATCAAAACTTCTACAGGTATTGTTAAAACTTTTAAAATTATAAGTTATAAATGTCATTTTGATAAGTAGGGTACTAGCTTTGCTGACTGAAATGGCAGTAATTAAGTACACAGTATGATCTCTTTTAATTGTAGACTATTTATCTATCACATCCCCTTTTTATTTTAACTTCTTTATTAGATCTTGTTTCAATTATTTTGTCTGTAAAGATGTGAATCTAGAAAAGAATATCACAAAATACAAAGAAGTTTTGCCTTGTATAAAATTATTTTCCAGAGGATAATTTGAAAATGTTATTTGCTATAGACTAATATTTTGTACTTACTATTTTAAGTCAAAAGAGTTTGAGGAGAAAACCATATTTTAAAATTATATGACATTTTTATGGTAAAAAACTAAACATTTATGTTGATTATTTTAATGTTCTACATCATACCTATCCCGTAACCTCATCCATCACACGCAATTTGCATACTTTCCTAACAAAAATACGCAAAGAGCACTATCTCGTCTAACCACCTACCTTTATTTCCCTTTCTACTCAGAACACTTCTTCTATAATTTTCCTAAACATAGACAACCCTTTGAACTCAGCCTAGCATCCTGCAATCATCACAAACCTCGCTCACAAATTTTTCCTTCTTAAATCATCAAATTTATAGGCTCATATCTTTCAAACCGCTATCTCATTTTCCGACATCGCGCTTCCCTTTGCATCCATAAACTAACACTCTCGACTTCCCATGGAGGATGTTTTTCCGATATCCTCTGGCTAGTTCCCATAGACCCGCTTCTCAATCTCATCTACACCAACACAGATTTCACTCAATGTTTTTCAGATGAAATATTATTCACTTTCACCAATAACTCTCAACAATAAAACCTCACCAAATCCTCTTCATTTCTACTGAGGTACAAGAAAGAGGAAACACACATAAGATATTTTTTAACTCCATCAAAATCAGCCTCATTCACTTCACGCGCAAACACACAGACCATTCAAACTTTCATTTAAATACAACTACTTCTATAACTGCCTCAAAGATAATCAAATATCTAGGACTTAACTTCCCACCCAATCTAAAATGTTCAATTCACTTAAAAAAAATATGCCAAAAACACTCAGTCACCCTTTTTTCAATTAAACGTGCTATCTCTTATAAATGGGGCCTCCGTTCCAAACACACCAAATACATATACTCATCCTTAATCCTCCCAGTAATTCAAAACGGAATTCTTTCCTGGGAACACCCTACAACCATCCATATTATTAACAAAATACACCGCTTCTGCCTACTTTGCATCACAAACGCATATCGTACTACTTCCACACAGTGCCTATAAATTCTAACAAACACCCTACTATTACAACTTCAACTCAAAAAAACTATTATTAAGCTCTTCATCTTGATATACAACAATATACTTACCCCTTTCTTCCGATCACACCCTACAAACTACTCCATCCTATTCTTTATACTCTATTCTATTAACAAAATTTGCACCAAATATTGCTAACTACTTAGTTGATCCCTCTATACATCCAACTCTTTTAAATCATCCATCTGCACAAAATCCATTCGAAACCTCAATATGCAAAAACAGCAAAACAAATATTTCACACTTTCGCTCAAACTCTTCAGCAACCTCCCACTGTACGCCTCAAAGAAATTCTAAGAAAAGGCTTACGCCTTCTTCAAATTCTCTTTCACTGGCTCCTTTCACACCCATTGCTCTCGATTAAATCCTCTACTTTCAAATTCCAAATGCGAAATCTTCAGCTTTTTACACGCCTGCACAACGATTACGAACAACATTAACTAGAGTAGTACTAAAAACATGTTACGCGGTGAGATACAGTTTTTTGTTAGAAGCCTACTTGTCCTCTAAATATAACTTTTAAAAAAGAAAAATAATTTTATAAAGAAAAATTTTGTTATTTCACGATTATTTTTATTTAAAATTTTTTTTTTATTCTTTTTCTTTTGTCCAAGTTCGTTATGTCTATAGTTGCATCTAAAGTAAGGCTCAAGCAGTCTTTCTTAACCGGTGGGGAATTCCCCACTAGTGGGGAATGGTGATGTTGCTAAGTGGGGAATTCCATCCGTTTGTGTGACCTAAAAAATCAATATTTTAAAATTCCGACAAAACATGAAGGTAACTATAGCATCACACTGAGCATTTCCAAAATGCCAAACAAAAAAATCACTTCTCCATCCATATCTTGGAACACACACACACACATTCAGCAATGAGCCCAGTCTGGTATAAAAGTTGGCGTAAGCACACACAGCACTATCATCATTCATCAATCATTATTAAACACTGATTGCTTCCTTATTCACAATTTACTTATTGCTAACACATTGAGTGAGCCTAAGTTAGTTATTACTTTATTCATTCGCTTTCTCCCATCACTGACATATTTCATAATTTTGCTTATCTATCAAGCATTTGTTTTGCTTTTAATGTAACGATTAATTTATTTTTAATAGTTCATTTTTTTTATATTAACGATTAATTGATAGTTAATTTCGATTAAATCAAAACATCAGTACATTTGCGAACAAATTAATTTAACAAAATATCTTTCATTTGAAAATTAAATTTAAGGAGTGTACTTTTCTCTTATAAACGTTAGCAGCATCTTCAATATTATCTTCATCTAACAATTTTAAACCAAAATGATTATGTAATTTGCCAGAGAAGTAGTCTTTCATATCTATTAATTTTTTTTCTTTAGCCACTATTATATTTATTGAGATAGTCCCAAAAATAAAATTTAATCTGATTAATAATAATTAAAGGAAACTTTAATCGTTAAAATAAATTAGCGATTACTCGATCAATTAGCCCTTAAATTTCACGGCCCTAATTTTTATTAAAATTTTTGATGTATGAGAATAAATGTAATAAGATCCATGAGTTGATTATTATTAAATAAATTATTATAAAATTTTTAATTGTTTTCTATTTCATCTCTATTAACTTTTTTCATTATTTATTTTATCTTTTCCATCACTTTCAAATATTAATAAATAAAAAGATTAATTGTCCTATTTGATAGAGATGAATAAAGAAGAAAAAGAATTCATTAGTGAGAATAATGAAAGTAGGGTGAATCATGAAAAAATCAGAGCTAAAAAATATATGACAACAAGTAAATGGACTACGGTTTCACGTTTGTTGAAGGACGCAACGGACAGTTGCCTCAGTGCGTTATTTGCCACAAAACGCTTAGTAATGATTAAATGAAGCCTCATCAAATAAAGATGCATTTCTCCAATGTACACCCTGAGCTTGCTAACAGTAAGAGACAATTTTTTGAATCAAAAGCAAACTGTTTGAAAAAAATGAAGATGGACCATCACGGAAAATTTCAGACTGAGTCAAGAGCAATCGTGCACTCATTGTATGCTGTTTCTCTTCTGGTAGCAAAGGCAAAGAAACCACATAGCATCGCAGAGACGCTCATAAAGCCGTGCCTCATCTCATGTGCTGATATTTTGCTTGGCGAATCTGCAGTAGCAAAGATGAAACAAATTTCTCTATCCAACGATACCGTTAAGTCACGCATTTTTGATATGTCGTCCAATATCAAGTCGCAACTCTTGGCAAGAGTGAAAGCGTCTCTGGTCTTTGTTATTCAATTAGATGAGTCTGTGGATGTGGCGAATTTGTCTCAACTAATTGTCTTTGTTCGTTACGTCTTCAATCAAAACATCGAAGAAGACTTATTATTTTGCCGCTCACTAGAAACAACAACTCAAGCTGTCGATGTCATGCAACTTGTTAACGATTTTTTTGAAAAGGAAGGATTGGACTGGGACAAACTTATCCATGTTTGCACAGATGGAGCTCCTGTTATGTTGGGTGTGAGGTCTGGATTTGCGCAACTAGTGAAGCAAAAAATCCTAAGGTTGACACAGCACTGCTCAAGAACAATGACTCAACCGTTTAAAGAAACGCTTGATGCGGCTATTAGGATTGTAAATTATGTTAAAGCAAGTGCTCTCGACGGTTTTGCCAGGATTTGGAATCCGACTACAAAGGACTCTTGTTCCACACTTCTGTGCGTTGGCTGTCAAAAGGCGATATGTTGAGTAGGCTTGTGTATTTGCTCCCTGAAGTGACACAGTTCTTGGAAGAAAGAAATAAAGAAGATTTAAAAACTATTGTTTCTGATAAGGAATTCCAGTACAGGCTGGCATTTCTCGCAGATAGTCACCTGAAAGAGCTTAACCAAAAGCTACAGGGACCGGATTGCAGTATAATTGGGCATCGAGACAAAGTAAACGCTTTCGTCTCGAAACTTGATCTTTGGCGTGGAAAGTTTAAAACTGGCCGTAGTGCAACGTTTTTTCCAACGTTGGCTCGAATCAGTGAAAGCGCAGGTGGCGTCAGCGACGTACTTAAAAACAACATCGTCATTTACCTCAACAGGCTTCTGGACGAGTTTAATCGCTATTTCTCTGACTTCAAGATCAATAAGCCAATACTCGTGTTAACAAGAGATCCATTCTGTTTCCAAGTTAATAACTTTCCAGAAGAAGCGGAGAACGTCATAGAACAGTTTCTTGATTTGATAAATCACTCATCAGCAAAGGCTGTTTTTGCAAACAAAAATCTAAACGCATTCTGGGCTACCATCTATGACTTGCATACCTGTCAACTTAAAAATTTTAAAATCTGGAGATTTTCAGCGTTATATGGGGAAAAACCGGGAGAATATGCTAAAAACGGGAGAAATGAATTGTTTTGCATAGTTATTGTTCAAAACACAAATACTATCATTTGCATTTGACTTTTTTTAAATTGACACAAAATAGCGATATTATTATTATAATTAAAGTTACAAAAGGTATTTATTGAAGAACAAATAAACTAATAAGAATTCTGACATTTTTCAGTGTTGTATAT
The DNA here is from genome assembly GCA_030549495.1 of Nectonema munidae. NCBI lineage: Eukaryota > Metazoa > Nematomorpha > Nectonematoida > Nectonematidae > Nectonema > Nectonema munidae. The sequence goes on from JAUIRK010001002.1 coordinate 118,966, forward strand.
TACAGTTGTTTTTTTTGAAAGTTTAAGCAATTCATCGTCTGGTCTCCAATCAACAATTATTTTCTTTTTCTGGGTTATTTGCTTTCATAGTCAAAATGCTTGACAGCGTACCATCTAACTTCAAGAAGATCGGGTATCTGTTTTATTTTTCTTTATAATGCTAAATTTTCTTTCAAGACTTGCATTACTATATGGAAGAATAAGAGCCATTCAATACAGAATTGATGCTTTTTAAAGTGGTTGGTTTCAAAAATCTTGAGGCAATTTTTCTTCCAAGATTTTCTATAGATAAGTAAATGTAGCGAAGGTTCTTTTCGTTGAAGAAGTATACCCTCATGCGGCAAACCTATTTTATTTACAATTTAGATAAACATGGGTCCAACCGGCCCGGCCTTTTTGTTTTCCCAAATACTCTTTTGTTTATGATAATTTTTATATTTTGTACATTTAGCGTATCTATAACCTTTAAATTAATGATTTCTTGTGCATATATGTCACTATAAATATTTTTTATATTGCCAGAAATATTAAAGTTCAACAATTTACTACAAAGCGTCTTTTTACCCAAAAACACATTCAAAAAACAACATCATAGGTAGCAACAGAAACTATTTAAATCAAATAATCAGTGAAATTCAACAAAAAATTACAATTAATCAATTGAGTTCAAAAGTAAAGGATATTAAAAGTTTGTAAAGCCTAAAGCAAAAGTTAGTACATTACATACTAAAATATTATGCTCATGAAAAAGAAAAAAACAATTTAATAAAACTACAAATAAAACTAGTTTTTAGGTGTTTTGGGTGAAAAGAAGCGCCGCAAAAAAAAGGTTTTTTTTTATTTGTTTGAAGCTTTTTCAAAGTTCAATAGTTAATGAACAAACACTTACTATTATTTAATTGTAAAAATATTAAATTTATTTATTTTTGCTACATTTCACACAAATAATGTTTTTGTGAGTGCTCACTGCTTATTGGGTCTATTAGACCCATGTTTACCTGCAACGTAATGCTAAAAGTTTTTAGGTCGTTGCCTAAAAAAATAATAACTTTGACAAAAATATTTTTAAATGATTTAAATACAAGTAGAATGAGGCATTTAAAAAGTTTCAAAACTATATATATAATTTATGACAAAAAAATCTTCATTTTTAAAGTTTCTTGGGTCTGATAGACCCATGTTTGCCTGATAAGGGTTAACATTGGTAAATAAACTAATTGTTGACTGGATGAAGAACAAAGCAGTTTCCAGCAAAGAATTGTCAAACCATGCTTTTAGTCTTTTCAAACGCTCATTGTTGAAAGATTCACTTAAAAAGTATGATCTCAAGCTTGGAAAGTTTTTTAGGACTCGTTCTGTGCATTTTTCTAAAGAAAGCCATCTTACCGAGATGTGCTTCAAAACAGAACGATATTCTTAAGCTTCCCTTTTCGTTTAGTGCTTATATCAAACCAGTAATAGCAGTATACACAAAGATCTAAGTTGAATCCAATATATTCGCTAAAAGCATCATTAGCGTGACTTGCAGCAATGTGGGCCAAATGGACAAACGCTTACAAAAATACTTTCTTTCTCTAAAAATCTTGAAGCAATTGAATTCTGTTTTCCAATCATTACGTTTGTGTTAACACTCAAACCAGCACAATTATGCTCAATCTGCTCAAAAATTTTGAAAGCCTTTCCTGCATTCTCTCCTTCAGTTGAACACATTCTGTAGAAATGGTTTGATATCGTTTTTGATTCATCAACATTAAATATTTTTATCATGACTGGATTCATTTTTTGAACACCGCTATTATTTGAACCATCATTTCCGACACTAAATAGATTTTTTTTTACAAAAATTAACAACTCCACTATAATAATAAGGTTAAAATGCTTTATTAATAATAGAAAATGTTTTTGTTTTTGCACATGCATATGAAGAAGCAATCTTACTATCAAGGAAAATGTTTCTGAAAAGGCGAGCAAATTGATGTATTAACAACTTTTAGTGCAAAACTTTTTTAAATATTAATGAAAAATGTTATTTTTAAATAAAAATAGCAGCATTCAATAGCATAAAAAAACAATAAATATTTAGAAAAATTCAAACTAAAATTTTTGTTTTTCACTTGATCCAAGATTGAAACTTAAAAATCGGGAGATTAAAACTAAAAAACTGGAGATCGGGAGATATTAAGCAAAATCTGGAGTCTCCCTGTTATACCGGGAGACTTGACAGGTATACTTGTATCCTCGCGTTGCTTTGCGGGCTCACACGTCTAGTTTTTTAGGCACTGGTCAATGCAAAACAAATGCAGAAATCGCATTGAAACCCATGGTATTGCATTTTTTCATTTTATTTTGCTAATAAATATTGAAAAAAAATCTAATTGATATATATTTTATAATTAAGAAATGCCTCATCTTTTTAATACAGCGGTCTTCAATTTAACTTTATTGCTTTGATACTATATTCATGATGACGTTTGCTTTAAAAAAATAATCTCCAAATAGTTTTTAATTTAATACAAATAATATATCATACAAAAATATGTTTATAAGAAAGATAACGTTCACACTATGTTTGATAAAAAAAATTTTTTTAAAGAAATAAATTTAGTATATAAACAAAATTTCGAGTTTGTAAAATGACACAAAAGACATAATGTATATTTACCCACTGTGATGAATAGAAAGAATCTGAAAGGCTGGAGCTTTTATTCAACAAATAGCGCGTGAAAAGACAACTATATATATATATATCTCATAACCTGTACGGTTGAACGCGGGTAGACAACTTGTGTGTTATCTCCAACCCGTATATTACGATGATTCTTCTCCAACCTGTATACTACGATGATTCATCTCCAACCTATATAATATATTTTATCAAATAATCAAAATAAAATTCTGTAATCAAAGAATCGAAAAATATTCTTTAAAAAATCAAAAAATATCAAACTTTCTGTTCATATTTTGCTACCTCATACGATGTTACAAAAGTTATTACCTATACTTTGCAATTTGCACGATTTTAAATATTATATTTATATTTATTTAAATTTTATTATAAGTATATTTATTATACTTGAAAAATAATTTAAAATTTATTAGAAAAATATTATACTGACCTATACTACTGACCCATAAAAAGTAAAAAATAAATATTAATTTTCGACAGTTTTATTTAACTATGACATTTTAAAATGTTAAAAACCATATTCTACCTTTGTGAATATAAAATTTTGAAGAAATAATATATAAACTCATCACGTTAATTATTGGTATTTTTTGAAACTAGATAAAAGTTGACTGACCTCACATAAAAGCGGATTTTGGAAAAATAAAAATATATTTATTTGTAAAACCTAGCCTATTTTACCCACAAAGAGTATAGCTTCAAATCTTGTACATTCGATCAACATTTTTCACTTCAAAAATAATTTAAAATTTATTAGAAAAACATTATACTGACCTATACTACTGAATCATAAAAAGTAAAAAATATATATTAATTTTCGACAGTTTTCTTCAACTATGAAATTTTAAAATGTAAAAAATCATATTTTACCTTTGTGAATATAAAATATTGAAAAAATATTATATAAATTAAGAACGTTAATTATTATTGGTATTTTTTGAAACTAGATAAAACTTGACTGACCTCACATAAAAGCAGATTTTGGAAAAATGAAAATATATTTATTTGTATAACCTAGCCTATGTTAACCACAAAGAGTATACCTTTCCAATGATACCATTTTCATTTATTTTTTTTTTTAAAAAGACAGATTATGCTTCAACAAAAAGGTGGTCCGTAATCATATTATAATTTACAGTATGTAATTTTGCTATTCATTCCATGATGATCCTTTCTTGGTAGCTCTTTTTTCATTAGAAATTTATATTCTTCAATGTGTGTTCGAAAATTTTTTTATAATGATAAAATTACTTTTTTTCTCTCTCAAACCATTCTGATTAAAGAATCTTCTTTATGATCTTAGACTTTTTTTTATCAGTATCGTGTATTTTATTATCAGGCCTGAATATTTGTCAACCAATCTCATTTCAAAGGTTTTTTTCTGATTAATCATTTGTGATGTTCATTGTTCAATTACAAAAAGTTGTCCACGTTCTACATCTAAAAAATTATTTCTCTGACGCAAAAGGAAAAAGATGGACAAATTCAATTTAAATTAAAAATATCTTGATAGTGACTAAATTCTCACATATTGGCATCTGTTCCATTTTTGATAAATCTGACCTATTCTAAATTTTCAGATTTCCTACCCATCTTAGCTAAATGTTAATTGTAATCCTATATGATAAGCTATAGATTTAAATATTTTTCATTTGTAAAAGAGGAACTTCTTTTTCACAGTCAAAATCTTTTTGAAGCATCTTGTATATAATTAAACCACTTCCTAGTTCATTAGAACATGGTAGATCTTCCATTTAGTCAAGATACATATTTTTTTTAATTACTTGTTTTGATCGCATGTTCTCTTTTAAATTAGTTTTCAACTTGGTTCTTTCTCTCATACAAATTTTCAAAAGATTTTATAATTCGTTTGTTTTTTTTAATAAATATTTCATACTCAAGATGATTGTAGAAAGTATTATAAGCCAAAATATACAAAAAAAAAGTATATTTTTACTATATACTTAATATGCAGCGATTTTTTTGCAGAACTGATTTTCAGGCATATATTACTAATTCAATTGTCATTTCGAGATATTTTTAAACCGTATTATCCAAAATCCAGTACAGAAATAAAATAAGCATAGTCGATTTGTTATAAAACAGATATTTTATTTTTTTGAAGACAGTATCTAGAAGTAAACCGTAAATCTGATTGAAGCTTTCAGATATTTTAAAACCATAAATGCCAAACATGAGTCCATAAATGAAACCAGCATCTTCCATTTGCCATAAAAACAGATATTTTATTTAAATTTCAAAAATATTTCTGTAGACATTAGATGTAAATCGAACATTTGATTGACACTTTCAGACATTTAAAACCTCTATATGCAAAAAATGATTATCGATTATAGTATTGGAAAACTATATATTAGGCAAGATTTTTTTTGTAAGACTTTGGAAACTACGACACGCGCTCAGGATGTGATGAAATTAGTTAATTCGTTTTTCAAGGTGAATGATCTTGAATGGAGAAAGTTGGTCGGAGTCACAACTGATGGTGCTCCGTCTATGTTGGGATCCAAATCTGGTTTTCAAACTTTGGTCAAACAGAAAGCTCCATTGGCTAAAAGTGTGCATTGTTTCATTCACAGAGAAGCTCTGGCTTCCAAAACTTTACCTGAAGGACTCAAATGTGTATTTTCAGGAGTTGTAAAGATAGTAAACTACATAAAATCATATGCTATAAACACCAGATTGTTCAAAAAACTTTGTGAAAATATGGGATCAGAATTTGAAGTTTTACTTTTTTACACTTCAGTTAGATGGCTGTCAGTGGGAAACGTTATGAAGAGAGTTTTTGATTTGAGAGAAGAATTGATAACGTTTGTTCGAACAAAAGGCAAAAATGAATTCGAATCGCTAATTATTATTGAATCAGAAACAGAGATTGCGTATCTCACTGATATCTTCGAAATACTCAATAAGTTGATCTCAGGCTTCAAGGTAAAGATTCAAATTTGTTCATCCACCAGAGTACCATAAAGTTTTTTATTGAAAAATTAGAACTTTGGTTGGCAACTGGGTTCAATTTCCATGTCTCAATTCTCTTGGTGTGAAAGAAAAAGAACGAATAAGTGAATGCAAAACTAACATCGCTATAATTAAGGCTAATTATACCATTCGCATCAACATATTTATGTTGATTTTTCATGTGAGTCAGGCTTTTCATCTTTGATGCATAGTAAAACTAAACAAAGAAACCGCCTCGTCGCACAAAGTGATATACGCTGTGCTTTATCTATAACTCCTCCAGACATAGACAGCTTGGTCAAAGAAAAAAGAGTTCAGAAGCCTGGTTACAGCTAAAACGCAAAATGAAATTTTATTGATTTGTTACTTTTCTCTAATTTTTTTTTGATTTTTTAATGAATTTTTAGTATGGATCATAATAACTTTTTCCCACAAAAATAATTCTGGTCCATACTATTTTTGCTTTTTGGAAAATGGTCCACGACCAGAAACGAGTTGGGATACACTGTTTTACAACAACCCCAATTCGTATTGTTATACATGTATAAAAATAAAAAAATATGATAAATTTCAAAAAGGAGTCAATTGACCATTCTGGTATAACAAGGATAATAATTTTCCTGGTAATCCTAGGGTTAAACGATTAAATTGACTTATTGCAATATATACAATACATTTTAATCAGGGTATAATTATAATAATGATTTACCATTCAATAATTGAAAACTTTTCAATATTGTACTTTTACAAACTTTTTGAATACATAAACTGGGATTTAAATATTTTATATTCAAAGATTCCAATATTACACCTTCAGTAGTTATCATATGTGTTTAATACATCAAATTGATTTATATTATGTGAATTTTTACATATAATAGTAAATGTTTTCCAATTAATGATCCTGTTTTAACTTTTGCAATATTCTTTATTCTGGCTCTTATCACATCTCTTATATTCAAAGGAACATGTTCATCAATTCTGTCTACAAGTCTTTTGGAAGTTCTACATATGTAGGATGAACCGTATCCACAATTATACATGTAGATTAAACTACTTTTGTTGAATTTAGATAGAACATCTTTAATTACCTTTAAATTTATAGCATTAACATAGCCCGAAATTAACTTTTTTATAAGTTTATCAAAATTTTGTCCAATTTGGTCATCTAAAAAAGAAAGAACTAAAAACAATCTTTCAGCTGTATGAAAAATAGTATTGTTTTTCTTATTGATAATTTAATGAAATTTCCAATAATTTCAAATGGATGGCTATTTTAATTAATATTTGGTTTAATCTAGACTCTAGATTAAACCTAGATCTCTAGATCTTCTGTATGATATTCTAACGGTATCCTATCAATTTGTCATCTGACAATTCATCCCCGGTCAATATTTTTGCCTTTAATAATTTTAACATCCAAGAAAGGGATTCTATCCTTACCAGGGTAAACAATTTTTAACCTAAAAATCCTATTTTTTGAGTTTATAATCAAAAAATTTTGCCTTATTGCAAGAATTTTTGACAAAGATTTTTGAACTTTATGATGTAAAAAATTCCAAAAAACAAGAAAAATAGTTCAAACTAGTTTAAAAAGTTTCTTTGACTTTTATCCGCCCTTGAAGGAGTGTAATTTTTAAAGGATATTTTATTCGAAATTTTATTTTTCTATTTTCTTTACTTTATTTCGGCTTTTTATTCAACAACAAAATTAAAATATAATGATGAAAATTAAATCATTAATAGGCATTAAAATGAAGAAATAACGATGTAAATTCAAGTTTTCTATTATATAATTTAAAAGTTTTCAATTATTGAATGCTAAATCATTAATATATTTATCCTATGGTTTAAATAAAAATTTATTTTATCTTTTTTGTAGAAAACTGATGAATTAAGATGAAAGAATACATCTTTAAATTAAATTGTCCTTTAAAATATAATGATATAATTTTAGAATGGAGATACAGAATCGCCTTAAAAGCCACGCTGAAGTAACGTACATAAAAGTTTCGCGAAGCTTCTTAGCTCTTGCTTATATCGATAAGAGTCTATCTCTTATTAACTTGCTGTCATATCATTTTTGCTTTCCTTCTATAAAAAATGCACATTCATTCCTCATAAAATGCATCTCCTTCGACGGCAAAGATCAAATGTTCGCTACATCTTCCCATGATGATTTTGTATATATTCGAAGTACGAAAGACGGTTCCGTCATTAAAGAACTTGTGCGTAACAAGGACTCATGCGGCATTAAATCCACTTCTTTCTCTCATGAGTCTACTTATTTTGCCATGGTATCTGCTTCCTATACCTCGTATATACACATCTTCTCCGTTCCGAGCTTTTCCTTCATTAATTGCATACGGTTCAATGACAGTTTCACCTGCATTTCATTTTCGCCGGATTCTTCACTGATCTCAGCGTCCCTTGAAAATGGCAGCATTAAATTTTGGTTAAACAAACAAAGCATTAACCATACGTGCGATCACCACATAGACTCTGCACATGAAATGGATATAACGTTTATCGAATTTAATAACACATTTCATTCCTCTAAAACAAAAGCCTTCACTCTATGCTCCGCCGGTAAAGATGACAAGATCAAGATATGGCGAGTTGTTGTTTCAGACCTTGATTCATTTGGTACCAAGATTTCAAATTTTATGCTAAAAAGTTTCGATGTTAATCTTTTTGATTGTAACAGCTACAGTTTATCAATTGATGGAAGCTCTGTATCGGGTATTGGTAATGGAAAATCCATCTTTCTCATCAGTACTAATGACACATCTCATCGATTTTACAAGAATTTTGAAACTTATGTTACATCTTCTTGCATTTTTATCAATGGAAATACCGTTGTTGCTGCTTTAAAAAGTTGTGACGTTGTGATATTAAAATTGGACACATCATCAATTAAGAATAAAGAGCCGTTTCACAGAGAAGATAATAAAATATGCGCCTGTCTAGATATGTCCACATTCCGGTGTCCAATTACAATGGAGGTAATGAAAGATCCTGTTTTAGCTTAAGACGGCTTTACTTATGAACGTACTGCCATAGAAAATTGGTTTAAACTTAAAGACACCAGTCCACTTACGGGCCTAAAAATTAGTCACATAGGTGTGTATCCTAATGAATTAATTAAAAGTTTAATTAAAGAAATTTTTGAAAAGAATACACTTTAACAGCTCTTTTATCTTATGTTTAAAAATATTTTTAATAAATTGAGAAATACAGATAAAAGTGCGTATTTGAAATAATTAATCTTCAGGAGACCGTCATATGTAGTTACACGAAGGACACAGTAATTGAACAAAAAGCCCAACTCGAGTAAGAATTATGGAGAAAAAGCCCAAGTGTGTCCTGCGAAGGTTAAGGAAGCTTTTGAACTGAAAAATTAAGAAGTAAAACTGAAATTAAAATTAAAAAGTAAAACTGTGAAGGTAATAAATGCAGGAAAATTAGATTTATTTAATATTAGGAACACCAAGTAAGTTAAAATATAAATATTAAATAAATTAAATTTCACTATATTCATTGCTTTTGTTTCGCTTTTTTATAATGATATCATCCATTTTAATGTTTATATTATAGAACATTTAAACATTGTTTTGTTCTTGTTTCAATTAATAATTAAATACCTAATCCTTAGTTCCTCTCTATATAGAGCAGAGGTTCCCAAACTTTTCTAACTTATGGACCCCTGGACCTTTTTTTGGTCACCATCGACCCCTTGTTCGACTACGCTGAACTTCGTTTATCAATACAACGTTTTAAAAGTTAACCATTAGTTTTAACAACCTACTGTGCCAGTTTAATTATGATTGAAAAAATAAAAGGTTTTATTGGGGATTTTAAATCGAATTTCCAAGCAAAATTGAATTGAAATGAATGTGGCACAAAGAAAGGTAAACTAATGTTTTCAATGTGAAGGATGAGTTTAATAGTTTGCAAGCTGTTTGTCAATATTTGGTTTCAAGTTGATGAGATTCAATCTCAAGTCTCCACGTTGGACTTGGAAACTGAGAAAGTTGGCGTTTTATAATATTTTGTTTCATCAAGTTAATTTTGCCAAGAAAAGTTGCAACAATAGACTTTGTCTTAATTAAATTCAGTCTGTCTCCTTGTAACTGAAAGTTGACATCATTAAATTTAGTGTACAAATCACTTAAATAAGCAATATTTGTTTTGAATTTAATCAGGTTTTCTTTGAGAACGGGATCTTTAGGACTCAAAAAATCTTGTTAACGAAAGTCCTTTTAACAACCATCTAACTTCGGTATGAAGCAGTAGCAGATTGAAGTCCTCGTTATTTTCTTGACACAACTGAGAAAATAACCTACTATTGAGCGCACTGCTACGAATCTTGTTAATGGCATTTATGACAAGTTGAAGAGAATCATGAAGTCTGGCATTCAATGTTTTCGCTAATAAATGTTGCCTGTGAATGACGCAATGAATTGCCAAAACTCCACGCACACTTCGTTTCAAATGGCTTATGAAATCACGATACCGACTAAACATTGATGGTGCTCCATCTACAGCTGCTGCTAAAATATTTGATAATGGAATAGATTTTTGAATGCAAAAGTTTTTCAAAACATTAAATATTGTTTCGCCTTTAGTATCTGTAATCAAACTTTCAGCAAAGAGAAGCTCTTCATACACCTTTTCATTGAGGATAAAGCGGACATAAGCCAATAAAAGGGCTTCATTGTTAGCAAAGTAGATTCATCGAGTTGGATAGAAACTTATTTGTTCGCAAATGAGTACACAGAAAACTCTCAACATCAAGACTCATTTCATCAATACGTCTTTGAACTCTGTTGTTGCTTAAATCTTAATGGAATTTTTTCAGTACATCATCTACAGATCGATGCAAAACAGTTGTTAAAACCTCTTCAATGGCATGCATGATTAATTGCTCCCCGGTAGTATGGTTTTCCCAGATTTCGCTATAAGCATTGCAATATTATATGATGCCCGCAAGCCATCATCTTCTTTTCTTGAGTTTGAAGCAAGCATCTTATCCACTGTATCCCTTTTCACGTGTTTTTCTTTCAAAGTTTTGAAGTACGATAGATTACAACTTTTTTTTATCAGGATGACATCTGTTCAGATGATCCTTCAACTTGGACGGCTTCATTGGGTCGTTGCTCAACACTATCCTACATATAAGACACATGGATAAGTGGATGTCCTAGGGAGAAGAAACAAAGCCAAATTCCAAATATTCGATTCTATACTGCCTACATTTCTACTCAGCCATGTTTAACAGAAATTATCTATGAATAAATTTGAAAATCAAGAAAGAAAACTTATAAAATTTTATTTCAATGACAAAATAAAATAAAATATGAAAACGAAAAGCCTTTTAAAATAAATGAAAAATTTCGTGTCCCAATCTAAAAATAGTAACATACTTCAAACAGTTCCTAGTCAAAGTACCTGGTGCACTATTTTTGGGCGTTTTGGTTTTCGGGCCTTTTAGTTTCTGGTGTTTTAATTTCGGGTACATTGGTTTTCGGGTACATTGGTTTTCGGTGTTCGGGTGTTTTGGTTTGCAGGCATTTTGATTTGACACCCTTCAAAATATCTTTGACAAGCAATAGCTAAAATTTCTATAAAATGCGAAGAATTGAACCGAATTATCACTTAACCCTATTAGTGACGGCCAATTTTCATTTCCTCAGTAAATGAAATAGATTCACTAAAATTTATTAAAATAGCCCCCTAGGTTTTTCTTGAATGATTGCAAATTTTAACAAAATTTTCGCGTGAACATACTAAATGATTGATTGCGAATCTGATCGGGACATTTATTTTTTTATAAATATATTTGTATATGGGTATACAAAATTTTTTACACATATATACCCATTTTCAAGTGTGCTGAACACGATGGTCACGTTTATTTTTTTTAAAAAATCAACCAAATCTGTCAAAAAATTGATTGATATATGACAGCTCAACTAAAAAAACTTTTAGTTTAAATGGTTATACAAAGTTTTTTTACACATATATACTCATTTTCATGTATGCTGAATACGATGGCCACGTTTATTTAAAAAAAATCATTCAAACCTATCAAATAATTGATTGATATATGACAACTCATCTTAAAAAAGGACCTTTTAGTTTAAATGGTTATACAAAGTTTTCATATACACCCGTTTTCATGTATGGTGAATACAATGGTCACGTTTATTTTTTTTTAAAAATCAATCAAACCTTGTCAATAATTGATTGACATATGACAGCCCAACTGAAAAAATTAACTCTTTATTTAAGTAGTTATAAAAAGTTTTTTTTAACATTTTTGATTAATTTGTGACTTTTTAAAAATCGTGGTATGTTTGCGGTCAGATATATTGTACTGATTTTTGAACGATTTGTTTTTATGCTATTTTCCAAAGACTATATTCAAATTTTTAGTCATTTCACAAATGAATTTATTTCTCTTTGAAGTTTCGATTTTATTTGGAATCTATAATGAAACAAATTTTTTCAGTATCAAAACTTCCAATGAGGCACAAATATTAATTTTGATACTCATCATTATACTATAAAATTGATTCATATATTTATGTTCAAAATTTTTTTTTTCATTTTTAGACTATAGAATGAAAATTACGTTGTGAATTATATTTCAAATGGAGTTTGCATGATTACATAATGTTTTTTAAATATTATATATAATTTTTTCAAACTTTGAATATTCCATTTATATGTGCATACAGATATGCAAAATTTGGTAAGTTTCTATTTGGGAGGAATGAAGTTATAACTTCTTAAACTTTCTTACATTTGTATATATAAAGTAGGCTCCCTCTTCAGAAAATGCCATCCAAGTTTTGCCAAGGTATGCATATATTGAGAAAAATTATATAGAACTTATACACTTATAAGAGGCATCATCACTGCATATTTATCTTTGAGAGGTCGAAATTTAACCATTGACTGTTTGTATACCTCTATTGAGATAGCTGATTGGCTCTATAAAAAGGATTAACTATAGTCGGTACAATAGACACAAGAAGAAAAGGTATTCCGCAAAGTATAAAAAGTTTAGATAATAGAGATGAATTTTCTTATGAGTTTTGCTGGGATATAGATAGAGGATTTTTATCAATTCATAGTTATCTAGTATTTTCTAAACCAAAAGGAAAGAAAAATGTATTAGTTTTGACTTCCAGACCCCCCCCCCCCCCCCCCCCCCCAATTTTAGGAATTACAGTAGACGATTAAAAAAGTAAACTTGCAAAACAGTACGATTTTTCCAAGGGTGGAACGGATATAGTCCATCAAAGAATAAGAAATTATTCCGCAAATAGAAAAACAAAAAAATGGACAGTAGCCGCTTTTTCTTATCTATTAGATACGGCAAGAGTAAATGCAGGTACTATTTTTGCTTATAATGAGAAAAATCAAGAAATGTACATTTCTTTTAAATGTTTTTTTGAATCTTGATTATCAAAAAGACAAATTTTCGAATAAAATTTTTCTCTTTTTTTTAAACTATTTTTATTATTTAAGAAAGGTCTATATCATAGTTACAGTAAAGTAAATAATAATAAAAAAAACTTAGTAAAAACAGAAAGTTAGGAGTCAAAATATCTAAATAAATATAACAAGATAGAAATTCTTATAAAATAAAAATAAATGAAAACACTCTTAAAGAAGGGAAAATATATTATATAAGTGATAATGTACAAATATTGATATATGGAAGGCGATATAATAAAGAAATATATAAAAATGAACCAACTTATTAATTTGAAAGATAATTTAAAAAGATTCCATATTTAAAGTTCCCATAAAATGGCTAAAAATGGCCTCCAGAAAATTTTTTTTTGCAGCTTACTTTAGAGCAGTGGTTCCCAACGGGGGGTCCATGGTAATTCTACTTATGTATCAGGGGCGCACATCCTCAAAATTATTGGGGGGGGGGGGGGGCGAAATTTTTTTGTTGCAATTTTCAAAATTAGTGGTCTCGAAATACCACGGGAGACCAAATATTCAAGCCATCATTTAAAAGGTCCTCAGACATTTCGCCCCATTCTTTTTATAAGACAATTCGCCCCATTATTTTCATAAGACAGTTCGCCCCATTATTTTCATAAGACCGTTCATCCCATGGACAATTCGCTCCATTATTTTCATAAGACATTTTGTCTCATGGAAAATTCGCCTAACTATTTTCATAAAACAATTCACCTCATAATTTTCATAAGACGATTTGCCTCATGCTCAATTTGCCCCATTATTTTTATAAGAGAATGCGCTCTATTATTTTTATACCAGTCCTATTTTTATAAGGCAATTCTTCCCATTAAAAATTTGCTCTATTTTTATATTACAATTCTTGTCATAGACAATTTACTCTATTTATGCAGATCAATTAGCACTATTGTTTAATAAAACCGTTTTTTCAATTTTTATGACTCTTTTACGCTTTTTTCATAAGACTATTTTTCATAAAACGGTTTGGCATATAAACGTTTTGCCTAATATCACAACTCATCTCAATAAAAATAGCTATATTTTAATTTTATTTAGTTTTTTGAAAGGCAGTTATTCTATAAATGAAACAAATATTGAAAATTTTTAAACAAAATAAAAAATAATATCTTGTAATTGTAATATCATTGTAATTATCTTTTTCTTCAATTTCATCATCAATAATTTAAAATTATTTAAGGGTGATAAAAAAATTAACAGATAAAATAATTAATTTGAAATAATTTAATAGAGATAAAATAAACAAGAATATAAAATTTTTTAATAATTTTACACATATAATAAACAAAGATAGATGAAACAAATAGCCTATGAGACAATTTGTCCATGGGGCGAATTGTCTATGGGGCGAATCATCTATGGGGCGAATTGTCTATGGGGCAAAATGTCTGTCAACCCTTTAAAATAGAGTGTATTCAACGCATACCTAAAGTCCTAAATTTATAAAACTACTTTATATTTTTTTTACAAAATTTGTGAATTTAAATACTATACTTCCAGCGAAAATATTTTAATTAAGTGTGCAGAATATACACTAGTTTAAAAAAATCCAAAATTGTTAGGGGTGGAATAGGCTTTTCATTGAAAAATGAAGTAGTCTACCAGGCACATTACAGGAATTGATGAAAGGATATTTGATTCATAGAGAAAACAAATACCTGAAGGTTAGATAGTTTTATGAGTGAATGTAGTCTAAAGGCAAAGAGTCTACTAGACACCCTGCGATGTTTATATGAAAAAATGTGATTGATTCAGGGGCAAGTGTATAAAATGAAATTATAATTGTGCAAAGAAAAAAATAAGATCGTATTATTTCATTTTACTCAGCATCATTCAAAAATAGTTTAAAAGCTAAATTGATACAAGCCACAAAAAGTAAAATAACTTTTAACATTTTGCAATGATTTGCCTTTTATAATAAATTTTAAGGAAAAAAAGTTTATCAGAAAAAGTTATAGAGCTTCAACAAAAACTAAAAAATTTTAGGGTAGAACTTTAGTTTTTGGAAACTAATTTGACGTACCCCCCTACAGCTATAGCTACTCTATGGGTGGCATGGCAGGTTGGTTGAGATGATGGACTTAGCACGGAAGCCTCTGGATTCGATTCCTCATCGATACGAATTTGTTCATAGTTTGACATAAGCGGTACATCAGTGGCTTGTCAACAAAAATACACCTGCTGTACCTTACCTTTTACTCAAAATTGAAAAATTTGCTACATAATTAACATAAGAGAGAAAGGAGACAAAATAAACTAATAAAGCAATTTTCACTATTTTAAAAGGGAACCGTCTGTTCTTAAAATAATTTTAAAATAATAGGAGGCATAAAGAATTATAGTTTATTTGATATTTTCAAGTTTTTATAAGCGGCAAAAGCCAACGTTTAAGTAGCTAACCCTTATAATTAAAAAATTATTTAATCTAACGGTCGATAGACATTTCGCCCCAAAAACAATTTCCCCCTGGACAAATTGTCTTATAGGCTATTTGTTTCATCCATCTTTGTTTATTAAATGTGTAAAATTATTAAAAAATTTTATATTCTTGTTTATTTTATCTCTATTATTATTAAATTATTTCAAATTAATCATTTATCTCTTAATTTTTTAGAATTGTCCATGAGACAAAATATCTTATGAAAATAACGGGGCGAATTGTCCATGAAACAAAATGTCTTATGAAAATAATGGGGCGAATTGTCCATGGGACGAACTGTCTTATGAAAATAATGGAGCGAATTGTCCATGGGACGAACTGTCTTATGAAAATAATGGGGCGAAATGTCCGAGGACCAAACTAACATAAATCAAAGTATAAGAGAAAAGAAAACCATTGCGTTTTTTTGAATATTTGTCTACAAATAAAATTCTGACAGCTGTCATAAATAATAGATCAAGTACATTTTTAACAACTGAAACGTTTTGTTTCGATATTATATTTTTACTATAATAATTAACAAATTTTCTTTAAAAAAGGTATTTGATTATGTAAAGTGTTACTTATAAAATTTAACAATCGAACATTATAAAAGATATCTCTGCTCAAATATTAAGAAAATATAGTATTCTTGCTTTTAACCCGAATAGCTAGTCAAAATATTCATTCCCAAATAGCTATTAAAAAAATTTCTTGACTCAAAAAAATAAAAGTTTTCAAATGTAACAAACGTAGTGATAAAGATTAAATGACCTTTGTTGAAAAAAATTCTTAGCGCGAGTCTAACAATATTCATTGATATAAAATTGTAACAATTGGAAACTATTTTAATTTAACTCTAAATGCAAATTAGATAGAAGCAGTGGTGTAACCAGAAAAAAGTAAATGGGGGGGGGGGGGGGGGCACAATTTAAAAACAAAAAACGTGAGCAACATTTTGTATACTTTCTTCATCCTTTCATTGGAGAAATTTTCAAAAATTGATATCGCATAAGTTGCATGGGGCACCATGCGGTACATATGAGTGTGGGCACGGCCCCTCATCCCCAGCCTAGCTACGTCACTGGAGAGAAGAGAACTGAATGAGATAGAAAGGCTTAACAAGAGAAGAGGGCTTGAATGAAAGAGGAGAGCTTGAGTGAATGATTGATTTTTAGCAGAGAAAGCGGAAGAGAAAAACAGAGGAGACAGAAAGAGAAATAGAATCACTGTGACAGAAGATGAGAAAATCTAGTGGATCATCAACATGTGTTTGCCCAAAAATACTATAAAGAGGAGACACTGTGATAAACATTGCTGGCTTCCGAATGTGCGCTCCTGTTATGTATATATTTAGAGCTTTTTAATATTTTCTTCTCTTTTCTAAAGTTTTATATTTTGAATGTTTATATATGCTTTTTATTAGTTACAATATTTTTGAAAAATTTATATTTTAATTGGAAAAAATTTTATGTCACGCTTTACGATTTCTTTGATTTACTATTCAGTTGTAGGGGTCCACAGGTAAAAAAAAGTGACTGAAAAAGGGGGAACGGGATAAAAAAAAGGTTGAGAACCACTGCTTTAGACCTTTTAGAGAATAAAATGGCCGACATCAATACTTGATGCCTCATAAGTAATAAAATATATAAAGAAAAGATCTGAAACTTAAAACAATAAGAAAATATACCTTAAAAAATATATAAATAAAATTTCGTTTTATTTTAAAGCATATTAACGAAGTTATGAAGGTTTCCTTTTGCAGCTTATTTTAGACTAACCGTAATATTTCACAAAGTTACAAGTTATAAAAAAATAAGTAAAAATAGTTTGTGTAGATGGGCCCACACAAAGACTAATCAAAGACGCTACCGTGTGTAACCATTTCATACATAAAATCATTTTACAAAATTCCAACATTTATTTAATATTAGAGTTGTGGAATTTAAAGATTAATTGATCGATTAATCTTTAATTTATTTTAACGATTAAAGTTTTCTTTAACTAATAATCAGATTAAATTTATTTTTTAGACTATCTCAATAAATAAAATGGCGATAAAAGAAAAACAATTTAATAAATATAAACCTATTTCTGGCAAATTACATAATCATTTTGATTTCAAATTGTTGGATGATGGTAATATTAAAAATGCTGCCAACGTTTTTTGCATTCATTGTGACAAATCGTTTGCATATCATGGATCAAACACATCCCTAACTTATCACCTTCAAAACAACCACTCGCTACAATATTCAAAACTTCCACATGAAAAGGCACCTTCATTCAGTCAGAGTACAGCGGCGTCAACATCGATTTCCAAGCAAACTACTTTGAGTAAGTTTTGTCGTACACTCGATCAACCCGTGAGTGCTACGGTACAACGTGACATTACAATATCACTTGCAAAATGGATAGCAAGCAGTGGCAGACCAATATCGATAGTTGAAGATGAGGTCTTCAGCGAGTATTACGCACAGTGCTTCAAAATTCTGCTTAGAAACTACCTTGTCGGCAAAAATTTGACTGAGATGTTCAACGCTAAAACGGAAAGCAATAAAGAAGCAGTGAAAAATTCAAAAGCAATTGCACTAACGTCTCATTTTTGGACATCTTTAGGAAATGAAAGTTATTGTGGAACTATTGGCGATTGGATTAATGATGACTGGAGTTTAAAAAGTGTTGTTCTAAGATGCGTTAATGTAGTTGAACGTCACTATTCTGCCAATGTTGCTGAGTTATATAAACACTTTGCAAAAGACTGGAATATAATAGAAAAGATCCAGGTTATAGTAACTGACAATGCACGAAATATGACTTCCGCTTTTATTCAAGCAGGTTTTTCACATATTCCTGGTTTAGCTCATAGCCTACAGTTAAGCATATTGAATGGATTTAAAGCTGTAGATACCGAAGTGTTGTTTGCAAAATGTAGAAAAATTGTAGGACATTTAAGCATAGCCCGTTCAATACAACTGAATTGCAAAATTGTTTTGACTCACCATTGCGTAAGCTACAGCAAGATGTTCCAACAAGATGGAACAGCGTTCTTTATATGCTGCAAAGTTTGCTGCAGACTAAAGAGGTATTAAATCTTTACATGTCAACCAAAGATAAGCACTATGTCGGTTTGAAACTGTTCGATTCTGATTGGGAAAAAATTTCAAAATACCTCAAAGTTTTAGACAAATTCCGCCAGGCTACAGTTCTGCTAGGCGGTGAAAAATAGGTGATATGTAGCTGTGTATTGCCATTGTTATCTTTTTTAACAAAGCATATGAGTGTGAATCATGATGATTCAGGTTATATAGCTAGATTCAAAGAAGCCTCAATTTGACTTTAACAAACGCGTAGCTGATATGAAAAACATTGCTGTTTTAAAGATTGCGACAGCACTTGATCCACGATATAAAAGCTTGAAGTGCTTATCAGATGATGCAAAAGAACAAACTTGGTCTCTTATAAACAACAATTAGCAAATAAAGATTGGCTGAAGACAAACACACAAGATAATTCTAATAGTGTCAATGACACTACATGCGAAACAAGTGAAAAGCTTCAAGTTGATGGAGGGAGACTGACTCAGACTCACAAGAAGATGCCGAAAATGTTTTTGATGAAGTGCAACTGTATAAAATGGAGAAAAAAATTGCGGTATCAGTTGATCCACTACAATGGTAGAAACTTAATGAATATCGATATCCAAAATTGGCATTATTTGCTAAAACTGTACGTTGCATACCTGCTACTTCAGTTCCGTGTGAACGATTATTTAACTCTGCTGGTAACATTGTTAATGAAACGCGTCATCACTTGAACCAAATACTGTTAATATGCTTGTGTGTCTACATAGCAGGTTATCTGACGATATTTGAAAGAGAAAACGCGTATTACACTTCTTAAATTTAAATTCAAATGAAAAATATGTTAAATAAATTTGTTAGCAAATGTTATAAACTGATGTTTTGATTTAATCGAAATTAACTATTAATTAATCGTTAATATAAAAAAAGTTAACTATTTAAAATAAATTAATCGTTACCAGCCTTATTTAATATGTTTACTATTTTTATTAAATATGAAAACAACCATCAAAATATAGGGTGTTTGTTTTGAAAAAGTGTTTATAATCTAATCTAGACTTTACTTTTTGTTTTCCATGTGAACTTTTAATTTGTGCTTGTTGGTTTGCAAAAAAAAATTTTTTTTTTATATTCAACTGGAAAAATCTAATTCACAGCAAAATTTGGCTATTGATAATCTTGAAAAAGATGATATAGTTCTTCATGTGAATATATATTATAAATATTAACATATATACACTGCAAAAATTGTGTTTAGAGTCTAAACATAAAACTAAACACAAAACTTGTCACAGATTTTTAATATCTAAACATGTTTTATTTCTAATCGCCTAAACACTTCCATCAAATCAAAAATCCTAAACGCTTTAAATCTAAAGACGTTAAAAAATATGTCGTTTACATAAAACCTTTCTAATATGAAGAAAACATTTGATTAACGAAAAAATCCAACAAGCGAAAAAATCCAACAAGCGAAAAAATCCAACAAGCGAAAAAATCCAACAAGCGAAAAAATCCAACAAGCGAAAAAATCCAACAAGCGAAAAAATCCAACAAGCGAAAAAATCCAACAAGCGAAAAAATCCAACAAGCGAAAAAATCCAACAAGCGAAAAAAAATCCAACAAGCGAAAAAAATCCAACAAGCGAAAAAAAAATCCAACAAGCGAAAAAATCCAACAAGCGAAAAAATCCAACAAGCGAAAAAATCCAACAAGCGAAAAAATCCAACAAGCGAAAAAATCCAACAAGCGAAAAAATCCAACAAGCGAAAAAATCCAACAAGCGAAAAAATCCAACAAGCGAAAAAATCCAACAAGCGAAAAAATCCAACAAGCGAAAAAATCCAACAAGCGAAAAAATCCAACAAGCGAAAAAATCCAACAAGCGAAAAAATCCAACAAGCGAAAAAATCCAACAAGCGAAAAAATCCAACAAGCGAAAAAATCCAACAAGCGAAAAAATCCAACAAGCGAAAAAATCCAACAAGCGAAAAAATCCAACAAGCGAAAAAATCCAACAAGCGAAAAAATCCAACAAGCGAAAAAATCCAACAAGCGAAAAAATCCAACAAGCGAAAAAATCCAACAAGCGAAAAAAATCCAACAAGCGAAAAAATCCAACAAGCGAAAAAATCCAACAAGCGAAAAAATCCAACAAGCGAAAAAATCCAACAAGCGAAAAAAATCCAACAAGCGAAAAAATCCAACAAGCGAAAAAATCCAACAAGCGAAAAAATCCAACAAGCGAAAAAATCCAACAAGCGAAAAAATCCAACAAGCGAAAAAATCCAACAAGCGAAAAAATCCAACAAGCGAAAAAAATCCAACAAGCGAAAAAATCCAACAAGCGAAAAAATCCAACAAGCGAAAAAATCCAACAAGCGAAAAAATCCAACAAGCGAAAAAATCCAACAAGCGAAAAAATCCAACAAGCGAAAAAAATCCAACAAGCGAAAAAAATCCAACAAGCGAAAAAATCCAACAAGCGAAAAAAATCCAACAAGCGAAAAAATCCAACAAGCGAAAAAAATCCAACAAGCGAAAAAATCCAACAAGCGAAAAAATCCAACAAGCGAAAAAAATCCAACAAGCGAAAAAATCCAACAAGCGAAAAATTCAACAAGCGAAAAAATCCAACAAGCGAAAAAATCCAACAAGCGAAAAAATCCAACAAGCGAAAAAATCCAACAAGCGAAAAAATCCAACAAGCGAAAAAATCCAACAAGCGAAAAAATCCAACAAGCGAAAAAATCCAACAAGCGAAAAAATCCAACAAGCGAAAAAATCCAACAAGCGAAAAAAATCCAACAGGAGAAAAATCCAACAAGCGAAAAAATCCAACAAGCGAAAAAATCCAACAAGCGAAAAAAATCCAACAAGCGAAAAAATCCAACAAGCGAAAAAAATCCAACAAGCGAAAAAATCCAACAAGCGAAAAAATCCAACAAGCGAAAAAATCCAACAAGCGAAAAAATCCAACAAGCGAAAAAATCCAACAAGCGAAAAAATCCAACAAGCGAAAAAATCCAACAAGCGAAAAAATCCAACAAGCGAAAAAATCCAACAAGCGAAAAAATCCAACAAGCGAAAAAATCCAACAAGCGAAAAAATCCAACAAGCGAAAAAATCCAACAAGCGAAAAAAATCCAACAAGCGAAAAAAAAAATCCAACAAGCGAAAAAAATCCAACAAGCGAAAAAAATCCAACAAGCGAAAAAATCCAACAAGCGAAAAAATCCAACAAGCGAAAAAAATCCAACAAGCGAAAAAATCCAACAAGCGAAAAAATCCAACAAGCGAAAAAATCCAACAAGCGAAAAAAATCCAACAAGCGAAAAAATCCAACAAGCGAAAAAATCCAACAAGCGAAAAAAATCCAACAAGCGAAAAAATCCAACAAGCGAAAAAAAAATCCAACAAGCGAAAAAATCCAACAAGCGAAAAAAAATCCAACAAGCGAAAAAATCCAACAAGCGAAAAAATCCAACAAGCGAAAAAATCCAACAAGCGAAAAAAATCCAACAAGCGAAAAAATCCAACAAGCGAAAAAATCCAACAAGCGAAAAAATCCAACAAGCGAAAAAATCCAACAAGCGAAAAAATCCAACAAGCGAAAAAATCCAACAAGCGAAAAAATCCAACAAGCGAAAAAATCCAACAAGCGAAAAAATCCAACAAGCGAAAAAAAATCCAACAAGCGAAAAAATCCAACAAGCGAAAAAATCCAACAAGCGAAAAAATCCAACAAGCGAAAAAATCCAACAAGCGAAAAAATCCAACAAGCGAAAAAATCCAACAAGCGAAAAAATCCAACAAGCGAAAAAATCCAACAAGCGAAAAAAATCCAACAAGCGAAAAAAATCCAACAAGCGAAAAAATCCAACAAGCGAAAAAATCCAACAAGCGAAAAAATCCAACAAGCGAAAAAATCCAACAAGCGAAAAAATCCAACAAGCGAAAAAATCCAACAAGCGAAAAAAATCCAACAAGCGAAAAAATCCAACAAGCGAAAAAATCCAACAAGCGAAAAAATCCAACAAGCGAAAAAATCCAACAAGCGAAAAAATCCAACAAGCGAAAAAATCCAACAAGCGAAAAAATCCAACAAGCGAAAAAATCCAACAAGCGAAAAAATCCAACAAGCGAAAAAATCCAACAAGCGAAAAAATCCAACAAGCGAAAAAATCCAACAAGCGAAAAAATCCAACAAGCGAAAAAATCCAACAAGCGAAAAAATCCAACAAGCGAAAAAATCCAACAAGCGAAAAAATCCAACAAGCGAAAAAATCCAACAAGCGAAAAAAATCCAACAAGCGAAAAAATCCAACAAGCGAAAAAATCCAACAAGCGAAAAAATCCAACAAGCGAAAAAATCCAACAAGCGAAAAAATCCAACAAGCGAAAAAATCCAACAAGCGAAAAAAAATCCAACAAGCGAAAAAATCCAACAAGCGAAAAAATCCAACAAGCGAAAAAATCCAACAAGCGAAAAAATCCAACAAGCGAAAAAAAAATCCAACAAGCGAAAAAAATCCAACAAGCGAAAAAATCCAACAAGCGAAAAAATCCAACAAGCGAAAAAATCCAACAAGCGAAAAAATCCAACAAGCGAAAAAATCCAACAAGCGAAAAAATCCAACAAGCGAAAAAATCCAACAAGCGAAAAAAAATCCAACAAGCGAAAAAATCCAACAAGCGAAAAAAAATCCAACAAGCGAAAAAATCCAACAAGCGAAAAAAATCCAACAAGCGAAAAAATCCAACAAGCGAAAAAATCCAACAAGCGAAAAAATCCAACAAGCGAAAAAATCCAACAAGCGAAAAAATCCAACAAGCGAAAAAATCCAACAAGCGAAAAAAATCCAACAAGCGAAAAAATCCAACAAGCGAAAAAATCCAACAAGCGAAAAAATCCAACAAGCGAAAAAATCCAACAAGCGAAAAAAAATCCAACAAGCGAAAAAATCCAACAAGCGAAAAAAATCCAACAAGCGAAAAAAAATCCAACAAGCGAAAAAAAATCCAACAAGCGAAAAAAATCCAACAAGCGAAAAAATCCAACAAGCGAAAAAAATCCAACAAGCGAAAAAAATCCAACAAGCGAAAAAATCCAACAAGCGAAAAAATCCAACAAGCGAAAAAATCCAACAAGCGAAAAAATCCAACAAGCGAAAAAATCCAACAAGCGAAAAAATCCAACAAGCGAAAAAATCCAACAAGCGAAAAAATCCAACAAGCGAAAAAATCCAACAAGCGAAAAAATCCAACAAGCGAAAAAATCCAACAAGCGAAAAAATCCAACAAGCGAAAAAATCCAACAAGCGAAAAAATCCAACAAGCGAAAAAATCCAACAAGCGAAAAAATCCAACAAGCGAAAAAAATCCAACAAGCGAAAAAAATCCAACAAGCGAAAAAATCCAACAAGCGAAAAAATCCAACAAGCGAAAAAAATCCAACAAGCGAAAAAATCCAACAAGCGAAAAAATCCAACAAGCGAAAAAAATCCAACAAGCGAAAAAATCCAACAAGCGAAAAAATCCAACAAGCGAAAAAATCCAACAAGCGAAAAAATCCAACAAGCGAAAAAATCCAACAAGCGAAAAAATCCAACAAGCGAAAAAATCCAACAAGCGAAAAAATCCAACAAGAAAAAATCCAACAAGCGAAAAAATCCAACAAGCGAAAAAAATCCAACAAGCGAAAAAAATCCAACAAGCGAAAAAAATCCAACAAGCGAAAAAATCCAACAAGCGAAAAAATCCAACAAGCGAAAAAATCCAACAAGCGAAAAAATCCAACAAGCGAAAAAATCCAACAAGCGAAAAAATCCAACAAGCGAAAAAATCCAACAAGCGAAAAAATCCAACAAGCGAAAAAATCCAACAAGCGAAAAAATCCAACAAGCGAAAAAAATCCAACAAGCGAAAAAATCCAACAAGCGAAAAAATCCAACAAGCGAAAAAATCCAACAAGCGAAAAAAATCCAACAAGCGAAAAAATCCAACAAGCGAAAAAATCCAACAAGCGAAAAAATCCAACAAGCGAAAAAATCCAACAAGCGAAAAAATCCAACAAGCGAAAAAATCCAACAAGCGAAAAAATCCAACAAGCGAAAAAATCCAACAAGCGAAAAAATCCAACAAGCGAAAAAATCCAACAAGCGAAAAAATCCAACAAGCGAAAAAATCCAACAAGCGAAAAAATCCAACAAGCGAAAAAATCCAACAAGCGAAAAAATCCAACAAGCGAAAAAATCCAACAAGCGAAAAAATCCAACAAGCGAAAAAATCCAACAAGCGAAAAAATCCAACAAGCGAAAAAATCCAACAAGCGAAAAAATCCAACAAATCAATTAAACAAATTTTAGAAGATGATATCTGTAAATTTAATAAAATAATTTTTAAACATGAATAACCAAAAATAATGCGTACAAAATTTTATGAGTTTTCTGAATATTTTCTTTCAAATTTAATTAAGTTCGATCCTTTGAAATATGGGAAATTGTCGTTAAAACACAATTTTTAAGAAAGCCAAGCCTTTGGAAGTTTTTCGGATAGTTCAAATCAAAAACATAGAAGGTTTTGAGTAGAAAAACAACGGCTTTCTTTATCATGGGTTAGATAAAAAGATACTCCATCTCCAATGACATAAACAGAACGTATATTTGAGTCTCTACAAATTACAATCCTTGGTGAGCTTCCTAGCTCCGATGTAATATTCAGAGAGTTTTCCTAAAATTAAAAATGGTTTGACTTATAAAAAAAAGCAAAATAACGCTAACTTCAACAACGGTTAAAAGACTTATGTTTGTCTTTTTTCTCCAATAAGAAATAGTAGCATGCTTGTCCAGCTCATTCAAAATTTGTAGATCTGTGTCATTTTCATCGTTCGAAGCAACTAATCCAAAAATTTTTAAAAGATTTTTTATCATCTTCTCCCAGTTTTGAAAAATAAATTAATCAGACATATCATTTTTTAGCAAAGAAAACTCTTTTTCAATCTGTTTAGTAAATAAAATTAAAATTAGAAGAAAAATGAAAACCCTTTACTATTTTAGTTTTTCCTAAAAAAGGATATTTTTCCACTATGCCTCGTAAACCCACTGGAACACCTTTTATATAATTCCTTCTGTCTGAGAAGGAAATCTCTTGAGCTAGAAAGATTCTGGCAAGATCCTGATCTTCTTCATTTTTTTAGTTTCATTGCATAAAAAAGCATAAGCTTCAGATAGTGACATTTCAGTGCCATCATGCTCTATTAAAAACGAAAGAATATAACTTATCAAAAGTAGGTTTGAAAAAAATTTTGCTACTTACGATAGTTTTTACTCATGACAAATTTAGAACTGTGTTTGTTATCTGGCTTTTTAGAAGTTTTACCCGTGTTCCATTTCCAACGTATATTACGCACTTTTTGCGAGAGCTTTTTGGTAAACCTGAAAAAAAAATTGAATATTTTTAAAACATTATAAAAGTTTTACCCATGGGAATCTTCCATAAGGAAATCCAATACATGGATATTTTGAATATAACGATTTTCCTAAATTGTTATATTTTTCTTTATTTTCAAAATTCCCAATTGATAAAGTATGATATGCCACTTCTTCAACAAAGCGATCAAACTCTTTGACAACATTTCGGTTTTTTAAAAGTGAAGATATTTTTTGAGAAAACACAGGAAAATAAACGGAAGTGTCACAATCTTTATCCATTATTGGTGTCTAAAACACTAAATGAGATAAAAGATATAAAATTATATGGAAATCACCTGGGAAAAAGTTGGCAAAAGATCACGGGAAAAATTTTCATTCAACGATGAATTTGGCTGATTATTTTCTTTAATTTTGCTAATGAGTAGCATTAGTTTCCTGGTTGGACCAACTTTATTATCGAGCATTTTCAAAATATCTTTTTCTTCTAAATTAAGGAAAATTAAGCCGTCAATTTCGTTGTCTGGATTAGTGTTTTTCAACAAAAAAAATAACAACCTTCTAGAGCCGAAATAGCAAAGGAAGAAAAGTCTAATGTTCGAAGCTTTTCCATCAGTTCACGAACAGATAAATTTTCATTTATCTCAGCAGCCATTTGATATATACTCATGAAGTAAGGTATTGATCACCTAAAATACTCCTAACATTGAAGATTAGTTGCATTAGAGGGCAAAAAATCGTATTTTGTTTGTTTTGACATATGAGTGACCAAAAAAGAAAAAATTTTTAGCAAATAAAATAAATGAACATGTTGAGGAAAACACTAAGTTTTAAATTGAAGTACAGCCAAAGTTGAACAAAATTGATTATAGTCTATTTTACTATAGCCTACATAGTCTATTATACTTTCGCAATTTTCATAAAATACACCAGTCTCAAAAAGCCATATATTAACATCTATTGTGAGCAACACTTAATAGTTTATAAGTAAAAGTTGAAATTTTTTGTTTTAAGTTGATTGTGATCGACCTTTAGAGATAGTTTTGCGAATGCTAGAACATTTTTCTTAAGTTAAAAAAAATTGGATAATATAGAGGAAAACTTATAGTTTTGAATGTTTTTCATTTTATAAAAGGATGCAGAAAAAACAAAATTAAAGACAAAAATATTTGAGAGTGAAATTTATAATTACGACCAAGAGAAGTCAACGTTAATCAAAACTACATAATAAAAACCTCTAAGAAAAAAAACAAATTTGTGTCCATTTGTAATCAATTTCGTTCAAATCAACTGCAATTTTATCAGAAGTTTTTTCACAACAAAAAGCGTTCAAGTGAGTATCAAGCTCAATGATTTTGAGTTTATTACAAATAAAAATAACCTGACTACTTGTAGAAACGTATATTTTTTTAATCGAACAAAACTGTGGCTCATCATCACTCATTATGCCAGAAAAAAGTAATACATTGTCTTTCATCTATTTATTTCTTTTAATTATCACAGAGTTTGTAGAAAAAAGAGGTTCGAAATTTGAATTTTTGTTCAAAAAGTTGATTAACTCATTGCTTTTATTTAAATCCAAAGCATGCTTTTCGACTATTTCTATGTCATCATTGAAAAGTCCTGGGGTTAAATTTCTATTTATTAGCTGCATGCACATCCAGTATTGATGGAAAAAAGATAACGACTTTTCAATACATTTGAAATTTTTCCACTTAATATTTTTAAATACGCTATGTTTAGCTTCAAAACGGACACACCAATGGTTACGAGCTGGACCGAATTACTTAATTTGATCCACAAAGTGAGTAAGGTAATGAAGTTTAGGAGGAAAGGTTATGTCTCCAAAAGTTTCAGCATAAAAAGAATTATGTTGATAAACCAAAGCAAACAAAGAGTCAAGTGAGTTTTCTGAAGAAACAGGAGATATTTTTAATAAACATATTTTAATAAGCCTGACAAAGTTTTGCCACACTTTATCCTCTTTTGGAATAAAATCAGATATAAAAATGGTAAAGTTAGCATCAAGTTTTTTGTTTCTATTGGGCAAAGTGTTAGGATATTTTAATGAATTTCTTTCTATTGTCTGTGGCTTATCATTCAACATAGATTCGGTATAATTAAAGTTTAAAATATGAAAATTGAGTGTCTCAAGTGTAAAATATTTTTTTTCATATTTGAACTTATATAGAGTCAATTGCAAAGTTAGTTTGACTCTATACCTACAAATAATACATGCATTGGGTCGTGCAAAATACACTTAGTCACTTGAAATAGAGGAAAAGTAGAAAGAACAGACTCTTTATTGATACCATATAATTTTGAAAGGTATTTTTTTTTCATAAACCGTTTTTCTTATCATTTCCTCGCACCTAATATGATGTTCTCTCTCATTTCGTGTTCTAAATTGTGTTCCATAAAGACTGTTGTGAAGTTGGAAAATGTCTATTTCACAAGTTCTACACGGATTTCTCGCAAAACTTACACCCTCTTTAAAACCACCGATGTACTGTGCAGCAGGAGTATCTCCTAAAACGCATAACAAAACACCATAAGTTTTCATAATTTGTCCGTTAACTTTCAATTCTACACTGTTAAAAAAATTTTCATGTCTTCATTGAAACTTTCTAATAGTTTATTCATACCATATTTTTTCATGTTTTGAGTTTTTGTGATGGCTAAAAGTTGTGAAAAGGGTAAACTAAAACGAAGGTGTGGCGAAAGATTAAGCATAAGCAATGTCCAATAAAAAACTGATATTTTGTGTTTTTTTCTGTGAGAACCAATGGGATTGGCAATTTCAAAATCATCATAGTACAAACAGAAAAAAAGTGAATTGTGTTTTTCGTTAGAATTCAAATTTTTAAAATAAGTTCCGTCGAAAAAATCGTCCATAAGTTTTTTATTTGGTCTTATATTACTTTAGCCTACTTGGTTAAAAAGTAGGAAAGTTCGAAGTTGTTCCATAAAAGGAACATAATATCCATTAACATTTTAATAAAGCACTTTTTCATTTTATTAAAAATCTTTTTCGTTCCTAAGACGACACTCTTTGGTTCAATTAGATTAAATTTCTCTAAAAAATATTTGTGCTGTAAAAATGGTGTTTCAACGCCAGGAAACAGATTATTCTGTAAAATTCTACTAATTTCGTTCATGTGACTAAAAGAAAGGTCCATGTTTTTTACTTTCTGCTCAATACTAGTAAGTTTTTCACCTATACGAAACAGCGGAATAATTCGAGATATGGATGATTGACTTAACGAAAATTCAGTCTTAACCAAAAATATTGCATCTTGAATTTCAGCACTTTTAAAACTATCACCATAGATCAAAGTATTCGAATCCTCAAAACAATTATCACTTAAACAAACTTGCTGCGAATAAGAATATTCTCTAGAGCAATGTTCTCGAGAGCAATGTTTGCGAAATGCTTGATATGATTAGAATTTAGCAAAACAATTTCTTGACGAACATTCAACAAAAAAAATTTATCGTTACGATGTCGAGAAAGAACATAAAGTACTAACTCATCTTCATAAGATGTAAAAAAAACTAAACATTGAACACTTCATTAAGTTGAAGTTAAACCAAAAAAGTTAAATATTTAGAGAAATATTTCTATAAAAAACTTAACTGGGGTATTTATGTAATAATTTTTTGGCAGTTGGTTGTTGACACTTAATGTCAACGTTTATAGAGAAAGAAATTAGTATATTCAATACGACAAAGCAGTTTTTAGTGAGATAGTTTGCAAGAAATGAAAAGCAAGAACAAAAAGTCAACTGTTGTCCAAAGCTATCAATAATATGAATAAAACATGCTTTCTTATACTTACAAACAAAATAAGAAAGTAAAAAAACAAAAAATAGTAACTTGAAAGAAAAATTGTTGTTATGAAGAGTAGAAACGCCAGAAGCTATATGAACACCAAAAGCTAAGAACGTCAGAAGTTATGAAAGCCAGAAGTTATGAAAGCGAGAGGTTATGAACGCCAGAAGTTATGAACGTCAAAGAACGCCAAAGAACGCTAGAAGTTATGAACGCAAAAGAACACCAAAAGTTATGAACGCCAAAATTTTGAAAGCGAAAATGGAGTTGATCGTGCAATGTGAAACAAACAAAAAGCCAACAGATGTTATGACGTTCTTACTTATCGTTGTAATTGTGCGTAACGCACGAGTAGTCTATTGGAAAAAATTTATAAGTGTCCTGTATTTTCAAAACATTAGTTAAATAGAATTTACTTCTGGTGTACATTATATTTCAGATTTAAAGCTAACCTCAATATATATTTTTGCAAAATAAATATTATATTAAGATTAACGTGTCCCCAATTTACTAAAGAATAATATAAAACTGGTAACACCAAGGATTTATAAGCAATAGTTTTTATTTTTACTGGAAGATGATTCCAACTTCTGAATTTAGCAAGTAAATAACTCAATTTATTGCAGATTGATTCAACTTGTGCGTTCCAAAGAAGTCTATTGTCAAATATAGTGCGTAAAAAACAAAACTTTTCCAACAACTCAAGTACATGGTTATTAATTTATACATCATGACAAAATGAAAAAACCTTAGTTTTATGTGCAATTTTGTTCCCAGTTTTGACTTATTTCAGTTAAATGAATTTAAGGATTGAATGCTGCGATATCTATAATTATATATAAAACAGAGAAACGCGAACGGTCTGTAGAAGACATCCCACATATGGGTCGTAAATAAAGTTCTTTGTACGCCGAAAGTGCCATATATGTCACTCCAAAAATTTTACTGCAAGTGCCGAGCGGATCAAATTTAGTTATTTACAAGAACGTAAACAAATACCACTAACCTTCATTATTTCACATGGAGTTGATGCATGCATGTCACGAGTAGGATAATCACTATTCTGGCTGCAATTCAAGATTTTGACGTCACATCACAACTTACCAAATCGTTCTTGCTGTCCGTTTTCTTTTTTACTTGTGTGTTTCTTTAACTATGGTAAGTTTTCTCATTATATACTTTATATATGACGTAAAACTTATGTGTAATATATTCGACGTACTTTCAATAACATCGTTAGCAAGCTAATACTTTTTTTTCAAATAACTTTAAATATTAGGTACCAGATATGACCCGTTAGGACTAATTTTTTTGCTCAAAATCAATTTTGTTAATTTATGTTTTTTTATCCAAATTTAATGCAAAATTTTAGACAATAAAATTTTTTTATACAACCTTTGTTTTTGAGAATATTTTTTTACAAAATATTAATCAATTTTGGAAAATTTTCAGATTTTATTTTCAAAAATTGATATTATTTTTCTTGAAACGAAATACATAAACATTTTAAAAATATAAATGAACTTATTTTAAAATTTGTTTCTTGTTGAATTATAATAAAATTTACTTGACTTTTTATTTCCGAATGTCCTCATTTGAAGACAGAAAAATTCAGTTCATCTGCTTTTTATAATAAATATGATTCTTCTCCTTTGGACTAAAAACTCATTCTCATTGTACCAACCAGTTAATAAAAAAGTTATCAACTTAGTTAAGAGGTCAGAATAATTGCATTTTCCAATTATCAAACTATTGTTTGGAAAAGTATGAAAAATAAACTTTTTCCTTCTCCTTCTTATGAATAAACAGCGTCTATTCAAAGACTTAAATATTAATACCAAACATATTTTTGTAAATATTAGGAAGAGTCTGGTCTAACTTGTAGTAAATTATTCATTTTAACCCTTATCAAGCAAACATGGGTCTATCTGACCAGAGAAACTCTAAAAATCAAGATTTTTTTGTCATAAATTGTATATATAGTTTTAAAACTTTTAAAATGCCTCATTCTACTTGTATTTAAATTATTCAAAAAATATTTTTGTCAAAGTTATTTTTTTTTGGCAACCATCTAAAAACTTTTAGCATTACGTTGCAGGTATTAATGGGTCTAATAGACCCAATAAGCAGTGAGCACTCACAAAAACATATTATTTGTGTGAAGTGTAGTAAAAATAAATAAATAAATTTAATATTTTTACAATTAAATAATAGTAAGTGTTTGTTCATGAACTTTGAAAAAGCTTCAAACAAATAAAGAAAACCTTTTTTTGCGGCCCGTTTTTTCACCCAAAACCACATTCAAAAAAACCTAAAAACTAGTTTTATTTTTAGTTTAGTAGTTTATTAGTAGTTTTATTAAATTGTTTTTTTCTTTTTTATGTATATTTTATCATGAACATAATATTTTAGTATGTAATGTACTAACTCTTGCTTTTGGCAAGAGTCCTTTACTTTTGAACTCAATTGATGTAATTTTATTTACATAAAATTATTTTATGTAATAACATAATTTAGTGTCCTTTACTTTTGAACTCAATTGATGTAATTTTTTGTTGAATTTCACTGATTATTTGATTTTACCTATTATGTTGTTTTTTGAATGTGTTTTTGGGTGAAAAGACGCTGCCTATTTTGTAGTAAATTGCGGAACTTTAATATTTCTGCAATATAAAAAATATTTATAGTGACATATATGCACAAGAAATCAAATTTAAAGGTTATAGATACGCTAAATGTACAAAATATAAAAATTATCATAAACAAAAGAGTATTTGTGAAAAGAAAGGCCGGGCCCGTTGGACCCATGTTTATCCAAATCTTAAAGAAAACCTCATAACCCGAAAAAAAATATTGTTGAACCATGACGTCCGGTTTATTGAGGGTTGACTGTATATATATATGTTCATTTCACATTCTCAAATTGGGATGTGGATATTGAATTTGACATTATCAAAAACTGGCGAGAATATTATCCACATAGCATAATTAAAACCAAGAGTTCCTAATGTGGACGTTATTGGTTATATAATCTTTTAATTTTTATTCTGAGCTTTATATATCAAAGAGACCCTAAGAAGAATGTTGGACGAAAACTTATTTACTACATTCTGCATATTTTTGTTAAATAAATCTTAGTATGAAGCATGAGATATTTAATTTTACTTTTTTTATCATTGAATAATTGTTTTGTGAAAGCAAACTTTTATTTCAAAATATATTGTGCATTCTCACATTTTTAAGGATGATACTTTAAATAATTTGTTGGAGTTTATTGATACAGAAAAGATAACTGACTCCCAAGTTTTCATTCAACCGCCCATAAATTGTACCGATGTGGTTACAGATGATGATTCAGGAGCCGAAGACATCGGCGATATAGACAATTTGTCAGGAAATCAATTGCTGGCTGAAGGAACTTTGGTTTCAAGATGTGTGATTCACAATGATGATGTTTATGATGATAGACAAACTACTAAACAAATCGAACCAGTTAAAAGAAAAAAGTATTTTCATTGGAACAGTGGGACGTTAATTTTCATGAAAATGAATTCAGAGAAGCTCTTCACACAGGTTACTATGATAATGCCAACTTGAATTTGATGGATGTTTTTTTTTTATCTATTTTTGACTGAAACTCTCATTAACATGATTGTTTCATTTACAAACAATTATGCTTCGCAACACAACTTTAATTTGAACTTGAGTGATGATGAATTTAAAGTTTTTTTTTGGTATTTTCACTCTAATGGGCTACCATAAATTACCAAAATATCGCATACATTGGGACACGAGTGAGGATTGTGATGTGAAAATTGTATCGTCAGCAATGAGAAGAGATAGGTTTGATGAAATAAAAAAGTACTTACATTTTTCAGACAACAATCAACTTGATTCAAGTGATAAGTTCACCAAAATACGACCTCTTGTTGACAAACTAAATCAAATTTTTTCTTCAAATGCTCCTGTAGCAGAGTTTCATGCTATAGAGTATAGATGAAACGATGATACCGTATTATGGTCGTCAAAATCTGAAACAGTTCATCAAAGGAAAGCCTCAAAGGTTTGGGTATAAGCAATGGTCAGATTGCATTCAATCTGGGTATTTAGTGAACTTTGAACTTTATCAAGGTAAATCGGAAAAAAGAAGTACAGGGCTAACTTTAGGGGAATCTGTAGTACTCAACTTTGTTGAGAAAAACAACAAGAAGATCATCAACTCATACCATTATGTCATGGACAACTTTTTTTCAACCTTGAACTTGTTTCAAATGATTAAAGAAAGAAAACAGAACATGACGGCTACCATAAAAAGAACAGGCTGCTCAATTTTCCTAAAAAAAGTGAAAAAGATTTTAAGAAAGAACCTAGAAGGAGTTTTACGGCATACAATTCCCCTACTTTTAACCTTTGAGTGGTTTGATAATCGGGTTGTGATCTGTGGATTTAACAAGTATGGTGTAGAGCCACTAAGTGAAATTTCACGATACTCGCGTAAAAAGTAGGATAGCCAAAGCTTTTAAATGTTTATAATCGAGAGATGGGGCATGTAGACAGAATGGACCAAAATCTCATGATTTATAAAAGTTGTTTAAGAGGAAAAAAATGGTATATGCCTATTGTAATGCATCTTTTTGATACATTGATCATTCAAGCTTGGCTTGTGTACAGGTTGACACCGAACCCTGAAAAAAAGATCAACATTTTTACAGCAGAATGGTGGCTCAATGTTTATTAAAAACCTATGGAGTTTATCCTCAATCATCCAAGGCTCTGGCAAGTCCAAATCCTGCAGACATCACAAGATTCGACAAGACTTGGCACTTGGTCACTCCGATTGAAGACAATAAAAGATTGAAATGTCGACATTGTCATTCCAAAACTCCCACAAAATGCGATGTTGGAGTTTATGTGAAATGCTTTATCGCTTACCATACTAAAATTAAAAAAAATGTTTTAATAAAATCGTATTTTGCTTTTACAAAATTTTTTGGGGTGTACGAACGTCCCATATATGGTAAGGCATTTTTTTAAAAACGAAAAAAAAAATTTTTTTATTGTACCCAAATTTCGTTTATTGGTAGTGTGTAAACTTTGATATACCACTTTCATTAGATAAAACGAAATATTTTTGCTTCGGCATTTCAGATAATCAAATTAAATGGACTTTTCGGCACTTGAAGGAACTATGCATTACTGACCTAAATTTTCCTTTTTTCTAAGAATTAAAAAAAATAATTATAATAAAATCTTAGAAAAGTTACTTTGTAAGAACAAGAATTATTTGGTAAAAAAGTTTTGTTCCTTTTCATTAATCCAATTTAGTCCTGATAATAATCTGCTGATTCTAAAAATATTTCTTTTGTTTTCTAATCAGTATCCTATCTCGTAACCGCATCCATCACACGCAATTTGCATACCTTCCTGACAAAAATACGCAAACAGCACTATCTCTTCTAATATATAATGTCTAATATATTATCTTCTAATATTCTGGTTTTGAAAGTTGCGTGTATTGTGTTGATGTGTTAGTGCATTTTGAGATGAACATATGGACATCTGCCATTCTTCTAGAGCAGTGATTCCAAAACTTTTTTGTTCTGCACCCCTAAAAAAATTTAACTATCATATCGCATCCCATATTTAAATTTGATCTTATAAAATTGAAGCAAAAAAATTTTTACTAAAACTTTTTATGATGCCTAGTTTTTTTACACAAAATACAAATTTTAGTAAAAATATGCAAACTGTTATAAAATTTTTTATTATTAAAGCATCAATTACTTTTTTGCTGTTGCTTTCGATTTACCAACTCTTCAAAATGAGGAACTATATTACTGATGCAAGACGTAGATCTGCTTGTCGATTTAAACGGTTTCTGGATTTTGTTTTTAATAAAAGAAGAGTACACTAAATCCTGTTTCGCACAAGTAAGTATAGTGGCGAATGGTATCACACATTTAGAGCTTTTTCACAAAGTTTTGGAAGCATATTCATGGCTAAACACCAAAATTTCTCTAAAGTTGTTTTTTCAAACTCCATTTTGAGCATACATACGATTTGAGCGCAATTCTATAAGATCCTCTTTAAGCTCCGTATGATCTGACATTTTTTCTAAATTTAAAGAGTATGGATTTATAATCATTCATCATAATTTTCAGGCTTTTTTCAAAATAGCTATCAAAAGACAACGACAGTATTTCCAGATGTGTCACGACTTCTTTCCAAACACTAGGAAGCAAACTTAATGCTTCGTGTACAACTTCTTCAAGAAACGGAATGTTAGAAAAATTCACAAGGAACGTTTGACAGTTCTTCTTGCTACAAACATGACAGGAACGGAGAAATTAAAGCCGCTGGGAATTGGCTATTCCAAAAAACCTAGATGTTTCAGAAATGTCAAAGACTATGCAACTCTGCCTGTAAATTGGCGTCACAGCAGAAAGGCCCGGATTCAGATGGATTGCAGAAAGGCCCAGTTGTTTAAGGAATGGATTTAAGGAAAGTTAGAAAACTTCACAAGGAACGTTTGACAGTTCTTCTTGCTACAAACATGTTCAAAATACAAATTTTTCCTACATGAAAGATCCTGTTTCTATGTAAAAAAATAAAAAAATTATTAAAAATAAACATGGAAAATTATAAATCTAAAATAGAAATATGTTGTTTCATACAACTTATAACTAGAAGAAAATTTTTTTATTTATTGATAACCATATCTCAATCAAAATAATTAAGTTTTTTAAAATAGAATTTATCGGGTCAGTATAAAATGTACACCAAAATGGACGACTAAAATGTACACCGTTTTGTAATTTTTATTTTTAAATCCCCCTCCACCATTTTTAAATCAACAATCAAAATGGTGTAATAAAATTTAGTTCCTCCATAGAATTTATCAGTCTGTGTAAAATAAGCTGCAAAAAAAAGCCTCAAATATAAAGTTAAATAACTTTGTAAATAATTTGAGAATTTAATTTAAATTTTGCATATTAATTAAATATAATATAGAATATATATATTCAAAGTTACAATTAAATCTGTTGCCTAGAATTTGTATGATAGCCTCTCAAACTTCTCTAAAAATTTTGGGAGCCATTTTAAGGGTAAAATAAGCGGGTCTGTTTTAACCCTATTAGTGATGGGGGCGTAAAACGCCCCCCCTCCCCTTCACTAAAAAATTAATTGTAGAAAATTGGCTGAATCATATCCCTTCAAATTTTGTGACTTTTCCTAAAATCGCTAGCTGCATCTTTTGAAACCATTTTCATGGTAGTTGAATGACCCCTTCATGTCCAAAACTGTCAATAAAAATAAAAAATTAAAATTTTTCAGCAAAATTTTGACATTATCTGTACTTAACTTTATAACTTAGGATCTATATTATAT
Organism: Nectonema munidae; assembly: GCA_030549495.1. Classification (NCBI taxonomy): domain Eukaryota; kingdom Metazoa; phylum Nematomorpha; class Nectonematoida; family Nectonematidae; genus Nectonema; species Nectonema munidae. The sequence goes on from JAUIRK010001002.1 coordinate 156,305, forward strand.
AATACCCTGAAAATTTATAATTATATACAGTTTGGAACGCATAACATTTTATATATAATTTTTTCAATAATCATGGCTACTTTTTAAAAAATGTCAATCAAAATTTTGATTAATCAAAAATATATCTAATAAAATATACCTTTAAATTTAACATAAAATATATGTTTTTATACTAAATCGGTCATGCTGTTTTCATTTCTGGACTCATTTTTTACATTTAGGATTTGAAAATACCTATAAGTATTAATCAAATTTGCGGTTTACTTCATGAAAATTGTCTCCAAAAACATTCCTTCACATTTTACATAAAATATATGTGTTTAACTAAATCGGCCATGCTGGTTTCATTTCTGGACTAATTTTTTACGTTTAGGATCTGGAAATACCTATAAGTCTTAATCAAATTTGCGGTTTACTTCTAAAAATTATCTCCAAAAACATTCATTCAAATTTTACAATAAAATATATGTGTTATACTAAATCGGCCATGCTGGTTTCATTTCTGGACTCATTTTTTACGTTTAGGATGTGAAAATACCTATAAGTATTAATCAAATTTGCGGTTTACTTCTAAAAATTGTCTCCAAAAACATTCATTCAAATTTTACAATGAAATATATGTTTTATACCAAATCAACCATGCTGTTTTCATTTCTGAACTCATTTTTCAAATTTAGAGGTTTTAAAATATCAGTCAAAATTTGCGGTTTACTTCTAAAAGCTATCTCCAAAAATATTCTCTCAATTTTACATGAAATATTTGTTTTTATACCAAATCGATCATGCTGTTTTCATTTTTGAACCCATTTTTTACATTTAGGTTTGAAAATACCTATAAGTATTAATCAAATTTGCGGTTTACTTCTGAAAATTGTCTCCAAAAATATTCTCTTGAAATATATGTTTTTATACCAAATCAATCATGCTGTTTTCTTTTCTGAACTCATTTTTTACATTTAGGATGTCAAAATACCTATAAGTGTTAATCAAATTTGCGGTTTACTTCTAAAAATTGTCTCCAAAAACATTCATTCAAATTTTACAATTAAATATATGTTTTTATACCAAATCAACAATGCTAGTTTAATTTAAGGAGTCAATTTTTGCAGTTTGAATTTGAAAATACATATAAGTATCAATTAAATTTGCGTTTAGTTCTAAAATTTGTTTTTATAGCAAATGGATCATGATGATTTCATTTCTGAACACAGTTTTCGCATTTAGAGTTTTTAGTGCTAGTGTCAATCAAATTTGCGGTTTATGTCTGATACCCCAAAATATTCTCTCAAATTTTACATGAAATATATGTTTTTATACCAATTTGACAATGATAATTTTATTTCTGAAATCATTTTTTGCATTTAGAGGTTTTAAATGTCTGAAAGTGTCAATCAAATTTTCGATATACGTCTAATGTCTACAGAAAATTTTTGAAATTTAAATAAAATATCTGTTTTTATGCCAAATGGAAGATGCTGGTTTCATTTTTGAACTCAAGTTTGGCATTTATGGTTTTAAAATATTTGAAAGCTTGAATCAGATTTGCGGTTTCCTTCTAGATACTGTCTTCAAAAATATTTTCAAAAAAATAAAATATCTGTTTTATACCAAATCAACTATGATTATTTTATTTCTGTACTGTATTTTGGATAATACGGTTAAAAAATATCTCAAAGTGGCAATTGAATTAGTAATGTATGCCTGAAATACTTTCTTTTTTTTGTATATTTTGGCTTATAATACTTTCTACAATCATCTTGAGTATGAAATATTTATTTAAATAAAACAAAACGTATTATAAAATCTTTTGAAAATTTGTATGAGAGAAGGAACCAAGTTGAAAACTAATTGAAAAGAGAACATGTGATCAAAACCAATAATTAAAAAAATATGTATCTTGACTAAATGGAAGATCTACCATGTTCTAATGAACTAGGAAGTGGTTTAATTATATAATATTAGATGCTTTAAAAAAGATTTTGACTGTGGAAAAGAAGGTCCTCTTTTACAAATGAAAAATATTTAAATCTATAGCTTATCATATAGGATTACAGTTGACATTTAGCTAAGATGGGTAGGAAATCTAAAAATTTAGAATAGGTCAGATTTATCAAAAATGGCACAGATGCCAATATGTGAGAATTTAGTCACTATCAAGATATTTTTAATTTAAATTGAATTTGTCCATCTTTTTCCTTTTGTGTCAAAGATAATTTTTTAGATGAAGAACGTTGACAACTTTTTGTAATTGAACAATCAACATCACGAATGATTAATCAGAAAAAAACCTTTGAAATAAGATTGGTTGACAAATATTCAGGCCTTATAATAAAATACACGATACTGATAAAAAAAAGTCTAAGATCATCAAGAAGATTCTTTAATCAGAATGCTTTGAGAGAGGAAAAAAGTAATTTTATCCTAATAAAAAAATTTTCGAACACACATTGAAGAATATAAATTTCTAATAAAAAAAGAGCTACCAAGAAAGGATCATCATAGAATGAATACCAAAATTACATACTGTAAATTATAATATGACGTAGAGACTACGAGCCGATAACGAATTTGTAGCCAAAAAGATGGAGGTCCTATCGAGTTACATAAGTTACTGTAGAATGAAATATTTTGAGTGAATTAAACACCTAAAGTTGGTTTATTAAATAAATTAAGAAAATAATTACCAGAGAAATACTGCAAGTAGAAGTTATTTTTATGTTTATATATTTGACATTGATTTACAGGTTTAATCGATTTTTTGACAGGTTTTATTGATTTCATAAAAAAATGAACATCACCATTAAATTCTGCATACTTGAGATGTATAAAAAACTTTAAAAGAATAAAAATTTTAATTTTGACATATATTTAAATTATTTTGTCAGGTTTGACTAATATTTATAAAAAAACGAATATAACCAGTAAACACAGCCTACTTGAAAATGGGTATATGTGTGTAAAATGCCATGCACGGTAAACTTTATCAGCTCCCTATACTTTCTATTAAACGTAATTCTCTAATTCAAAAAACCGTGCCTGATCCTTTCTTTTTAGGATAAATCTAATTTTTTTGACAGTTTTGGTTGATTTTTATTAAAAAATGAATATCACCACTAAATTACGCATGCTTAAAATGGGTATATATGTGTAAAAAACTTTATATTATTACTTAGATAAAAAGTTTCTGTTTAAGATGAGCTGTCATATATAAATCAATGCTTTGATAACTTTAATTGATTTTTATAAAAAAAATGAATATCACCGCTGAATTCAGCATGCTTGAAAATGGGTATACATGTGTAAAAAACTTTATATACTTATTTAGATAAAAGTTCCTTTTTGAGATGAGCTGTCACATTTAGATCAATTTTTTGACACGTTTGATTGATTTTCATTAAAAATGAATATCGCCACTGAATTCAGCATATTTGAAAATGGGTATACATGTGTAAAAAACTTTATATACTTATTTAGATAAAAGTTCCTTTTTAAGATGAGCTGTCACATTTAGATCAATTTTTTGACAGGTTTGATTGATTTTCATTAAAAATGAATATCACAACTGAATTCAGCATATTTGAAAATGGGTATACATGTGTAAAAAACTTTATATACTTATTTAGATAAAAAGTTCCCTTTTGAGATGAGCTGTCACATTTAGATCAATTTTTTGACAGCTTTGATTGCTTTTCATAAAAAATGAATATCACTACTGAATTCAGCATATTTGAAAATGAGTATACATGCGTAAAAAACTTTATATAATTATTTAAATAAAAAGTTCTTTTTTGAGATGAACTGTCAAATATAAATCAATTTTTTGACAGGTTTGATTGATTTTGATAAAAAATGGACATCACCACTAAATTCAGCATATAGTTGAAATATATATGTAACATTAAAAATATTTATAAAAACTTATTAATATCTGAGAAAAATAGGGGGGGGGGGGCGTCAGCACTTGAGCGGACAAATTTTGCCCAGCACTAATAAGGTTAAGAGTCTTACTAATCACTGACTTACGATAATGACTTACATAGATAATATAAAAAAAATTGAAATTGATCCAAATTGAAATTTAAAAAAGAATAGAAAAAATAAAAACTTTTAAAAAACAAAATTAAATACTGTAACATTTAAATAATTGTCAATGTTAAACGCATCGCACTTCATCAACACTGATTGCAACCTCATATGATTTGCATCATTCCAATTCACAACCTTTCATAGAATTGTAGCCTCACAAAATTTTTTTATAAATAAACTTAGATTACTTTAGCTTCACATTACTTTAAGTTTTTACTTTTCTATGATTGCAACCTCACGACCTAATAATTCAACGCATCACACACACATGTATATAAACTAATGACACAGCACAACGATCAGAACCCAATCACTTCATCAAAGAAAACAACCAAGAGGAGAAACCTTTTTGAGATCTTCACCAACTCCCAAAGCTATGCAACAAGCCAGAGAATCTCGTGAAGATCGAAGACGCTTCAATTTATCTCTTTACAATAAAGTTGTTTTCGTTCAGATTTTCGGATTATTGCTGGTTCAGCAATAAAAATATATTGTATATTAGTTTGAAAAAATTTGATTTTTTTTAAATAAACCTATGTAAAATTATAGTGTCTATACAAAGACTTTTCAGCTTTTTATTCTAATAACTAAAATAAATCCGTTTTTCTTCATTATAAATATTTCACCTCTTTACCACTTAATGTCATAGGCGTGAAACTATTTTAAGACTAAAAATTTTCGTCCATGAACATCCATAATTCTTAAAAAGGTATTCATTTCGTAGATACGATAGCAAAAAAATGAAATGAATATATAATTAATATAAAGTAGTTAGAATGGGGTAGCTTGGATCAACGTAATTCTTTTATGTAAACAGTTTATTCGAATGACATCTTCAAATTGACTCCATTGATTTGGAAAAGTTTAGCTCAGAAATTAATCCTATCTATAATAAAAAAATAGAGAGCAAATAGAAATATTAAGGATAACTTTAATATAATTTTCTAAGATTTGGGAAATTATTTTTCAAAAACAGTATGAGAGTGCAACCTTCTACATTATTGTTTAAAAAAACTCCATAAGGAGTCTCTAATCCACGTATTTTGCATAAAAATATACAGGTTTTTTTTTATTTTTGACAATGTTATCTGATTTTCATCTTGTCAAATAAGTATCTTAAAATATCAAAAATGTATATTTAAAGTCTTAGATATTATGTGTTCATTACAGATAATTAGAATTTTTGTACAGGATATGCTACGCAGACATTAGAGACAAGGCTTGTAAACTTTCAAATTTTCTCTACCCTATAGTATATATCTATAATTTGTTGAGCTGAATTACGGTTAATAAGTTAATGTATGATATTTGATGCAGGGGCGCACATCCGGGGGAGGCGAGGGGGGGGGGGGGGCGACCGCCCCCCCCCCCCCCCCCCCCCCCCCCCCCCAATGTGTTTTCAGGGGGGGGGGCGAAAATGACCTTCGCCCTCCCCCCCCCCTCCCCCCAATAATTTTCTATAAGAAGAGTTGCTGCTTGTTTTTAAAACATGTATGCCGACTTTCGAATCAATCAAACATCATGCCAAATTGCTCTGAAATTCCGTTCCAGGCGAATCGTCGCACAGGACTAAGTTTGAGTGAAAGAAGAGAGCTTGAATGAGAGAAGAAAGATTGCATGAGAGAAGAGAGCTTGGGTGATTGATTGAGTTTTAACAGAGAAAGCGGAAGAGATAAAGAGAAATAGAATCACGGTGACAGAAGAAGATAAGAAAATCTAGTGGATAATCAACATGTGTTTGCTCAAAAATACTACAAGGAGGACACTGTGATAAACATTGCTTACTTACTTATTGCGTAGACGGAGAATCTCTGAAGTCGGAAAATCTGTGAAGTAAGTTCTTTGTGCATAAGCCGCTTTCTCTCTCTCTAGCTGGCCTATCTTCCCTTGTGTTACATTTTCTCTGTCACTTTTCTCACTCCCCAAAGTGTAATTAGAACGTAGACGGAGAATCTGTGAAGTTCTTTGTGCATAAGCCGCCTTCTCTCTATCTCTAGCTGGCCTATCTTCCCTTGTGTTACAATTTCTCTGTCACTTTCCTCACTCCCCAAAGTGTAATCTACGCCAATAGGTTCTAGGAAAGTCTCTGAAGTATGTATTTTACGATGCTTATGATGGGTGCTAAGAATGTGCGTGAGTGCAATTTTAACACAAATAAAGATGTAGTAAGTAAAAGCAAGCACGATAAAAACAATGTTATCTTCTATATATTTAAAATACTTGAATATGGTGATATTCATCAAAATATATTTGTGTATGCACGCATTCTGGACATAAAAAAGCATCGAATTGTTTATAAAACAAATAAAAGTTGATATAAAACTTAAAAAAAATTTTTAGATGGCGTTAAATTTTTTGAGTAAAAAAGTGTAAAAATCAAAAAAAATTGTAAAAAAACTTAAGATTTAATTTTTTATTTGTCACAAAAACTTATTTTAAAGCCGCAGATGGAAAAAAAAGCTGAAAACACTGTATTTTTTTAAGTGTAAAAAATGCACGGACTCCGTCCACGGCGTTATTCTGAAGGGGTCCGTCAAGCGAAGGTTAACTTTGAACACCAAACATCATTTTCCAATCTACTGGACAAACTAAATTTATGTTCACAAAAATAAAATTTCAATTCATTCATCAATTCAACCATTCTTACCAGAACGTTTCCTCTCGAAAGCCATCTAACCTCCGTATGTAAAAGAAGAGTTGTTTGAAGGCTGCCCATATCTTTGCATAAAGCTTTGAATATTCTTGATGGTAATGGTCGTGTTTTGATAAAATTGATCATTTGCACAGCTTCGTCCAAGACTACTTTTAATGAGGGAAGAATTCTTTTCGTAACTAATGCATATCTACGAAGAATGCAGTGAATACCGCTGCAGTTTTTTGCAACAATTTTTATTCTAGTAACAGCACGGTTCAATTTTCCTATCATAGCCTTAGCTCCATCAGAACAAACTGAAATGCATTTATCCCAACCGATACCGTGACTTATGCAATTATTAACGCATTTAACGATATGTTCTCCACTAGTATGAAGATTCAAGCTTTCACAAAAAAGCAAATCACCCTTAATTGATTTATTAAAATCGTATCTAACAAATACCAAAGAATTGCAAGACCAGCCACATCTGTTGACTCATCCATTTGCAGAGCATACGCATGACAAGAAATCAATCGTGAGATGAGCTCTGATTCAATATAATCCGAAATATCAGAAATACGGCGAGATACTGTATTATTAGATAAAGAAAGAGACTCAATTTTTTTGTGAATATGATTCACCAAATAGACAAAAAACTAGATCCTTCAATATTGGTTTTATCAGTGATTCACGTAAATAAAAAATTTACTTAAATAATATTTTTTCTTAGCTAATAAATTTATTTTTTGTGCGATAAGAACTTAAAAGAACGAATTTAAAAAAAATGAAATTTTAAAGTAGCGCAGACATTTTACTGCGATTTGGAAGATTCAAACAAAAGTAAAAAATGTAAATATTTATATTCGTGTTCTAAATTAGTGATGAGTGTGAATAAAATGGCTTTTCAATTTCGCATCGCGGAACCCCTAAAAAGGCTTGAAACCAACTTTGGGAAACCCTGCCTAGAGGATTCAAGCAAAAAGAAACATGGTGGTGGAAAGAAGATTTGAGAAAGGTATTAAAAGAGAAAAAAAGGCTTTTAAGAAGTAGCGAAAAATGAACTTGAAAGAAGACAAGTAAATGTATGTAGAAAAGAAGCCAAAGGGTTTATTGCGATTGCAAAAAATAAAGGGACTAAAAAACTCTATGATGATTTAAATTCAAAAGAACGAGAAAACCAGATATATAGAATTGCAAAAGCAAGGCAGAAAGAAGGGGAGGAGATTGGAAATGTCAATATTATTAAAGATAAAGAAGGAAAAATAATGTTTGATGTAGAAGGAGTTAAGAACAGAGGGGCAGAATATTTTGAAGAACTCCTGAATAAGGGAAATAGAAAAGAAGAGTTAGATGTAGCTTTGAAGGTTGAAGGACCAGAAAAGATAATAGTTGAAGATGAAGTATTGCAGCAAATCAGAAAGATGAAGAATTATAAAGCACCTGGGCTTACTGAAGTTAGTATTGATATAAGCAGAAGGACATACAACTTTATCATGGAGGTAGACTTCCTGAAAAGAATTAGGATAAATGAAAAAATAGCGAAAGACTGCAGGAAAAGCCTACTAGTGCCGATTTGGAAAAGAAAGGAGACATCTTGCAATGTGGTAGTTATCGTGGAGTGAAGTTACTGGAGCATGGACTGAAGGTTCTAGAAAGAATTGTAGACAAGCGAATCCGTTCGGTGATAAAAATAGACCAAAAATAGTTTGGATTTATGCCTGGAAAAAGCTCAATAGTAGCGATTATTATCTAATTTTTTAATTAATAGAAAAGAAAATTGAAGGAAATTTATCACTTTTTTTGCAAATTTGTGGATTTAGAGAAGGCATATGATACAATTCCCAGGGAAGTAGTTTATTGGTGCCTGCGTAAGAAGGGAGTATCAGAAAAACTGGTGAGATTGATTAAAGAAATATAATAACTCAATAACATCTATTAAAACGGGGGAAGGAATTTTGAAGTGAAAATAGGGTTGCATCAAGGTTCGGCATTGAGTCCATTGTTGTTTGCATTAGTTATTGATGAGCTCTCAAAACATTTAATAAAAGAAAAACTTTGGAGTTTTTATTCGCTGATGACTTAGCAATATTAGCAGATAACGAAGAAGAATTACAGAAGAGAATCATAAAATGGCAAGAGAGTTTAGAGAAATATGGATTGAAGATGAATTCTGAAAAGACAGAGATCATGGTATGTAGCAAAAGTGAGGATATTGTAACGCAGGTGAAAGATAGGACCGGAATGAACTGAAGCAGACAAAAAAATTTAAATACTTGGGAGCAAAAATTATGGATAGCGGAAGCTGTGAAAAGGACGTCCAAGCAAGAGTGAATGCCAGCTGGCTGAAATAGAAAGAGGTTAAAGCGATAAAAGAATGCCGATGAAACTAAAAGTGAAGATTTACACTACAATTGTTCAACCAACCGTTGCTGACTTATGGATGCGAATGCTGGAGCTTAAGGAAAAAAGAAGAAAGAAAATTAAAGACGGCAGGGATGAAGATGCTGAGAAAAATGTTGGGAACAACTTAAAAAGATAAAATAAGAAACGAAGAGATTAGAAGAAAGACCGGCGTAGAGGTAAGTGTGTTGGCGGTAGCGGAACGTAGTAAGTTGCGGTGGTACCGGCATATTTTAAGAAAGAAGCAAGAACATGTGGTGCGCCAAGCTCTGTAAAAAGAAGCAGATGCAGACAACTAAAGAGATGGAGGGATGGGCTGAAGGAGCGACTGCAAAAGCTTGGACTCAACGAAGAGGCGCACTTAACAGAGATGTGGAGATAGCGCATCTTAGCCAGCGACCCCCAACTTGGGAATAAGGTGTAGACAAAGAAGAAGAGGGTTCACTATATCCAATTCGTTTAATTCCAAAACTTTTAAAAGTAAATTATTTTGTAAATCTTCTTAAAATTTTGAAAATCTTACTATATCAGTTTATATAGTAAGTTATCTTAGTTAGTAAGTCTCGTTTTATCATATAGTTGTTTATGATAAAATAAGTTTACTTCTAGTAAAAAACACAAGTTTATAACACTAAGTCCACCCTGGCTCATGATGTTAAGATTGAAAACGGGACAAAAAGGACAATTTTCCTTTATACAGAAAAGTTTTGAAATTTGATTAAAACGTTTTATATTTATTTAAATTTTCATGTTGTATGATAGCCACATGAGTTAATCTTTTGACAATATTTTTTGTATAAAAATCAGGGTTTTGTGGGTGTGACTTTTTACCGAAATTCCCCTGAATACTATAAATTCTTTTCAAATCTTTTATCGAAGTTATTTTTCAAAGGTTAGTAAACCTGTTTTATCTAGTTATTTTATACAAATTTGATGGTTTCATATAGATTTTTTACCGAAATCCTGCGGAACCCTCTAAAATCTTATAGAATTTTCCGGTTTGCCCTAAATACTATAATTTCTTTTCAAACCATCGACAGAAGTTTTTTTTCAAAACTTAATTAACCTGTTTTATATGAATATTTTATACAAATTTGATGGATTCACATCAATTTTTTACCGAAATCCTTTGAATGTTATGTTATCTCCCGAAATCCCCCTAAATAATATAATTTATTTTCAAATAATCAACTTTTTTCAAATTTGATGGATTGATATATATTTTTCATCGGAATCCTACAGAAAATAGATTTTTACTTCTAGAGGGATTCCGGGAGATTCCATAAAATTTCAAGGGATTTCGTAGGTTTCGGGTAAAAAATCGGTATGAATCCATGGAAATTTTAATAAAATATTCATATAAAAGAGCTTAATTAATCTTTGAAAAATAACTTCGATAAAAGATTTGAAAATAATTTATAGTATTTAGAGGGAAAATTTTTAGTAGATTTCGTAAAAAGTCACGCAAGGGTTTTGCTAATGAAAGACATTGGTACATGTGAGAGTCTACTCTTTTTCTAAATAGCGTTTTTAGATCTGATAATCCCAAGTATTCAAATCTAATTCACTGTTATGAAAAGTTTACAATAGATAATCTTCTGGCTTACTTCACTTCTTTTCTGTATATAGGTCAAAATGGTGACCAAAAAATCAAAACTTCACAATTATTTTCAAAATCTAGAAGTCCTTTTCTAAGAGCAAGTATAGGAAGAGCAGGGGGGGTTCAATATGGGAAAATACAGGCCCATCGGGTACTGGATTGAAAAAGTTTCAAAAGTTTGCAAGACACCACCTACCCTTTATAACTGTATTGGTACTTAAAAAAACTGACACTTTTTTTGGATATACCACCCTTGTCACTCTATATTTATTTGTCGCTTTCATATTTAGCTTTGAGAAATTGAATATATGAATCTGTTTATTATGAAAAACATGTTGTAAAGTCATTTTTTATTTAAAATTTTATCTTTCATTTTTGCATCTACCACATATTGTGGAGGAACACTTTTTCCATGTAAACTTTTATAGTGCTCTTCTAAGCACAATGTCCAAACAACACAGTTACACTTATTTTCAGGACATATTATAGGTTTATTGTATGTTGACTTTATGTTCATGCTTTTACTGTATTTGGTACAATCTGACATGACAATTTTAAAAAAAATTTCTCTTCCCTTTTTTGAGCTGAATTCTACCTTTGTTGAACAATTTTCTGATTTGAGACCACAGAGTCCGCAAATAATTGTATCAAATGTTTCCTTTCTTATATAATGCCCAGCAATATGCTCAATACGTTTTTTATCTATCCCTAGAACGACCAAGTGGGTCAATTGACCCATACCAAATACTAAAATATATTTTAAAGCATAACTCTGTTTTATTTTTTACTGAAACTCAACCGATACTTTCATGTACACGCATTATTTACAAAAATATTTAAAATTCGAAATTTTCCTGTTCGACTTTCCTTAAATGGTACTCATATCCTACAACGACCAAAATGGGTCATTTGACCCATTTTTTCATTTTTTATACTTTACAAAATATAATAATTAATTATAGTTAATAAAGAGTTTTTGATAATAATTAAATAATATTTTTGATTCAAATAAATTCATCAAAAAATTTTTTATTCTTTTTTCACTCCAATTTTGTTTTCATTGGTAATGCCTTCATTGCTCAATGCTCATTCTTCAAAAGATTTTATAATCTTTGATGATAGTTGCGATGAAAGTACTGGAAGTGAAAGTTCTTCACTTGATTCAAGTTTTGATACTAATTCAGTACTTCCAGTAATTGTGAAGTTATCAGCAAAAAGTGTAAAAAAGTTTTCTCGAATTTCGACCAAAAAAAGGAATTTGTTTCGAAAGACAAAACACGTTGGATGAAAAAAACTTTTTCAAAGAAAACGCAAAAACTAAATTTGATGAGGAAAGAAGGTAGTCCATCAAAATTTCTTCTTGCAAGAGTTGATGAAGTTATACACGTTTTCAAAGAGCTGATGAGTGATGTGATACTGAAAAAGATAATAAAGTATTCCATTTTAGAAGCCAGAAGAAAAGGAGATGAAAACTTCGATCTGACATTAGATGAAATTGGTGTGTTTATTGGATTATGTTTTGAAAGGCAGGAGTGAACCGCTACGCAGTTTCTGGAGTGAGGATTATGGGAGAGAAATTTTCAAAAAAACACGAGTCGTAATAAATTTGAAGCGATAATGAAAAATATGAGGTTTGATGATAGAAACTCCAGACAAAAAGCTAGAAAGGATGACAAATTTTGTCTGATAAGAGAAGTATGGGAAACTTTTATTCTAAACTGTATGAAATGCTATGTTCCGAAAGGATTCTGCACTATTGATGAGTAGTTATTATCTTGCAAATCAAAGTGCATGTTTACACATATATGCCGGCTAAACCTGGCAAATTTGGAATAAAGTTCTGGCTTTTTTCAGACTCGAAAACGGTTATGTGATGAATGGCTTTCCATACACTGGTAAAGAAGATAACAGATTCAATCATTTAGGAGAGCATGTTGTCATGAAAGTTATGGCACCTTTTTTGAACATGGGACTCAACGTAACAACAGATAACTTTTTTATTAGTTTATCTCGTGCTCTAGAACTGAAAAAAACTGGTCATTTTCTGGTCGTTGCAGGGTTAACATTTTTCATACAAATTTTGCATTTTTTTTCATTTCCATTCTTTATTTCTTCCTCTGCAAAAAGAATTTATTTATATTCTTTAGTAAAAAAAACTTCACCCAACACGAGGGTCCAAGTCAATTTATGGGTGTACATTTTTGTAAGCACGATTTAAATTCCTCTTGGGAATTTTCAGTCCAATATATCTTTTCATTGACTATCTTTGTTTTCAGCTTTAATAAAAGTAAAGTAAAATTGCCTTTTTCTTTGTCGTATTCTACATAATTTAAAGGTTTTTTTTTCAGAATCAAAAATTTGTTTAACTAAAAAAACATCAACTTTATCTTCGACTATAACACAGTCATTAATATAAAGGAGATTGTCCAAAATCTCTTCTGTGTTTGGATCCTTCAGTGTTTCTAAAGAGAGACCCCTGACTCTTTTCAACCTATCTTTGCTCAAAGGAGTTTTCCTGATTAAATTTTTTAGACAAGTTGATTTATAAATTTTGGTTCCATCTATATATACTGTTGGTTCGTGCTTCTCTTTTATTACTTCTGACAGAGCTTAAACAGAAGTAAAATCTTTTTCATTCAGAGGAAACACCAGGGCACTATTTCGATTTTCTTCTAATAGAAAAGGATCTTCAGTTGAAAGTCTAACTCCAATTAAGCAGCCTTCTCGATATGGACACCTTAACGTAACTCTCTTATTGACCAAACTGTCAACATCAGCTTCAGACAGGTAGCAAGCTTCATAGTAGCCTTTCATCCAACAGCTTTTAATATTCACATTTTCAAGCGTCAATAAATCAGCATTCCAAGAGTTAGGATTAGAATAATCTAAGCATAATCTAGGATTGAAAATGTTCAAAGAGGTAATTTAAATTTATTAAATTTTGATAAAAAAATAATTTTTTTTTTAATTTTTTAATTATTAAATTACTGCAATATTGAAATTGAAAAATGTTTTTTATTGTATTAAATTTATTGTATTTTTTGTTGTATACTATTTATTAAAGGTACGGTACTAAAATTTTTTTTCACATTCATGTATACCCCCCCCCCCCCCCCCCCCCCCCCTGGGCTATTTTTTCCTAGCTTTGAACCCCCTCCCCCCCCCCCCCCTTGGGAAGAGATATGTTCACTCTTATACATGTTTTTTTGTGTTTGACAAAAAAAGAAGAAATATCATGATAAAATCAGTGCTATAAGATTGATACATGATCATTTTTATAAAGTTTTCTCGCTTTGGACGCTATATTCTGCCTTCACTATTGATGAACAACTTGTGTCATTTAGATGTAATATGAAAGTATACGATCCCAAAAAAGCAGGCCATTACGGCATCAAATTTTATCACCTGAATGACTCCAAATTTTTTTATTGCATGAAACCAGAAATCTATGTTAGTGGGTTTGTTAACTCTTCATACTTCTCAGCATTCAATGTGTCAAAACGACTGATTGAAAATAGTAATATTCCAAGTGGGTGTGGAATCTATACTGATCGTTTTTTCACCAGTTACGAGCTAGCAGCCTGGTGTTACACAAAAAAACTGTCCTTATGTGGAAAAGTCATGGCCAATAGAAGATTCGTTCCTCACTTATTCAGACCACCCTACCTGAAAGAGTTAAAATTATGCGAATGTGAAAGTAGAACGATATATACCAATATTTGTTCGTTGACTGCCTATATTCCAAGAAATCATACAACGACAATCTTCAAAGTAATATATATTTTATCATCACAACACAGAAGTGCAAGAACAAGTAACATTGATTCGAAGCCTCAAAGTTTATTATCATAATGAATTTAAAGGAGGCGTTGATGTTCCTAATAAGATGTTAAAATCTTACAGGTCATATAAGCCAAACAGGCGATGGACACACGCGGTTTTCTGCAACTACCTTGATATGAGCGCACTAAATGCTTGGGTAATTGCTAAATTCAATTCTCCTGATGACTTAAGATCTTTGACTTCGAAATACCTTCTAATGTAAAAAGTTTGTTGTCGTTCTATGGTTTTTGAATCTTCTTCTCCTTTAATATCCTATGCATCCTCATACATAATATTATATGTACTTTTTTCCTTATGTACATCATACTCAGGGGCGCACATCCTCAAAATTATTGGGGGCGAAATTCTTTTTTGCAATTTTCAAAATTAGTGGTCTGGAAATACCACGGGAGACCAAATATTCAAGAAATCGTTTAAAATAGAGTGTATTCAGGGCATACCTAAATTTATAAGACTACTTTATATTTTTTTTTACAAATTTGGTGAATTTAAATACTATACTTCCAGCGAAAATATTTTAATTAAATATTTTCCCCCAATTAAAAAGTAGGAACCCCCAGTAAAAATGCAACTGAAAAAGATGCCCCAATTTAAAATTAGGAAAATTGCCCCAACACAAAAAATTTCAAAAAATTATTAGTTAAAATTAAAAAAAAATTTTTTTTAAAAAGATATGTTAAATAAAGATTTTTTGTAAAAAAAAAACAAAAAGTTAACTTTTAATCTAAAACATTTAAAATTTAATAAAGTAAACTAAAAAACTCAGCATAGGAAAAAATTTTAAATACAAAAAAAAAATTTATAAAACAGCAAATATTTTTGGACTTTGTGTGTATCAGAACACTTTCTAAATATAATTTGTGTTTTAACTGATTTTAAGAACACATTCCTACAAATCTGCACCTTTGCTATAGTTTTCAAGAACTTTATAAAAAAAACCCTATAGATTAAGAAATTTTAGAAATTTAGCCTTTCGTGGTACCAAATAAAATATTTATATAATTAAAAAAAAATCATGAAAATCAAAAATTAGGGGGCATTTTTTCCTACTTTTTAATTGGGGCATTTTTTCTGGGGCATTTTTACATACAACCATCGAATATACACTAGTTTAAAAAAATCTAAAATTGTTAGGGGGTGGAATAGGCTTTTCATTTGAAAAATGAAGTAGTCTACCAGGCACATTACAGGAATTGATGAAAAGATATTTGATTCATAGAGAAAACAAATAACTGAAGGTTGGATAGTTTTATATGAGTGAATGTAATCTAAAGGCAAAGAGTCTACTAGACACCCTGCGATGTTTATATGAAAAAATGTGATTGATTCAGGGGCAAGGGTATAAAATGAAGTTATAATTGTGCAAACAAAAATAAAACAAACAATTAAGATCGCATTATTTGATTTTACTCAGCATCATTCAAAAATAGTTTAAAAGCTAAATTGATACAAGCTACAAAAATCTACAAAAAGTAAAATAACTTTTAACATTTTGCAATGATTTACCTTTTATAATAACTTTTAAGGAAAAAAAGTCTATCAAAAAAGTTATAGAGCTACAAAAAAACTAAAAAAATTTTAGAACATAACTTAAGTTTTTTGAAAACTAATTTGACGTATCCCCTACAGCATACTCTATGAGTGGCATGGCAGGTTGGTTGAAATGATGGACATAGCACGGAAGCCTCTGGATTCGATTCCTCATCGATACGAATTTGTTCATAGTTTGACATAAGCGGTACATCAGTGGCTGGTCAATGAAAATACACCCGCTGCACCTTACCTTTTACTCAAAATTGAAAAATTTGCTACATAATTAACATAAGAGAGAAAGGAAACAAAATAAACGAATAAAGCAATTTTCACTATTTTAAAATGGAACCGTCTGTTCTTAAAATAATTTTAAAATAATAGGAGGCATAAAGAATTATAGTTTATTTGATATTTTCAAGTTTTTATAAGCGGCAAAAGCCAACGTTTAAGTAGCTAACATTTATAATTAAAAAATTATTTAATCTAACGGTCGATAGACATTTCGCCCCAAAAACAATTTGCCCCCTGGACAAATTGTCTCATAGGCTATTTGTTTCATCCATCTTTGCTTATTAAATGTGTAAAATTATTAAAAAATTTTATATTCTTGTTTATTTTATCTCTATTAAATTATTTCAAATTAATCATTTTATCTCTAAATTTTTTAAAATTGTCCATGAGACAAAATGTCTTATGAAAATAACGGGGCGAATTGTCCATGAAACAAAATGACTTTGAAAATAATGGGGCGAATTGTCCATGGGACGAACTGTCTTATGAAAATAATGGGGCGAATTGTCCATGGGGCGAATTGTCCATGGGACGAATTGTCTTATGAAAATAATGGGGCGAATTTATCCATAGGACGAACTGTCTTATGAAAATAATGGGGCGAAATGTACGAGGACCAAACTAACATAAATCAAAGTATACGAGAAAAGAAAATCATTGCGTTTTTTTTGAATATTTGTCTACAAATAAAATTCTGACAGCTGTCATAAATAGATCAAGCACATTTAAAACAACTGAAACATTTAATTTCGATATTATATTTTTATTATAATAATCAACAAATTTTCTTAAAAAAAGTGATTTGATTATGTACAGTGTTACTTATAAAATTTAACAATCGAACATTATAAAAATATCTCTGCTCAAATATTAAGCAAATAGAGTATCCTTGCTTTTAAACTGAATAGATAGTCAAAATATTCATTTTCAAATATTACAAAATGTAACAAACGTAGTGATAAAGATTATGACTTTTGTTGAAAATAATTCTTAGCGCGAGTCTAACAATATTCATTGATATAAAATTGTAACGATTGAAAACTATTTTAATTTAACTCTAAATGCAAATTAGACAGAAGCAGTGGTGTAGCCAAAAAAGTTGATAAAAGGGTCACAATTTAAAAACAAAAAACTTGCGCAACATTTTTTATACTTTTTTGATCCTTTTATTGGAGAAATTTTCAAAAACTGATATCGCATAAGTTGCATGGGGCACCATGCGGTACATAGGAGTGTGGGCACGGCCCCTCATGCCCCAGCCTAGCTACGTCACTGGAGAGAAGAGAACTGAATGAGATAGGAAGGCTTAAAAAGAGAAGAGGGCTTGAATGAAAGAAGAGAGCTTGAATGAGCTTGAGTGAATGATTGAGTTTTAGCAGAGAAAGCGGAAGAGAAAAACAGAGGAGAGAGAAAGAGAAATAGAATCACTGTGACAGAAGATGAGAAAATCTAGTGGATCATCAACATGTGTTTGCTCTGTGACCTGTGTGCATATTGAAGCAATGGATTATTATTATATAGCTCTCATGCATCGTCTGTAAAATATGTTCGATAGGAATTTCAGAGCAGCTTGGCATGATGTTTGATTGATTCGAAAGTCTGCATTCCTTCTATGCGATCATCATACATCCCCCCTCTCGCCCCCCGGATGTGCGCCCCTGTTTGAATCACTTTTTTTCATATAATTCCGATTGTTCTCTCCTTTGCACTGTTCAAGGGGACTCCACTTTTATTCCAATAAGTTCTGAAGAACTGAATCTTTGTTTGAAAAATATACCTCCGAAATCAAGCCCGCTTTGATAAAATCACTTTCAAAACTATCAAACGATTAATGCCCTTCGTTGAACCTTACATGTTGACCGTATTTAATTCGATTCTGTCATTTAAGTGCTTTCCAAAAATTTTTAAGAATGGAGAAGTTGTACTGATCCCTAAAAATAAGTGCGCTATTAACGATATTGAAAATTTTAGGCCTATAACTCTTCTGCCTTGTTTAGGAAAGTTATGTGAGAAAACAATCAGGCTTCGTATGCTGAATCATATTGACCAATCTCATTGTATCAATGAAAATCAATTTGCATATGTTTATCATAGATCCTCAGAGATTGCAGTCGACAGATTTGTTTCTTATATTTATGCCTGTTTCAAAGATCGTGTATGTTTTACATCCTTTTTTATAGAATTTAAAGGTGCCTTCAATTCAGCGTGTCACCAATGTATCATCAGAAATATGTTTAGGATGAAGTTTCCTCTATATTTGATCGAGTTCATCAAATAGTATTTGTCAGAACGTGTTATTTTCCTTAGAGGTTACACCAACGTTTTTAAGAAATTGAATTGCTTAACGCATCTGGGAGGATGTCTCTCAGATATTCTCTCCATAATTTTGATTGATCCATTATTAGAATTTTTGAGTAACTCAGCTTGTTTTTACCAAGATTTTTCCGATGACCTTGTAATTGGAGTTCGTGGCAATACCCCCACCGATAATCTAGTTAAACTGGACATTCTCTTAACTAAAACCAAACAGTTTGCCGACTTGCTAAATTTGAAACTTAACTTAAATAAGTGTGCTCTCATGAACTTTAGTAAGAAGAAATCTAAATGCCCAGATTTGCTGTTCAATGATTTCAAGTTTTTCCCCTGCAATTCTGTTAAGTATCTGGGAATTCACTTAACACCTAAGTTGAATTGGAGCTTAAATTTTGAATTGAAGCATTCTAAGTGCTACTCTCTTTTTTCTAGAGTAAAAAGCATTGTGGGTTTTCAATGGCCAAATCATTTCATCTTTTATAGGAAACTTCTCTTTAGTGTAATTCTTCCTTCTTTCACTTACGGTATCACATCCTGGGGTATGATTTTCAAGTATAAAAAATATCTGAACATCTTCAGTGTACTATTTTACTCTATATTAAGAAAAGCTCTAAAATGTCAAATATCTACCCCCAAAACTCTTATTCCTGTGGCTTCCTCTTTAGTTCCAATTGATTTATAACTTGAAAAGCTTATTCTTTCTAAGAAAATCTCGTTCATCTCTAAAAATCAACATTATGAATCTTTTGGATTAAGCTTCTTTCTCAATATCCACTTCTCCAATTACGACCTCTTTCAACATCTATTCCGAAAATACTTTGGACGTTATTTCTCCCACTGCTTTAAAATTCAACCTCCTCCACGATCATACAATCTTTCCATTGTAAATTTCCAACAAAAATCACAATCTGTTCTTCTAAAGCCCAAGCGCTTAAATTATGCCAAAATATCTCTTGCTCATCCAAATTCCACTCATATTCACTGACGGTTCTTATGATAACGCTTCGTCCAACGCAGCATCCTCTTCGCAGTATTTTTAGACGATCTAAGCAAACCATCATACTCTCATTCATTTAGTATATGTGCTTATGCTTCTTCTTTTTCTCCAGAATCCGCCGCTTTGATATCCGCGTTACAGTATTTATCTAGTAATAAAAGGTTTTTTCACAATTACAGTAAAACCTGTCTACAGCGACTTGACTTTGCTGCTAAAAAAAGTCGCTGTAGACAGTGGGTCGTTAGAGAGAGGTTCAAAAATAGATAGGCTATATTTTAATTAAAGAAAAATAATACAAAGAGGTAAAAACATGACTTTATTTATAAAAATTAATGTTTTTTTAGAAATGTTTCAAGATTCGTCTGTTTCAAATTAGACATTTGATGATTTTCAACACAATCAAGTGCACTTTTTTGCTAAGTTGAAAAGAGTCTTGGACTTTATTTGTAGTGCAAACCTTTCTAAAGATTTAACACTACAAATTACTTCTGATGTTTTAATTTTTATTTCAACATCTTCTGATTCATCTTCTTTTATTTTCGCTTGATGTATCTATATCCAAGATACACTCTTCTTTGTCAGCACATGTTTCCAAATTCTCATCAAAATTGGCATAGTCATCCCAACTTATTTTTTGAAGAAGAACAAAGCAGTTTGATGGAAGGGTAAATGAGTTTTCTGAAACGATTGTGCCTCCTTCTGTTATATCAAAATCACACTTTTAAAGCAGTTTATAATTGTAGAAGGCTCAACTAAACTCCAGGCTTTTTTAATCTTTATTTTATTTTCTTAATAACTTCTTGAGGATTATGATCAATTTCAATTTTTGAAATAACTTCTTTCAAAAACTCTTTTCTATAGAAATGCTTGAAGTTTTTTATAACACCCATGTCCAAAGGTTGGGTGATGGATATCGTGTTGGGAGGTATAAAAACAACTTTGATATTAGAAAGTGTGATGTTTGTATGTGAAGGTACATTATCAACCATCAGTATTTGATCATTTTATTATTTAGTCTTTGTATCCATGTAAAAAAATTTGACCCGTCATCCATGCCTTCTTATTAGCAAAATATTGCACTCCTAATGTGGTAAGACATGTATTTTTGAGGCAACGGGGGTTTTGATTGAATCCAATTATTAGAGGCGACAGTTTTTCTCCCAAGGCATTACAACATAAAAGTATAGTTAGCCTTAGTTTGGATTTTTTCATATTTTTACAAATATCGTTTTTCAAAACCATTGATTTTGATGGCAAAACTTTATAAAATAATCCAGTTTCGTCAGCGTTAAAAATATTTTCCATGGTGTATCCATAACAAATTGACTTTATCCTAGCAAACCAATAATTAACAACATCTTGATTCACGAAAAACGACTCTCCGTGTAGATTTGGAAGTCGTATAGAATTTCTTTTAAGAAAACACTCTAGCTTTAAAATTGACATCACCAACTTCTCCTGCAATCTGTATAGCCTTCTCTCGAATTATCACACCAGAAATAGGAATATTTTTTGCTCTCATTACACAAAACCACTCGTAAATTGAAGTATTAACTTTTTCATGAGATAATCTAACTGTTAATGTTTTACATTTTGAATTGATACCTGTATTCCACATTTGTTTAATTTTTTCATTTTGGATAATATTTTGAATCTGTGTCTTTCCAACATGATAAGCTTCAGCTAGCTTATAACATGGAATACCACTTTCATTTTTATCGATAACTTCGATTTTTGCTTGATGTTAAGGTAACAGCGTTTTACTTTTTTTGCCTTTAAAAAATAAACAAGATGTGCATTTTCTCTATTCTCAAACAAATAGGAAAAAGTCGCTTTTTAAATTTAAAAAATCTCTCAAATTTTACTAATAAAATTCTTAAAAAAATGATATTTATTTAATAAGGTTTAAATCTTTAAGAGATTTTACTTGATTAAAATTATAGAATAACTATTACAATGAATTTATAGCCCTATAAATTTTGTAATAAAAAAAAGGTGTGACTAGTCAAATTAACACCCCACGGTACCTTTACCTAGAAAGCCTTACATGAAAAAAATTTTTAAAACAAAATATAAAAAAAAAAATTTTTAAAACAAAATATAAAAAAATAATTATACAGTTGAAGTAATTTGAAAAATAAAGATAAAATAATTAATAAATATAAAAAAATTAAATAATAGTTTTTAAGTTTTTATTTAAAGTTAAAAATATTTTTAATAGATAAAATTTGAAAAACGACTTGTAGCCATTTAAAAACTTTGGTAAAATAAAATGGTTTTTTGAAAAAGTATAAGAGGTAAATAATACCAAAAAACGTTAAATAAGGTCGCATGTCGCATAACACAGGGTCGTATAATAAAGGTAAAAAATCTATTCATAGTCTAATAAACAAACTTTTGAAAAAATTTAGGTCTCTGTTAACAGAGAGTCGTATATTAAAGGTATCGCTGTATACAGATTTTACTGTACACAATTATATATATTCTCTCCGATTCACTGTCACTAATCAAATCAATAAAACATAAATCACTGAACTTTTCAATTGCTGAAATCTTCCATCTCTATTTAGACCTAATTGATTACTTTCCATCCGATTAATTTGGTGCCCAAGTCATAGTGGAATTTTCGGTAATGAATTTGTAGATAAGCTTGCTAAATTAGCTCTAAATACACCAGGCAGTACCCATCTCTTATCTACTAAATCCTTGAAAAACTATATTCGATCATAAGTTGAAAAGTTCTGGGTTCAAGAGTGGGAAATGAGCAAAACTTATAAGTATCCTTTTATCGATTTGATAAGCTTTAAGCATGAGTTGAAAAAACACAAAGTCATTGCAATTCCACCAGTAGTATTAACCCATTTAAGACCAAGCAAACAGACGATATCTAAAAAAAACGCAGACGATTTATATTCAAAGTTATTGAAAAAAGCAGACGAAGGTGAAATTACTTATGTTCCAAAATAGGAACATTGGTCGTAAATGGGTTAAAATGGCTTTCTGGTAATTGCAGATGCAAAAAGTTTCTGCACCTAATAGGTAAATCCGAAGATGCTATATGCCGCTTTTGCAACGACTTTGAAACTCCCGAACACCTTTTGTTTCTTTGTTCAACAACTTCTATTTTAACAGACAGATTCAATGTCTCTCTCATCAAAAAAGACGTTTTCCCTTTAACTTCACTACCAGAAATTTTTCATAGACTCCATTTGATAACTCGATTTGCATCATTACTTAAGTCAATAGAACTAATTTTGACGTATAATCCACCTTAGTTTATCAATTTTGCTTCTCACCTAAGCATGTCCCTTCCTTACATTCTTATGTTTCTACCTCTATCTTTCCTTTTCTTATATTCTTTACTTTCTTTACCCTTTTATCGTGATAACGACGTTACCCATTCTGTTTCAACACTTTAATACTTTTAAGCTAATTGCCAGCTTTTAGAACTTCAAGTCTACAAGCTGCGTCAACTACAACAAACAAACAAACAAAAAAAACAAAAATTTAGTTAGAATTTTTTTGCTCTAATCTATAATGGCGGCTAGGAAAAGAATATTGTAAGAAATTAGGAAAACTTCATAAATCCCTTAAAAATTAATTAGCTCTAATTTTATATATTAAGTTGATTTTAAAACACATTTTTGCTATTTAAATATTTAATTTATATCCTTTAATTTTTATAATTTCTTATCATATTATAAGGTGACCAACTTTTATCTAAGAAAAAGGAGGACAAAAATATGAAATTTTTAGAGCTTATTTTTTTGCTCTCACGTTGAAATTTTGAAATAAACCTGAGGTGTTCGTTTCCTAAATTTTTTTCTGGCTAAGAGTACACAAGGTCAGCCCTAGTGTTCGCGGGGCCCTATTCAAAATGGATTACGCGGGGCCTAGTGTGGGTAGGAAAAAAGATTAAAAGTGAGAAATAAGATTTTGAAAAAAAGAAAAGGGATTTGTTATTACTTTTTCATTAACAAAATGACGATCAAAGAAACTTTACTTTGCGAACCTTGCATTTAGTGAAATCATACAATATATCATCAAAATGAAGAATGAGAATCGCGGGGCCCACTGCAGCCGCATAGGTTGCAGTGGCCTAAGGCCGGCCCTGCACATACAACTTGATAAATTATTATAAACTTGCAGATAAATATTATTAAGTGGTTTCAAATTAAATATAAATATAATGTCATTTATTAAAAAATAAATAAAGAGATTTTTTTGTCAATCTATCGTTTTCTGATAAAATGTCTGCAACCTCAATCAACTCACGCATTGGTACCAGGACAGCACAAAATAAATTGAACAATTTTCAACAAGTTTTCGAATTTAATATGATGTTTTTTGAAATGATCAAATATTTCTATCCATCTTTTATCAATTTCATAGCGTTAACTTTCCCATTGGCGAAGCTTATAAGATTAGATTTATGTACATATGCTCGGATGTGTTCATGGAAACGATGAGTAAACATTGTTCATGAACCACATCGTTTCTAATTGTGATAAAATTTCGTGACATGTCAATATGTGCATATGTGATTAAATATACTAAAAATTTCAATAAGTGAATATATAGTTATATTATGCATGAAATTTCGATAGTGATAAATCTATCACTATCGTTTGGTCACCTTAATATTATATATATTTTATTTTTATATGGCTTCTATTGATAAACTAAACGATCTTTTAGATAGAATTGATAATTCTACCAAGAAAGATATTAAGTTTTGTTTATCTAGAATAATTGATGAGTATGATTCAAGCGAGTGTATTGATGCTAAACTTTCTTTTGAAAAAATTCAATCTGAAATGAAAAATCTATTATATACAATCCTAATCGGTTAGAAATAAAAAACTTATCTGGTAATAACGGCTTGATTTTCCAAATTTAAGACTATATCATATTCAGATATTGTTAAAAATCTGATTTTCTTAAATCAAATTTGATGATCCTGATGAGGTGGTAACTTCTTTTAAGGATTATTCTAGTAAAGCATTATCTGAAATAAAAGTTAATAATCTAATAACTTCTAGGAATGCTCCTTAATTTTATTTCCGTGACTCCAAGAGAATCGTTCACGGAAAAAATTAAAGATAAATATTATTAATAAAACTCTATATGTAATCCAAAAATTATAAAAAAATCTTAATAGTGAAGTAAAAGCTGAAGAAATTTTTAACTTAATTTTGGCTTAAAACGAATACATAAAGAAAGTCTATAGAGGTTGGAAAAACTTTTAAAATCCTTTTTTCTAAACTTACTGTTAATAATAAGAATAATTTTGTTGTGTTTACTATGGATCTCATAATTAGAAATCTTATAAATCCGCTTTTATGTGAGGTCAGTCAACTCTTATCTTTCAAAAAATACCAATAATTAACGTGATGAATTTATATATTATTTTTTCAATATTTTATATTCACAAAGGTAATATGGTTTTTTACATTTTAAAATGTCATAGTTAAAGAAAACTGTTCAAAATTAATATTTATTTTTTACTTTTTATGGGTCAGTATAATGTTTTTCTAATAAATTTAAAATTATTTTCGAAATGAAAAATGTCGATCGAATGTACAAGTTTTGTTGGATAATCGTAGTCAACTTTTATTTCGAAACAATTTTTATTTAGTTTAGATACAACCTTTCTAATTTTTAACGAAGGGCATTCGTTATATATATATACCGACAGTGTGCGAAGAATAAATCAGATTGATTCTAACACGCT
Organism: Nectonema munidae; assembly: GCA_030549495.1. Taxonomy (NCBI): domain Eukaryota; kingdom Metazoa; phylum Nematomorpha; class Nectonematoida; family Nectonematidae; genus Nectonema; species Nectonema munidae. The sequence goes on from JAUIRK010001002.1 coordinate 181,737, forward strand.
TGTTATTGATTTTCACATGTTGCATTACGCGTTTGTGAGGGCAGTGAATTCTCATCTCGCATACGCTTCACCACATCTTTAGCACGCGTGTGTGGTTTATTTTATCGGGCTAGTGTACGCTTAGTTTATTTGTAGTGTTCCTAGCTTAAATCTTAGTCAAATATTAAAACGCTTATAACTTTCACATTTCTCAACAAAATGCATCATGCGATATACCAAATTAAAGCATTTTTTATGGCCTTTCAGAATACATTACTTATATCATAAGTACTTAAGAAATACCATTTTACTGTTTTTATTTTCCATGTGCTTCATACCATTAATTAGCAGATAAGGGATGCATTTTAAACTAAAACAGTAATATATTTGAAGAAATATTTTTTTAGTATAAAGAGTTTAGAAAACTCTTCTCTAATATGTAATGATATATTCTCATAACCTGTACGGTTGAACGCGGGTAGACAACTTGCGTGTTATCTCCAACCCGTATATTACGATGATTCTTCTCCAACCTGTATTCTACGATGATTCATCTCCAAACTATATTATACAATGATTCATCTCCAACCTGTATACTACGATGATTCATCTTCAACCTGTATACTACGATGGTTTCTATTCCATGTACAAATAACTAGGGAGACAATGTTCAACTTTCTGTTCACATTCTGCTAGATGTAAGATGTGATATACCTCATTCGGGGAGACGAAGCTACATAAGTTATTACCTATATACATTATACCTGTATACTACGTTGGTTCATCTCCAACCTGTATACCGCGATAATTCATCTCCAACCTATCAGTTCATATTTTGCTAGATGTAAGATTTGATATACCTCTTGATATAATATTTAAAATCGTGCAAATTGCAAAGTATAGGTAATAACTTTTGTAATATCGTATGAGGTAGCAAAATATGAACAGAAAATTTCATATTTTTTGATTTTTTAAAGAATATTTTTCGATTCTTTGATTACAGAATTTTATTTTGATTATTTGATAAAATATATTATTTAATATCGTGAAAAAATTACAAAAATGTAGGTAATAACTACATCGTCTCCCCGAATGAGGTATATCAAATCTTACATCTAGCAAAATATGAACTGATAGGTTGGAGATGAATCATCGCGGTATACAGTTTGGAGATAACACTCAAGTTGTCTACCCACGTTCAACCGTACAGGTTATGAGAATATATCATTACATAATAGAGAAGAGTTTCCTAAACTCTTCATAATGAAAAAATATTTCTTCAAATATAAATTCATGAGGTTATTTATTGAGAAAAATTTATTAAAACACATATTTTGATTTTTTTTTCTTCAGTGAACACATCAATAAGCGTAATTCAAAATATTTTTGTGACATAGAAATTTTTATGCACTAAACAATAATAAAAAAAATATTTATCTTTAAAAATAAAAAAGAAAATAAAATTTCGGCAACTATTTTTTGACGAATAATCCAAAAGTAAAAAGCAATATAAAAACGAAGATTAATTTATAAAAAAAACGGAAAACGAAAACCATTTTATAAAAATCTACAAAAGATGTGGTGTAGATTATGCTAAATAAGAATTCACTGCACTCACAAACGCGCAATGCAACATGTGTTAATCTTTCTTCTCATATTTTGAAATGTAAATATCCATGATGAGATTTAATTTTGAATGTTTTAATTGCTCATTATGTTTCCCAATGCCAACTCGAAAGTCACAATTTTGAAAGTGTTTCCTTATTTCTGATTTTAATATCTTGTTCGTGACATCAGAGTTATTAATGAAACAACAAATAACAAAGGAAAAAGATTTACAATTAAACTTAATCCTGACTAATATACTTTCCTATACATACCTTATAACTATAATAAATTTATTCTTAAAATTTAAGTTTTGATTAAATTAATTTTTATTTAGACATAAACAAATTAAAAAGGATTTGAAAAGTGATAAATTTCCATCAAATATTGTATTTCAGAGTGAAGGAATTTGTAACGAACTTCTTAGATTGTGTAGTAGTGGGCCTTCACATCATAGAAGCGAACTCATAAATTTCAAGCATATTTGTTCTCTTTTAAAAAGTCTAATTAAAATACAAAAAAAGTTTGGTTTCGTAAACAACAAAAATATGTTATGTAAGAGAGAAGAAAAAATTGGCGCCTTTTTATCGTGGTGCAGGAGAAATAAAATTAACAACGATAAAGTTAGTATTTCCTCCTTTCCAGATTTTGGAATGGGTTTGTGTGCTCTTCAAGATGTATCTCAGTTCGAAGAAGTCTTGAAAGTGCCATTAGAATCGATGATGGTGATGGATGAAAGAATAGCGTTTGTAAATTCTCACCCAATTTCCAAGTTTGCAAAGGGCAACGTCATTTTAAAAAAAATGCCCAATATCACACTCTCCCTGCATCTTCTTAATGAAGCGTATAAGGAAGGAGATTCCATCTTCGCAGAGTATATCGATGCTTTGCCTCTTTCCTTTGACAATAATATTTTTTGTTCGAATCTTGAAAAAAACATTGAAATCTTGGAGCAATCTCTTTCTTTTCGTAAAATTAGCCAACACCTCTGTTGTATAGCGCGCCAGTATGCGTACTTACTTTCTGTGCTAAACAATGCTCCTCAGGTTTTTCTATTCTCTAAAGCGTTCACATTTTCGGACTACCTTTGGTCCACATCTATCGTGTCCTCCCGAGTAAACTCCATCCCTCTTTTCCAAAATGGCAAGTCAACATCTTCCTGCCTGGCTCTCATCCCTTTCATTGATTTCTGCAATCACAGAGAGTGTGAGGGATCGCAAATCACGCTGGACTATGATACGCATCAGGATTCTATCGTTTTGTACGCGGATACAAGGTACAGCGCGGGCGAACAAATTTTCATGTTTTATGGAAATCGTAGTTCAATTGATTTTTTCGTGCATAATGCCTTCCTTCCTCGCGATAAGTTCGAAGATGAGTGGTCTTTTGAGTTATTCAACCATGATTTAAACAGTAGTTTGCTTTATCATGTATATGGCACATCCTTTTGTAGCGAGCAATGTGAAATACACTCTCAAAAGTTCTCATTAAAGTTCTTCGATAATGATAATAAGGCCGCCCAAATCCAAAATGAAATAGATCCCAAGAATGCGTCCAAACAGGATGCAGAGTTTATTGAAAAAATGTTAGAGCGTATCATGCCTGTACCTCCTATACCTTCAGACAGCCTCCGTAGAAATGATAACCCTTTCATGCATTTACTCCATTCCTTAATAGTGATGGAAAGAGAAGTTTTGAGATTGAAGATTATATTTCAAACAAATGATTGAATATAACGTGAATAAATTCTCTTTAAGTGTTATAGCTATTACATTTAGTGCAATAAATTTTCATTATGCATATTTGAGAAGGAGTGATCACGATTTTTCTTATTCGTAATGGGCCCACTTTCTTTATAAAAGTTTTAAATCTTTACACTACATTCCGAGGCATAGTTAGTGGGGTGGCGAGCAGTGCCCTTCCTTCTCAATTTCTCTTTTGTCCCACCTCCCAACCACGTTTTTGTGGCCAATAATAAATTTGCAAAAGCAAAAAACTAATGAAATGACTTTTAGTAGTTCTTGCCATTAAAAACAAAAGCTTCATATCTGAATCTGAGCAAGTCTACCTCTTATTTCAATTTGCCGTTAAATTGATGCTATTTTAATTTGTTTTAAATTTTTTTCTTCTAGATGCAGCCTCTAGCAATATTTGTATATTAGGTCACACGTAAGCGATAATTCACAAGTTGTCCAATTTTTAGCAATAAACTAATTATCATAATTGCTGGGACTATTCTATTGCAAACTCTGTTTTTAAAGTTTGAATTCATTTTAAAAAATTCCAAGCTAATATTAATTTTATAAACTCTACATAACTTGGTTCTCTAAGATTTATGAAAATATTTCAGGAAATGCAAGTTACACTTCACCAGAAATTTAAAATGATTTTATAGCCATCATTTTCAATTATATCATGAGTAAATTAATTTTGGAATGTAATATTGATCAAGTTTAAAAGTTGATGCAACAGATAATATCAACAATGACGAAAACATATAAATAGTAACATAATCTATGCGATAAAGACAATAAATCTAAAATTATTTCCCATTTTACAGTATTATTATAGAATGAGTGTAAAGGAAACTTCTTAGAGATTGTTAAGATACTTGATTTATCGAATATAGCTAAAAATGCCCACAATTGTCAGATACGTAAAAAATGCCCGACCGCATAATATTCACAAATTTTAAAACCTTACTTGAATCCAGGTCACACTTCCAAGTTACAGGGACACTTTAAATTCTGGATTTAGAACATGAAACTAAAAATCAAGGAGCATTTTAACAAGATTTTATGGTATCACAAAATAATTTGTTACCATCCTATCAAAGTTGATAGCCTTTTCTTTCGATTTCCAAGAGGGATCTTATGGCCTAACACTTTTGAAGCAGTTATCAAGTTGTAGTTCACCAGCAGTGTGTCTGTTGTACAAATTTTGTAGTCTTTGGTGTTGTTTGCTGATGAACACGCTTAGTCCTTCCCAATGCCATGTTTTAGAATTTTGGCTTCAGCATTGGCTTTCTCCATCCGATGATACTTGATTGCACGTGCCACATTCGATGATGAGTGATGCCTACTAGAACCGACTGTTCCAACCTTCTCAGAAATTGTTCTTGCGAGGGTCACCATTAATAGTTTGTTCAATGTTCATGTGCATTCCAAATTTGAGGTTGATAACGACGAGCAGGAGTGTCGAATGCGTATCTGATCTCCATGGTTTTCCAGCTCTATTGCGCTGTCGATAGGTTTGTGTGGGCGTGTGTGTGTGTGTGTGTGTGTGTGTGTGTGTGTGTGTGTGTGTGTGTGTGTGTGTGTGTGTGTGTGTGTGTGTGTGTGTGTGTGTGTGTGTGTGTGTGTGTGTGTGTGTGTGTGTGTGTGTGTGTGTGTGTGTGTGTGTGTGTGTGTGTGTGTGTGTGTGTGTGTGTGTGTGTGTGTGTGTGTGTGGTGTGTGTGTGTGTGTGTGTGTGTGTGTGTGTGTGTGTGTGTGTGTGTGTGTGTGTGTGTGTGTGTGTGTGTGTGTGTGTGTGTGTGTGTGTGTGTGTGTGTGTGTGTGTGTGTGTGTGTGTGTGTGTGTGTGTGTGTGTGTGTGTGTGTGTGTGTGTGTGTGTGTGTGTGTGTGTGTGTGTGTGTGTGTGTGTGTGTGTGTGTGTGTGTGTGTGTGTGTGTGTGTGTGTGTGTGTGTGTGTGTGTGTGTGTGTGTGTGTGTGTGTGTGTGTGTGTGTGTGTGTGTGTGTGTGTGTGTGTGTGTGTGTGTGTGTGTGTGTGTGTGTGTGTGTGTGTGTGTGTGTGTGTGTGTGTGTGTGTGTGTGTGTGTGTGTGTGTGTATAACCTATCATTCAAGCTTTGTTGCATTTATTCCAATATTCCCCGTAATGCAACTTACCATGGTGGAATATACCGTTGTGGATTTATTACCTATGGTGAAATTTACGGGTCACTTTCTCTAACATAGGTAGCATTGAAGTTCTGCTTCATGATGTGCACCATCATGTAACAATTCGTAATCAAGCAAGACATCATCGACGAGTAGAAATGCTAAACCTTCCAACATGCCACAAAAGTATTTAAAGTTAATGCCATAACGGTATCGACTTAACAATCCCAATTCCTCAATTTTACGCCACGTTGACTAAGTTAGGTGATAGAAACAGTCTCGAACTTGAGTAGCATTTCTAAGAACAGATGAGATGGCCCGTATTGCACTGCTTTCAAAATCACACTTTATAGTATTCTAATCCACTTCGTGTTCTAGTTGCTCACAACGATGTAACTCACAGTAGTTTTTCATATGTATCTTGAGTTTTCCATTGAAGAAAGGCATATACAAGTGGAACAGTGACTTCTCCAAGTGAGGCTTGGATCACATACAGCTGTAGAAATCTTGGAGGTGCCATTGCAAAACACCTATCCATAAACTACGCTCTGCAGCAGCCAGTTTCATCAAATGATTATCTGTCCCATACACAATCATACGGGGGTTCGTTACTGGCCGTTGTTATACAGCAAGAAACCTCTTGGATTGTCTTAACTTGGCAGCGCCCATTGCAAATCTCAATCAATCACTAGATAATGAAGGGTCAGTGGTTCTGGTGGAAATTCGTTTGTTCACTGTTTGCGGATGGTCCTGTTACATGTAGAGTCTGAGTGAAGATGCATCTGTGTCATTTGATCAAGTTGCTGCACAGTTTATATTGGCTGGCTTGTCGTTTATTTTTTTAGCCTCGTTCTTCATAATATTACGAGCTTTGTGGATTTTAATCTTCGTTTCATTTGGTTCGTGGTCATGGTTTAATACGAAGATATAAATATATTATGTTTTAATTCTTACCTTGCAGCCGCTAGTTCGACCAGAATTCCAGAACATAGAATCTTTATTTGTCTTCTGTTTAGTGTACACTGTACATATAGCCTCCATAACATAACTTTTGACCACTTTTGTTAGATGTTATAATCCACATTTCAATAAGGAAGTGAAGTTCTTTATTAATGTTCAGTTCGGATAGATTTTCGTGTCTTAAGCAACTTTGCTTTTGACAAATTCAAACTCAATTTCCTCCTTTTTTCGCCATTGAATATTTTTAGAAAATCTCGCGGGAACCCACTAAATAATTTATTGTGAATATGATGGTGTCATTTATTTTTCATGAAAATCAATTAAATCTGTCAATGCCAAATATTTAAATTTGAAAATTTATTATAAATTCGACATTTTTTGGTTAATATTGTCCTAATTTATTTAATACTTAGGCGTTTTTTAAGGTATTTTAGTCGATTTGTAATTTTAATATAGGAATATTTAGTGGTTGCTTTTTTTAAACGCAAAGATTTAAATAAAAATGTTTTTCTTTTTTCTCAAATTAGGATTAAGCTTCCGGTCTTGTTCCACCACTTGTAAAATGTCTTGATAATGATTTTCAGTACGAGCTATTCCTAAAAAGTCAAAACTCAGCTTCACACCACGTTCTGCACAGTCGTTGGTGACATTAATGGCCTTAATATTAATTTTAGCGGCTTTGTATGTTTCAACTTAATCGCAGCTCTTGACATTTTTCGATAGGAATTGGCTATCTATCTGAAGTAGGTAAAAGAAAGTAGGCTTGCGCTTCTCATTCTCTGGAACACAGCTGGAAAAAAGCGCAAGGGGCACCATTTCGGTAGATAAATACCACAGATGTCGATCAAAGGCTTTTATTGCATTTTTTTAGATAATTGGTTGAACCTCATCATAAATAAGCAGGCGTTTGTACAACAAAAGATCGTTCCAGGCGGCATCGGTACTGCAGCTAGACTGTATCCACCACAAGCTGTATATGAGAGTAACAAAAACTAGAAAATGTTTCAGCTTTAAAGCGTGTTTTGTTGTGATAGTACCAGGAGGAAGTAGAGCTATCTGTTTTTCAAATAGTACAAGTTTAATGCCGTGCAATAACTTAGCCATCTATCTACCTGGCTCTATGCTCGAGGCGTTTTGAAAGCAGTTACAGGAGTGTCAGAATATAAGTACACTTTAAATAATTTTAAAAATTCTTGAAAATTATCTCGCTTTAAATCGATTTGAGAGCGCACTAGTTGTAAAACTTCAGCTCTCCATTCTAAAATATAAGTCACTGCGTTTTCAGAATACTCGCTAGTATCAAGCCGAGAGAGTGGCCCTTCGTTGTTGTGTGGTAATAAATTTCAATGCTTTCTCAGTCTATCAAAAACAATAACATCTGGAGATTTACATGTTTCAATTTTTTAATCATTAAAAACATGGGATAAAATGACTTGACCCACATGATGTCTACATCAGGGGCGCACATCCTCAAAATTATTGGGGGGGGGGGCGAAATTTTTTTCTTGCAATTTTCAAAATTAGTGGTCTGGAAATACCACGGGAGACCAAATATCCTTTAAAATAGAGTGTATTCAGCGCATACCCTAAAGTCCTAAATTTATAAGACTACATTATATTTTTTTTTACAAAATTAGTGAATTTAAATACTATACTTCCAGCGAAAATATTTTAATTAAATTTGCATATCGAATATAGTGCGCAGAAAAAATGCCCCCGAAAAAAATGCCCCCAATTAAAAAGTAGGAAAAAATGCCCCCGATTAAAAAGTAAGAAAAAATGCCCCCAATTAAAAAGTAAGAAAAAATGCCCCAATTAAAAAGTAGCAAAAAATGCCCCCAGTAAAAATGCCCCAATTTAAATTAGGAAAAAATGCCCCAACACAAAAAATTTCAAAAAATTATTAATTAAAATTTTTAAAAAAGATATGTCAAATAAAGATTTTTTGTAAAAAAAAAGTTAACTTTTCATTTAAATTAATTAAAGTAAACTAAAAAACTCAGCATACGACAATTTTTTAAATACAAAATTTTTTTTATAAAACAGCAAATATTTTTGGACTTTGTGTGTATCAGAACACTTTCTAAATATAATTTGTATTTTAACTGATTTTAAGAACACATTCCCACAAATATGCACCTTTGCTATTGTTTTCAAAAACTTTATAAAGAAAAAACCCTATAGATTAAGAAATTTTAGGAATTTAGCCTTTCAAAACGGTACCAAATAAAAATATTTATATAATTATATAAAATCCTGAAAATCAAAAATTAGGGGGCATTTTTTCCTACTTTTTAATTGGGGCATTTTTACCTACAACTATCGAATATACACTAGTTTAAAAAAATCCAAAAATGTTAGGGGGTGGAATAGGGGTTTTCATTTGAAAAATGAAGTAGTCTACCAGGCACATTACAGGAATTGATGAAAGGATATTTGATTCATAGAGAAAACAAATAACTGAAGGTTGGATAGTTGTATATCAGTGAATGTAGTCTAAAGGCAAAGAGTCTACTAGACAACCTGTGATGTTTATATGAAAACATGTGATTGATTCAGGGGCAAGGGTATAAAACGAAGTTATAATTGTGCAAACAAAAATAAAAGAAAAAATTAAGATCGCATTATTTCATTATACAAGCTTCAAAAAGTAAAATAACTGTTAACATTTTGCAATGATAATTTGCCTTTTATAATAACTTTTAAGTAAAAAAAGTCTATCAGAAAAAGTTATAGAGCTTCAACAAAAACTAAAAAATTTTAGTGCATAACTTAAGTTTTTTGAAAACTAATTTGACGTATCCCCTACAGCATACTCTATCTATGGGTGGCATGGCAGGTTGGTTGAGATGATGGACATAGCACGGAAGCCTCTGGATTCGATTCCTCATCGATACAAATTTGTTCATAGTTTGACATAAGCAGTACATCAGTGCCTGGTCAATGAAAATACATCCACTGCACCACTCAAAATTAAAAAATTTGCTACATAATTAACATAAGAGAGAAAGGAAACAAAATAAACTAATAAAGCAATTTTCACTATTTTAAAATGGAACCGTCTGTTCTCAGAATAATTTCAAAATAATAGGAGGCATAAAGAATGAGAGTTTATTTGATATTTTCAAGTTTTTATAAGCAGCAAAAGCCAACGTAATTAAAATATAATTAACTTATAATTAAAAAATTATTTAAATAACGTTCGACAGACATTTCGCCCCAAAAACAATTTCCCCCTGGACAAATTGTCTCATAGGCTATTAGTATCATCCATCTTTGCTTATTATATGTGTAAAATTATTAAAAAAATTTATATTCTTGTTTATTTTATCTCTATTAAATTATTTCAAATCAATCAATTTATCTCTTAATTTTTTAGAATTGTCCATGAAACAAAATGTCTTATTAAAATAATGGGGCGAATTGTCCATGGGACGAACTGTCTTATGAAAATAATGGGGCGAAATGTCCGAGGACCAAACTAACATAAATCAAAGTATACGAAAAAAGAAAATCATTGCGTTTTTTTGAACTACAAATAAAATTCTGACAGCTGTCATAAATAGATCAAGTACATTTTTAACAACTGAAACATTTTGTTTCGATATTATATTTTTATTATAATAATCAACAAATTTTCTTAAAAAAAATGATTTGATTATGTACAGTATTACTTCGAATGGTGAATATCGAATTAGTCGAATCGAACATTATAAAAATATCTCTGCTCAAATATTAAGCAAATAGGGTATTCTTGCTTTTAAACTGAATAGATAGTCAAAATATTCATTCCAAAATAAGTATTGAAAAAAATTTCTTGACTTGAAAAAATTAAAGTTTTCAAATGTTACAAAATGTAGCAAACGTAGTGATAAAGATTAAGTGACTTTTGTTGAAAAAGTTCTTAGCGCGAGTCTAACAATATTCATTGATATAAAATTGTAACGATTGAAAACTATTTTAATTAAACTCTAAATGCAAATTAGACAGAAGCAGTGGTGTAGTCAAAAAAAAGTTGATAGAAGGGCACAATTTTAAAACAAAAAACTTGCGCAACATTATTTATACATTCTTGACCCTTTCATTGGAGAAATTTTCAAAAACTGATATCGCATAAGATGCATGGGGCACCATGCGGTACATAGGAGTGTGGGCACGGCCTCTCATGCCCCAGCCTAGCTACGTGACTGGAGAGAAGAAAGCTGAATGAGATAGGAGAGCTTAACAAGAGAAGAGGGCTTGAATGAAAATAAGAGAGCTTGAGTGAATGATTGAGTTTTAGCAGAGAAAGCGGAAGAGAAAAACAGAGGAGAGAGAAAGAGAAATAGAATCACTGTGACAGAAGATGAGAAAATCTAGTGGATCATCAACATGTGTTTGCAAATACTACAGAGGAGACACTGTGATAAATATTGCTTACTTATTGTGTGCATATTGAAGCAATGGATTATTATTATATAGCTCTCACGCATCGTCTGTAAAATATGTTCGATAGGAAAAATGCGATAGGAATTTCAGAGCAGCTTGGCATGATGTTTGATTGATTCGAAAGTCTGCATTCCTTCTATGCGATCATCATACATGTTTTATAAACAAGCAGCAACTCTTACTTATATAAAATTATTGGGAGGGGGGGGGGGCGAAGGTCCACATCCCGACCACAACAATGCTCGACTTAGTGTTTGCTGAATTTGAATGCAAGCCGCTGATATATGTCCAGTATTACTTGCAGTGGTATCAAATACCATATTGAAGACAGAATCAGTGCAATTCCATGTTTGTAGCAGATTAGATATGAGCTTTGTTCATTGGGGCTAAATCTCTCCAGATTTGCGACAAGTTCCCGGTTTATAACTTGGGACACCTAGAAGTTTGATATCATTAGCATCTCCTACTATCACAAGTCGTTCTTCTTTGTCATGTTGGCTTTTAAGGGATGGCATTAATTTTGAGTCTCAGTGAAGAGAACATAATTAAGGTGGATGCCACTTTTTCTGACAAGATTTAGAAACTTCGTATCTTACACGGCGTCTCGATTTATCTGCTTGAGAATACGACGTAGAAACTTTTAAACTGTCTCCACCTGATTCTTCGATGAGCGCTTTAGTAAATACAGCCTGTTGACTTGTGTAATTTTCAATCGGGTTGCCAATGAAATGAGCTTTGGGGATTGAAAAATATTGTGTGGAATAAATGCATCTGTTCCTTCACGAACACGCCGGTGATTTCTTTTTGTTTTTGTGTGTAAAATCATTCTTCAAAGCATCTTTGTCAAGATCTTCAGAGTCAATGTCTGCTTCCAACGTTGTCTTTTGGTTGAGCCTGTTAATTTCAGCGTGTGCATTTTCACTTCGCTTTTCTCTTTTGCTTTTTATCTAGCAAGGTATCAACACTGCCAAAGTTTGCAGCTCGATAAGTTTGCATTGATTGGAGAAACATGACATCTTGATTTTTTCAGCTGAGAAAGGCCACAAGGGAAAAGTTTTAAATAGCTCCTCTTGAAGTTTCTCTAGTTTTGTAACTATTTCGCGAGTTCCTCGCATGTCAATAGGAATTTTTCGAAACTTTGAATTGGTCTCTAATAATTTGAGGATTTGTTTACATGCTTTTTTTCAGATATCATAGGTATATTTGCTTTTCCATAAAAAGGAGTTATTTTCGATAAAACAATCTTAGCTGATTCCCACTTTGTTTGGCGTGTGAGCAAGCCCTCTTTAATATGAAACAAAAGACATCTTAGAACTTGTCTTCCAGTAGGAAGACGAGAGCCAGTGATGACAGCATCATCACCAGATACATCTTGACCAAGTCCATAGATTTTGGAAGAGTTTCTTGTATTTATCAGTGTATTTTTTGTGTTATTGATCCTTTGGAAGGTTGTACTTTTTTATCCATTTTATTAGCAATAGGAAATGAAAAACTAACTTTATAATGAAGAAAGCAAAGCAATACAAAAAGTGTGTAAAAATTATTAGAATATATCATAAGTATAATTTAACTTTATGTTTGTGATATGGTGTAAACAATAATAGCCCAAGAAATGTGACATTATATGAACAACAATTCACATTATATTTTTGATGTGTGATGTGCGCTTTATAATCGTGAAAAATATTAGCTACAAGTAACTAATAAGTAACTAATGATATGATATGAACAATAATTTTCCGAAATATGAAATGAGAAAATCAACAAATAAAAAATAGAGAAATGTTCAAAATAATTTGACTGATTTAGATGAGCCCGTGCACCCAGTAAATATATAAAAATTCATAAAAATTTTCCAGTATTGTTTTTTCATTCATTGGCACAAAATAAGAGTAGGAACAAATAAATTTGTTACCACGAGGGCGTTGTGTGCACCCTAATATATCAGAGATCTGGCAAGACCTCCGAGGAGACAACTTGCCAGCCTTATTAGAGGTCTGGCAAGACCTCCGGGGAGACAACATTCCAAACTTGCCAACTTATCAGAGGTCTGGCAAGACCTCCGGGGAGACAACTTGCCAAACTTGCCTGCCTTATCAAAGGTCTGGCAAGACTTCCGGGGAGACAACTTGCCAGCCTTATTATATATTTAAATGTGTAAATCGTAAAATGCTTAAAAAATATACTTAAAATAAAAATTTTCAAAAAATATTTTACATACATATTGAAAGCCACATCTCAAAAATCTACCTAAAAGTTCAAAAAATTTAACTTTGAAATTGCAGTTTTATTTCATAAAAACGATATGATTGGTTGAAATGTTTATGTAATATATAATAATAATAATATTAATACTACTACTACTACTACTAATACTCCTTTTTGAAAATTTTTACTTGTTTGATTTGCAGAAAGAATTAAACTGTTTTTCAATATTTCTTTTTCATGATATATATATATATCATTAGAAAGCTTATCGTTTGCTACATACTCTAGAATAATTTATTTTTGCAAAAGTTTTAAAAAATTTTAATAAATGGACTTTACTTCGAAAAATTTGGTCTAAATTTTTGAAAAAATTACGGACCACCTTTTTATCGAAGCATAATGTGAAGATTTTTAAAAAAAAATTGAATGAACATGGTATCATTGGAAAGGTATACTCTTTGTGGTTAACATAGGCTAGGTTATACAAATAAATATATTTTCATTTTTCCAAAATCTGCTTTTATGTCAGGTCAGTCAAGTTTTATCTAGTTTAAAAAAATACCAATAATAATTAACGTTCTTAATTTATATATTTTTTCAATATTTTATATTCACAAAGGTAAAATATGATTTTTAACATTTTAAAATTTCATAGTTAAAGAAAACTGTCGAAAATTAATATATATTTTTTACTTTTTATGGGTCAGTAGTATAGGTCAGTATAATATTTTTCTAATAAATTTAAAATTATTTTTCAAGTGAAAAATGTCGATTAAAAACGAGTTTTGTTGGATAATCGTAGTCTACTTTTATTTAGTTTAGATACAACCTTTCTAATTTTTAACGAAGGGCATTCGTTATATTTATACCGACAGTGGCGAAGAATAAATCACATTATTGATTGATTTTAGAGCATAACTATGCGAAGAAAGATTAACACATGTTGCATTACGCGTTTGTGAGCGCAGGAAATTCTTATCTCGCATACGCTACACCACATCTTTAGCACGCGTGTGTGGTTTATTTTATCGGGCTAGTGTACGCTTATTTTATTTGTAGTATTCCTAGCTTAAATCTTAGTCAAATATTAAAACGCTTATAACTTTCACATTTCTCAACAAAATGCATCATGCGATATACCAAATTAAAGCATTTTTATGGGCTTTCAGAATACATTACTTATATCATAAGTCCTTAAGAAATACCATTTTACTGTTTTTATTTTCCATGTGCTTCATACCATTAATTAGCAGATAAGGGATGCATTTTAAACTAAAACAGTAATATATTTGAAGAAATATTTTTTCAGTATAAAGAGTTTAGAAAACTCTTCTCTAATATGTAATGATATATTCTCATAACCTGTACGGTTGAACGCAGGTAGACAACTTGCGTGTTATCTCCAACTCGTATATTACGATGATTCTTCTCCAACCTGTATTCTACGATGATTCATCTCCAAACTATATACTACAATGATTCATCTCAAACCTGTATACTACGATGATTCATCTTCAACCTGTATACTACGATGATTCATCTTCAACCGGTATACTACGATGATTTCTATTCCATGTACAAATAACTAGGGAGACAATGTTCAACTTTCTGTTCACATTCTGCTAGATGTAAGATTTGATATACCTCATTCGGGGAGACGATGCTACATAAGTTATTACCTATATACATTATACCTGTATACTACGTTGGTTCATCTCCAACCTGTATACCGCGATAATTCATCTCCAACCTATCAGTTCATATTTTGCTAGATGTAAGATTTGATATACCTCATTCGGCGAGAGGATGTTAGATAAGTTATTAATTTTTTCACGATATTAAATAATATATTTTATCAAATAATCAAAATAAAATTCTGTAATCAAAGAATCGAAAAATATTCTTTAAAAAATCAAAAAATATCAAACTTTCTGTTCATATTTTGCTACCTCATACGATGTTACAAAAGTTATTACCTATACTTTGCAATTTGCACGATTTTAAATATTATATTTGTCAAATAATCAAAATAAAATTCTGTAATCAAAGAATCGAAAAATATTCTTTAAAAAATCAAAAAATATCAAACTTTCTGTTCATATTTTGCTACCTCATACGATGTTACAAAAGTTATTACCTATACTTTGCAATTTGCACGATTTTAAATATTATATTTGTCAAATAATCAAAATAAAATTCTGTAATCAAAGAATCGAAAAATATTCTTTAAAAAATCAAAAAATATCAAACTTTCTGTTCATATTTTGCTACCTCATACGATGTTACAAAAGTTATTACCTATACTTTGCAATTTGCACAATTTTAAATATTATATTTGTCAAATAATCAAAATAAAATTCTGTAATCAAAGAATCGAAAAATATTCTTTAAAAAATCAAAAAATATCAAACTTTCTTATCATATTTTGCTACCTCATACGATGTTACAAAAGTTATTACCTATACTTTGCAATTTGCACGATTTTAAATATTATATTTGTCAAATAATCAAAATAAAATTCTGTAATCAAAGAATCGAAAAATATTCTTTAAAAAATCAAAAAATATCAAACTTTCTTATCATATTTTGCTACCTCATACGATGTTACAAAAGTTATTACCTATACTTTGCAATTTGCACGATTTTAAATATTATATTTGTCGAATAATCAAAGAATCGAAAAATGTTCAAATCAAAAAATATTTATTCTTTTTAAATATATCGTTGGCTCCCCTTACACTACATTTCAATGTTTATTCCATAGTAATGATTTATTCCATAGTGCAACCAAATTTAATACTATCATATTCCTAAAAGGCCTCAAAAATGGCAACTCTAAAGTTTAAAATTTTTTTTTGGATAATGCTAGTATTTGATTGAGAGAAAAAACAATACCAGCGCATATATTTTTAGAAATTTAAACTTTTTTTTTAACCCGTTTAAGGCCAAGCAAAGCAGACGATATCTAAAAAAACGCAGACGATTTATATTCAAAGTCATTGAAAAAAGCAGACGAAGATGAAATTACTTATGTTCCAAAATAGGAACATTAGCCGTAAATGGGTTAACTATGGAGGCATTTTTATGGATGCTCCATTGAGCACCTCTGTGTTTTGGAAAAGATGAAATTAAGTAAGCTAGCATACAATAATTATTTAGCATTTGTAAGAAATGATATTAATTTTAAGGAAGCATACACTAAAGTTATTTAGCATTTGTGTGTTTTGAAGAGTTGATATTCATTTGAAGGAGCATAGAACAAGCTTAAGAGTGCATTTGAAAAAAATTAAAATGCCATGCCTAGATATAGTCTAAGGGTACCTGTTCAAAACGTCCGAAAACCAATATGTCCTCAACCAAAACGTCCAAAAATTAAAAATCAATTTGTAAATTCATTTCATAATAAATTGAATTATCTTAACAAATATATATACATATAACTTTTTTTCCGTTTGTAGTATGTTAATTTATGAATTCATTCTTATTAGCTTATCAATTACCTACTTATTTTATTAACAGATCTTTACTACCTTTTTAATAACTAACTCTTTCATAGTTTCAAGATTTAAACCGGTTAACCTGCAATTTGAAAACTTTAGTTTTCAAAAATTTTGGTACCGGGGATTTAAGTTTTCGAGGATTTTGGAAGTGGGAATTTTAGTTTGGACAAAATTGTTAATTGAATATAATGCCTTTATAATCCATCTTAAAAAATTTGATCACTTAAATTAAGTCCCTTTTGTTTTAAAAAGCTTAAAATTTATTTAACCATTAAAGTTGCATTTTAATTTTGGTTCCTTTACAGGGGCGGATCTAGAAATTGGCATTAGGGGGGGGGGGGGGCGGATTTTACTAGAACTCAAATTCGAAGAATATAAATTTAAGCTTTATCAAAATTTTTAAGCTATTTTTATCTTATTTTGGGTAATAATTTAATAAAAAGCGAAAATTGACTTTTTATCATAAAACTTAGAGTATCATAATAATTTTTCAAAAATTATAAGTTTATTATTATAAGAAAGTAACTAGATTAAAGACTAAGAGGATTAAAGCCTCATCCGTCTAGGACACTTTTTAACATACATAAAATAATGGTGTCAATATCCAATCCACAACTTCTCTGTGAATAAAAAGAAGAATGAGAGCATTAAAACGATTCTCATTCATTGAACTGCGAAGTGAATTGATGTGGTAAAACTTGATGTGTTTAATAAATTTACAAAAAAAAATTGGATAATATAAAAGTAATAAGTGTCACACTTAACTACGATTGAAACATAAAAAACTTTTTAGGGCTTCTCACTTTAGAGAAAGATTGAATCTAAAAAACGAGTTGCAGAAATTATATTTGAGTTCTTGGAAAAGAATTAGATCAAGATAAATTTTCAAGCAATTGGCAATGCAATTGGGGGAGGGGGCGTATGCCGGTTTCACCACCTTTAAATCCGCCAGTGCTTTAAGTTCCATACAATTTTTAATTGAAAGAACAAAAAAAAGTTAAAAAATCAATTAAAAACTCGTATAGTTCTTTTTCTTAGCTCTAAATATATTATTATTATATTTGGAAACGGTCATGTATAATCTGAATAGCTAGAAAAAAAATTTAAAATTCTTTTTTGGTTTTCGGGCCTTTTAGTTTTAGGAGGTTTTGGTTTCGGAAGTTTTGACCAAGCAGGGAGTCCAAGATTCCCAAAAAAAATTTCTTCATAACACTATAATTTTTACAAAAGTTTAAAGGTCTAAGAACTAATTCAAATAATAGTGTTAATAACCAGGATTTATAAAAAATTAGTATGTTTAGTAATTTGAAAGATATTAGCTATATACTAACTAGTCAGTACTGACCCCTTTGTTTTAACCTTTTCAGGGGAAAAAATTGATTATAAAATAAATAAAAGAACTATTTAATCTTGAAGTATACAAATGGTATTTGATTGGTATATATGCGAAGAAGTGTGCCGATGAGATTTGCAACAAATTAAAGATGTTATTTGCATTGTGCCTCTTTCTTTCCAGTAGCGTAATCACTCTCACTGGTCCTTATTGTTCCCCTAAATAGACTTATCATCATCTGCACAACCTCTTCTTTTGATGAGTAGGCAGCATCTGTGTTAGATCTGGCAGTAGGCGCTTTTGCCAAGTTTTAAAGCGTCCTATATCTAAGCTAATAACGCATCACTTTACACAAGTGTGTTATAGAAGGGGAACGGAAATAAAAAAACATACAATACAATGTCAAATCTCTTATATAAATAAAAACACATTGTTAGAATAAGAGAGATGCTAAGAATAACAAATTGTGTGCCTTATGCATTAAAAGCACCGCACTTTACTCCACTTAAACTAACTCCTCATAAACTCCCTCAGGTAAACTCTCTCACTTAAAGAGTAAATTAACGCTATTCTGTCCTCATCATTAGGCATAAACAGACATTCAGCAAGTATTATTACATCATCAAGGTAATATTTCATTTTTCTAATCACATATAAGTTATGTTGCAACGTCACTAAACATAGAGAAACAGCTTCAGTCATAAATACGTCTTATCCTCTCTCAAAGTTTCAATTTAATCTCTTCAATTCTAATTTATCTCTTTTTAAAAATATATTAATAACTATTTAAAAGAAATTTTGGTTAAATATCATGAGTAAAACTTTTATTCAAAAAAATTATTTGACAAAAAATTCTCATCACTCTCGTATTCTTTCTACCGTTACAAGAAAGGAGAACAAGGAGCAGAGAATGAATATTGGGAATATAATGATAGTATATTGTTTAACGGGAAGCAAATAGGAAGTAGTTTGGTGAAAAGTGCAGATAAACTGCAATTTTTAGATATCTATTTATATATGATATTAAATCTTATTAGTTCCATACTTATATACTGCAGAAAAATAGTCAAACTTCAAGGTCAAAAAGGCCAAAAAATATTAAGAATGGCTTGATCTGCTGAGCTAATACTTTAATAAGCTGGTGTTTTTTTGACAAAATAGGCCACAATTTTGATTGAGGTCCCCTTCTTGTTCCCATTGCAACTTCTTTGATATACCGTAATAATTAACATTTATTTTTAAGTCTCTCGGTATGGAGTTTTTAACCCTAGAAAGACCATGCCGGTTACTCATAAAAATATTTTGTTTTATTGTAACTTTTAGAATAATTTTTTTTTCAACTCTATATTTCTTGAATTCTATTGTTATTAGTCTATAAAATTTTTAACCTAATTCTATTATACATGTTTATAAATATATTTTAAAAAATTCACCCTTGTTGCACGATCTGAACGTCGCACATATAAATTTACTTATTTCCATAAGTATATATGAAGGGAAGCAGCTCAATCCAGCCTATATATTGGTATTAATATTGCCTTGAGGCCGAATTGTCCAGAGACGGAAACTCGTTTCAGGGATAATTCAGACTCGAGACAATTCGGCCTCAAGGCAATATTGCCTATAAATATATTGATAAGCCGAACTCGTGCTTCACTTCACGAGTTCAAAACATTTTGTAACGAAATAATTTCTTACCTGAATTCGTCATTTTGTACCCAAAATTAGAAAAAAAATTGGGTACAAAAGGTCCAAAAATAAGTACAAATGTTCTGCCCATTTCGGTAGCATATGGATTTCAATAATCATATCTTTGAATTATTATCAAAAAAGACAGGGGATCCACGTCATAGTTTTCTTCTCATGTATATCAGAACAAGATGCCGGCATTCTGTGTTAATGATTGATTGATTGATTGATTGATTATTCATACATAGTGAAAATAAGATCAAATAAACATAATAAAAACAATTAGTTGGGTTTCTGCTCCTTAAACTTTATGGATGTAAGAGCTATAAAAGTTGGATTGTTGATAGAAACTCTTGTTTTTTTGTGGAGGAAATCAGGTGTCGGTAAAACCTCGTGGGCCCCATGGACCACGGTGAAAAACACTGATCAACAAAAACGCATATATTTGATCATCTCCTACTCAAGATTTTGCAAATGTCACACTATGGTGAAACTACTGGATCATCGACGTCATCGAGAGAATATCTATCGACATGAAGAGCTTTGCCATGATAATTCATGAGAACTACTCGTCCAGAAGCAAGTAGTACTCTCGATTAATTATCGTAACCTGATTCATTCCTATAAATGCGCTTCCTTTTATTACACCATCTGTTTACAATTTCTAACTTTCTCTTTTTCTTATCGCCTATCCCTGCGCTTTACATTTAACGTGGTAAAACATAATTCTACTTTTCGTATTGCATAGACGCTTAATTTTTCCAAGCTTGCAGTGGCGTTCCTACCATAAGTGCCGCCCAGAGGCGGCGTTAATTACGCCACCCCAATAGCACTTAAAAA
This sequence comes from Nectonema munidae, assembly GCA_030549495.1. Classification (NCBI taxonomy): domain Eukaryota; kingdom Metazoa; phylum Nematomorpha; class Nectonematoida; family Nectonematidae; genus Nectonema; species Nectonema munidae. The sequence continues at coordinate 202,158 of JAUIRK010001002.1, forward strand.
TGACCAAAAATGAATAATATACGAATATACTTCCGTGCCCCACATTTTGGCCTTATAGATAGGCTGACCATTTTTTATTGTGACAAAAGCGGACATATTAACAAATAAAACTACAATTTACAAACCAAGTTTAGTGGAATGGCTACTTATGTATAGTATGAAATTAATTATGCAAACGTATATAAAACTTTATTATAGGATTTTCTGAACACGATTGTACAAGTTAAAAAAAAATAAAAAATGCAGTCGTATTTTCTTTTTAATTTTTTGTTTTCATTTCAGTACCTTAAAAATATTTGCCTATTTTTCATCAAACATTTTTTAATTTCATAAAAAAACAATAAATTCTATTCCCCTATGAATTACATTACTCAAAATATTAAGAAATGAAAAATTGAAGTTTAATATTTAAGTTTGGTTGGTACACGAATTCTTCAATTAAGAAGAAGAAGAAAGAAATTTATTTGAAATAACTTCAAATTACTTTAAAAAAGAGGATTGCACAAGCATGGTGTTGCATACACACAAACAGTAGGTTAATTATTTTATTACAGCATTGATGAAATTCAAAAGGCCAAAAAGCCGCTTTTATGAATAAGCATAAAAAAATATAAAAATATTGAAAAAATGAGAAATTACAAAAAAAACGTCAAAAAAAGGAAAGACAATTTCATTTTTAATGTTGCATCTTACATTGTTCAAAAAGTATACTAAATATAAAATGGTATCATTGGAAAGGTATACTCTTTGTGGTTAACATAGGCTAGGTTAAACAAATAAATATATTTTTATTTTTCCAAAATCTGCTTTTATGTGAGGTCAGTCAACTTTTATCTAGTTTTAAAAAATACCAATAATAATTAACGTGATGAGTTTATATACTATTTTTTCAATATTTTATATTCACAAAAATAGAATATGGTTTTTACATTTTAAAATGTCATAGTTAAAGAAAACTGCCGAAAATAAATATATATTTTTTACTTTTTATGGGTCAGTAGTATAGGTCAGTATAATGTTTTTCTAATAAATTTAAAATTATTTTTGAAATGAAAAATGTCGATCGAATGTACAAATTTTTGTGGTAAAATAGGCTATGTTTTACGAATAAATATATTTTTATTTTTCCAAAATCTGCTTTTATGTGAGGTTAGTCTACTTTTATCTAGTTTCAAAAAATACCAATAATTAACGTGATGAGTTTATATATTATTTTTTCAATATTTTATATTCACAAAAGTAGAATATGGTTTTTTATATCTTAAAATGTCATAGTTAAAGAAAACTGTCGAAAATTAATATTTATTTTTTACTTTTTATGGGTCAGTATAATGTTTTTCTAATAAATTTTAAATTATTTTTGAAGACAAAAATGTCGATCGAATGTACGAGTTTTGTTGGATAATCGTAGTCAATTTTTATTTCGAAACAATTTTTATTTAGTTTCGACACAGCTCGCGCTACCTATTAAATTTTGGGGCACAAGCCCCCCCCCCCCAACTCCAGCTAATTTTCAAGTTCCCCTGAAAATTTTTTCATTACCCTAAAAAAATAGGACAAACATCAAGCATTCATGATAATTTCTTCATGAAAATGTAATCTGTATATGGCTTGACAATACATCATATGTTTTCTTTTCGCCTTTAAGTGTGAGAAAGTAATAAGATGCTCCAAGGCCCGTGCACCATATTCTTCTTTCACTTTTGTTTTATAATATTATATATTATATATATTTCCAGACCACTAATTTACTTTTCTTACCCGAAACAACAATTAATGAGAGACATTAAAAATAAGTATTATTAGTTATCTCTGAAAAGTAATATTGGTGATCATTTTTAACATAAAAAGCAACACCGGAGTGATTGGAAGAAGCTTGAATAAATTCATAACTAAACATAGATAGTTCTTGTCTGTTTTTAAGCCGTTTCATGCAAAAAAACATCTAGATGAAATTTTTTTCATTATTTGAACTAAGGCATCTATCTATTTAGGTTAATTTAGAAGACAGTGAGCAGCAATTGAAACTTAAAATATTAAATCCATTAGTAAGATTAGTTGTATTATCAAAGTTTTCCAAGTTAGTAACTTGAAATCCTTAAAAATTCTGAAGGCATTTCATCATACATGTATAGATTATTATAAAAATGTGTTTCCGTTAAATCATTATTAATATTCTTAAAAGGTTCTTCGTTTAAACAGTTCATAGGCTATACATTCAAAATTTGCAGTACATGATTTAACATATTCTAAATCAGAAAGTTTACACGGGCATTCATAGCTAAACGCACCTGGTTTATATTTATTAATTTTTTCGTAATACAATTACTACATTTAAACAAATCTGTATTATTAGACTTATCACATTCAAGATATTTATGATTTTCTCCACCAAATTTGCAGGAAAACTTTGTCGATTTGCAGTTTTTCGTTGTGTGTCCGAACTTACAGCACGAAGAACACTGCTTGGTAGAAATGTAGTCGAATACATTATGACATGTTAGATTAATAAATAGGATATCACCATTTAATTTAATCAAATTCCTGATTTTTGGATCAAATGAGATAAAATATTTATTGTTGATCTTAGAAAAAATAATTCTAAAACTATTTGTATTAGTAACATATGGTGCCAGAAACTCATTTTTTTCACAAATATGAGAAATCAAAACTTCTTCACTCATTTCAGAATTTAAATTACTGATTATAATTTTTGGATAGAAAACAGGATTTCGACTAGAAGTAATAGATTTAGTTACAGCAGATTTATCTAGAATCGTTTTAGCGTCAAGCATAGATCTTTCGTCAGGGAAGACAAACATCAAGCTATTATTATTACTTACCATTTTGCTAACTTTTATTTTAGACAAAACTTCACTTGATGTTGTTTATAAATTTTCTGTCTCCTTACATCATTAAACGTAAGTTTGAGAAAGCGCTGATTTTTCACAACACTAGAGTACAATGGATATTTTGAACTGTTTTCACAATTATCACAACTTTTTTTTGAATTCAGATCTTTAAAATTATCAACAGTCTCTTTTATCCATTTAATATCTTTTTCTAAATCAGAATAATTTTTCAAAACTGTATCATTTTTTTCTAAGTTTTGATAGAAAGAAATTTATTTTGTTTTGATTTCCTTTTTAGTCAACGTATCTACTTTTTCTATTCAAGAGACATAGAAAAAAATTTTAAAAATGAAGAAGAGAAGAAAAAACAGCAAAGAAAAATATATACAAAGAATAAAAGAAATGATACTAAATTATTGGATGACTTTTGATAAAGGAAGAAGAAGTAGCATTCAGTCTAACTTTTCTTAGATATGTAGCACTTTGTAATTTGTGGACAGAAGAGGCCCCATTTTAGGAAATAGACAATGGAAAAAAAATATGTAGTGTAGATGAATAAAAAGTTTGTTGTAACGGGATTTCAATGAATACGTGATTATAGTGTGTTTGATACATTAAAAATTCTTTATAGGGAAGATTAGACATAAATAACTCAAGCTGAATCAATTCTTGTCCGAAAGTATACACAATTCGTACATTTGAAACATAATGTTTAATGTTTTTTTAATCACATAACTTGTTCATTCTGAAAATTAGGTAGGGCAAAATATCGCTAGTCAAAATGTCCGTTAGGCAAATTGTCCTAGTGGCGCAAGAAAAATGGATTAAAACTAGAGAATTTGATATACCTGGTTTTTTTCAGCTAGAATATATTCTTATTCTGGTTTGGTTTTTATATAGATAAAAATATTTCACATAGTTCGCGCCATAATAATTTTAATAGGGCTTTTTGAAGTTCTTTTAATAGAAATCGTTTGCTCTTCGCAGAAAAATTATGTATTTCATTATTTTTGTCGCAGACCACTTAATTCAGATGAGAGGATAGAGGAATTTTTCAATGATTTAGATTTTTTCCTAACACGCTTAGACAACAGTGTATTTCATGTTTTTTGGATGATTTTAATTTTGATTTATTTAAATTTAACGGTCATAACTGTTAACGTTTCTTATTCTACTGGTTTCAATACGGATATAAACCGTCTATTACTAAACATACCAGGCACCTTTAGTTTTTTCTTCTAGATAATTCTTTATCTTTGAGTTTAAATAAAAGTTTTATTGTGATGAATCATAGGCTGATCACTTTCAAGTTTTGATTTCAATCGATATTTTGCCATAAAAAATCCATTAGAAATTAATTTAATTGTTCAGATTTTGTTACAAAAGTGTATTCTTTTGATTGGTTTTAATGCTTATATCCTTTTTATAATAATCCTAATACATTTTTTGAATTTTTTTCGGATCGTATTTTTAAAATGATTACTTGGTCTGCAATTACAGTTATTAAATATAATTAGTATAGATTAAACAAAAATCCTTGGATGGTTAATTAAATTTTAATGTCAATAAAGAAAAAAAATATTCTTCACAAAAAACTTAAAAAAAAATGCAAAAGTCAGCATCCTCCAAATTTAAGAAAAGAATTTGTTTTGATTAGAAAAAAAGCTAAAAAGACTATAAAAAAAGCTTTAAACAGCTCTCTGAGTGGTAAAGATGTTTGGAAAACACTTAACTTGAATATAATTTAACTAGTAAGAATTTAACTATCAAGATTATATATATATCATTAAAATGAATATCTAATGATCGATATATTTATTCTAGTAAATTAAATTAATACTTCTCTTCTTTTGGTAATATGAATGATTGTAATTATTGCGATTCTTTTTCTATTTTATTTATATAAGCTTAATTCTACTCTAATAAATATTTGAGAATTATTATTAACTATCATTTCTCATATGAAACCTAATGATTGTGTCGATATATTTTGCATTTTTTAAAATTAAATCTGTCTTATCGATTTTATCGATTTCGCTTTTTCAAAATATAAATTATCTAACATTACTCAACTTACAAATGAAGAATGATTTTTCTCGTCTTGAAAACGTGTTTTAATAATAACTCTTTAATTAAATTATGACACATTGAAATCAAAGTGATGCACATGCATCGAACTATGAGTAATAAAGGCTGGAGATGTACTCGAACTGGAGATATTTAGGTATCTAGCCAACCTAAGTGTTGTGTGCGTGTCTGTAAACCACCTTGTGGAGACTCAATAGCGAATTCCGAGAGAGCAAGTTAGATAGCATGCAATTGAAATTCGCTCGTTGTTTGTCGGATAGATACGTATCCTTGAAAGTGGGAGAATGTTTACACCATGATTCAAGCCAGGGTTGCGGAGCCGTTAAAAAATTACGCACTTATTAGCAATGTGAAAGCCAACATTTTTCATTTCTTATATATAAATAAAGTAGAATAGAAGTTAATATAATACAACTAGTATTAGTATTAACAGTAATTAGTATATATCTATTTTTTGATGTGGTATTATCCTTCCGGTATTCTACAAAAATTGACTCCGACTCTGACTCTTTTTTTTCACCAAATTTATTAGATTTCACCGACTTCGCAATCCTGCAAGTGAGATCATATCATGATGAAAGAGAATAAACGAAGAGTATTATAAAATCAAAATTGTTCATAATTGTTATAATCAAGGTTGGTAATGATTTTTCAAAACGACATTTCTTCACTTGCTTGGCTTGGATGAGAAAGGATTTCCTACGTTGTGGTTAATCATGAATACGCACACAACATTCAGTACATTTTCCCCCACGAAGACACATTTTTAATTTTTCATCAACCTGTTATTTATTTTACTTGCTCACTCTTTTGTCAAAACCTTCATGGAGTTTTCTTCAAATATTTCAAACTCTTCTTCTGCTGCATCTGTTCATTATTCCTTCACTTCACATTTATGACTAAGTTTCAACTTCAAAAAAGCCTTTTCAGAAGAGTTTGAAGGAATTGAAGGTTTTTTGAAGGATTTGTATCTAAAACTTTGTGAAGAATCAATGCTCCTTCGCTCTAATGTTTAGCAAATTTCAAGGGCCATCAAAAATATTCTATGATATTATGGTTTTTTACACGTGGATTAAACATCGGAAGTAGTTCTACTAATAGAGGATATTGTTCGATACCCGAATGCAAACCTAGAACTAGAGGTACCCGAAAGTGAATATTTATGTGCATAAAAGCACTCCTATTGTCCCACTTGTTACTCTGATATGTACATATTTTGTTTATTGTATATTTTTGTTATAATTTTAACTTGATTATCATAAAATAAAATTTTAAAAGATGGCGTTAATTTTTAATAAAAAAATTTTTTGTGTAACCTAAAATCATTATTTTCTTCCATTGATACCTAATTTGCCGTGAACTTACAAAGGAAAAACTTCAAAGTGTTTTTTGGATGAAAAAAAGTAAAAATAAATTTCATCAAAAATTTATATGAGTGGTCAGACCACATATTACGCCAAAAAAGGCATACATTTGCTCAAAAAAATTATTCCATCTGAAAGCCGTTTAAATTTAGAAAATTTATATTTTCTCTTTAAACTACTTTACCTATTGATTTAATACCGAAATTTTAGTCTGAAAAAAGGGATAGAGTAAAAAGCCCAACAGTGACATGTGAGATGTTAAAGTTAATTACATATATCTTTTAAAATTATCTTTATTTTTTCACAAGTTTTCGGATAATAATTTGCCGTATGTTTTCCATGATTGGTTTAAATTTAATCATAAATGTGATAATTTACATCTGAGATATGAAGATAATCTTGAAGTACCTTTTTATAGACTAAAATCTCATATTTCTACAAAATATAGATCATACAAATATTGGAATTCTTTTTTAAATAAATTTGATTTTGAATATTCGTATGTAAACTTCAAATCTACTTTTAGAAAATTTATTCCAGGGTTCTTCATAATTGTAAAAACTGTTTTGTTTGCAATAATCAACGTTAGTTCACTCTGTGCACTTATTATATTTTATTTTTTAGATGTAGGTGTGTTAATATTTCTTTTACTTACATTATATACATGTGTATTTTATGTTTATTTTTGTAAATTTATTTTTATATGAATAATATTCTGATAAACTGTACGGTTGAACACGGGTAGACAACTTGAGTGTCATCTCTAACCTGTATACTACGATGGTTTCTATTATTAGAGAAACGATCTTAAACTTTCTGTTAGATGTAAGATTTGATATACCTCATACGATGTTATAAAAGTTATTACATATATTTTTGCAATTTGAACGATTTTAAATAATATATTCGTCAAATAATCAAAATAAAATTGTGTAATCAAAGAATCGAAAAATATTCTTTAAAAAATACAACTTTTTGTTCATATTTTGTTAGATGTAAGATTTGATATATATCATTCGGAAAGATTGATTCCTTCGATAATTATCAAAATATAAAAATTAAAATAATTAATATCAAATTCCAGACTTTCAGAGTTTGGAGTGGATGAATTTTCAAATGATTTCCTGAATAAGAAGTATCTAAACGCAAATAATTTATGTTTTTCCCAAGAAGCCTAGTTGAATACCAAAACTAATGATATTTATGGCATTTCCATACATCATATCGAACTAATAACACTGTCCAACAAATTTTTGCTACAAGCTAAAATATATCATTTTCTAATAGTCCTAAACTGTAATTTTCTAAAAAGTAATCTCTTTATATTCAAAATGCCTCCTATGTTTTGTTATTTGCGTTTTCGTAAATATATGTACCTATTATCTGTATATATAAAATCACAATACATGTACAAATAAAAGTATGAAAAAACAAATTTATTTTTTATATTTATGTTTTTTTCTGTGAATATTTCTTTTTCTTCTCTATACAATGTCCAACAATAGTCAGCCAGCATATTCCGGCCCGATTTTCCTTTGTAGCGGTTTTCAATTTTTGAAATATCTTTGTGAAACCTTTCCCCATCTTCATCGCTTACATCTGATAGATTTTCAGAAAAAAACGACAAGTGGGAATCCAAAAAATGGACCTTTAGAGACATACGACAACCAAGCATTTCATAGGCTTTAATTAATTGAGAGACAATTAATTCGTAGTCTTCAGATTTATGGCGTCCTAAAAAATATTTGCAAACATTTTTGAGACTTTTCCAAGCATTTACTTCCAACTCATTAAGGGTCTCATCAAAGTTTTCATCCTCCATCAATTGTCGTATTTGGGGACCAACTAAAATGCCCTCTTTCAATTTTGCATCATTTATTTTTGAAAATTTGTCTTTCAAGTATAAAAAACTGGAGCCAGCATGCTTGAGGGTTTTAAGAAATTGTTTAACCAACCCGAGTTTAATGTGAAGAGACGGAAATATAATTTTTTCTTTTTTACTATATTTCTAAAGCCTATTTCAGATCTCGATCTTTCTGGCCAAAGTTTTTGTTTGTAATGTTTAATAGAATCTCGAGAATTCCATAGACACAGAAAACACATAAATTTAGTGTAACCTGTTTGCAAACCGTTTAAAATTGCCACTACTTTTAAATACGCACATAGAAGCCAATTGTGCTTTTTGTATTTTACTTTTTCTAGTATAAATTTCAGGTTTTCATAGTTTTCTTTTAAAGAGGCTGAATAAGCGATTGGTATTGATGGCAAAGCATTTCCTATATGAAAGAGTACAGCTTTGGTACTATTAACTGAAGAATCAATAAAAAGTCTCCGTTGTAAAGCTTCATAAAATAAATTTTATTTTTTAAAAAGAGTATAAATATTGCTACAGTAGCACAAATTGTTTTCAAACAAAAAAAATCTTCCAAAACTTCAGATCTTGAACGATATTTTGTTATTCTAGTTTCTCTGGTTAAAAGATTCTTTTCTTTCAACCGAGAAACTAAAAGTTCACTCTGGTGTTTAGTCAAATTCAAATCTTTAACTAAATCATTTAATTCACTTTGATTAAACACCATTGGCTCATTAAATGATGAGTTAGAAAAACGAAATGTTTCATCGCTTCTTTCACTATCAAACTCTGTCTCAGAGCTTTCTGAAGAAAATTTTGATGAAACTGAAAGTGCAATCGGTATAGGAATCTCTTCAGAATGAGTTACTGTACGAACAGCGGAATTTAAATTTGGATAACTTACTTTATATGCGTTTTTTGATGTTATACCTACAAAGTATATGTAAATATTAATACAAAAAATATTTATAAGCGAAAAAATTACCTCGTAATTCAGTCATGCAAGAATAGCAGTATGTGTAATGATCTGTAGGCTCTCTCCAAATCATTGGTATTCCAAATTGTAACTTCTGACTTTTATTTTTAGACCATTTTGACAAAGAATTTAAGCAAGTAGTACAGCATATATGTGGAGCCCAAGTTTTATCTTGGTCTCCCAATTTAATTCCAAAGTATAATTTATAAAGTTTTTTAACATAAGGTGTAATTTTTCTTTTATTTTTTTTAAATGAAAGACAGCCGCAAATGTAGCAAAAACTGTCGGGGTTAGTTTTGCATAAATTTCTAGGCATTTTAATATTTTACATAATTTTAAGCTGCAAAAATAAAAAAAAACCAAATTACTAAAAATTTAAGTCATTTTTTAAAAAAAGACTTTTAATTTTAAATTTGTCATAAAAATGCATGAATAAATGTTAGTTTCATTTTTGTAGTTTAAAAAAAAAATTTTGTTGGACAGTGTAATTAATGTATTAGCTCGATACCTCCTCATAGGTTCCAATGCTTGTATCGAATTTAACACATATCCTAATGTTTTCAAACGTAAATAAAGTTTGCCCAATTTTAGAAAAAAGGAGATAGATATGGTATCGACAGTTATCGTCCTATATCTATCATTCCATCATGCTCAAAGATATTGGAAAAAATTCTTTTCAATCAAATTTATACTTTTTTTCATTTTAATAATTTATTTGATGAAAGAAAATTCGGGTTCCGTAGGCTACATGATACACAGTCACTCCTTGCATTGTTCATCAATGATATAATTGACAACCTTTCTTCAGGTCGAGCAGTTCTTACAGCTTTTGTTGATCTCACTAAAGCATTTGATTTGATTTTCCACCATATTTTACTAGAAAAAATTAAGTTATATGGATTCGAAGGTAAAGCTGTTTCCTTTATTAAGTCATATCTCAACTTGAGAGAACAGCAAGTTTCAATTGAAGATGTTTTGTCTGAAAAAAGGCTTAGGAGTGCCCCAAGGTTCCATACTTGGACCTCTCTTGTCCTTAATTTTCATTAATGACCTTCACTACAACAATAGCAAAATAAAATACTTTACTTTTGCAGATGACATCACAATTAATATAGCTTTTTCTCCTTCTGATGAATCAGTTTCTGCGAGCTTTTTTAATAATGAAATTCAGAGTCTTTTTGATTTGTGTGATAAGAATGGGATGGTTAATTAACATAAAAAAAATGCTGTTTTGCAAACCCAACTCATTTGAAAATTAACTTTGATAGGCTTGTTTTCGAAGTTGTTGAAAGTTACCAACTACTAGGTATTGTATTAGATAATAAGCTGAAATGGAATAAACATCTTAATTTTCTTAATAATAACATTTCTAGAGTTGCTGGAATTTTCAAAAGATTAAAAAACTCTTTACTTGTCAAAAAACTCATTTATAGTTCTTTCGTATCTCCCTATATTAATTTATAACTCAAATTTATCACTACTTCTTAAAACTCAGAAAAAAAGTCTTAAGGAATAATATCCATAAAATTAATATGCACACACAAGTAATTTGTTTTTCGAAAGTAAAATACTTAAAGTTTATGACCTCTATAATCAGGGCCGGCCTTAACCCTATTAGTGCCCTATTAATTGTAGAAAATTGGCTGAATCATATCCCTTCACATATTGTGAAATCGCTAGCTGCATCTTTTGAAACCATTTTCATGGTAGTTGAATGACCGCTTCATGTCCAAAACTGTCAATCAAAAAAAAAAATTAAAATTTTTCAGCAAAATTTTGACATGATCTGTACTTAACCTTATAACTTAGGATCTATATTATATAATTATATACAGTTTGGAACGCATAACACTTTATATATTTAATTTTTTCAATAATCATGGCTACTTTTTAGAAAATGTCAATCAAAATTTTGATTGATCAAAAATATATCTAATAAAATATACCTTCAAATTTTACATAAAATATATGCTTTTATACTAAATCGGTCATGCTGTTTTCATTTCTGAACTTATTTTTTACGTTTAGGATGTGAAAATACCTATAAGTGTTAATCAAATTTGCGGTTTACTTCTAAAAATTGTCTCCAAAAACATTCATTCAAATTTTACAATTAAATATATGTTTTTATACCAAATCAACCATGCTAGTTTCATTTATGGACTCAATTTTTGCAGTTAGAGTTAAATTTTTGCGTTTAGTTCTAAAATTTGTTTCCAAAAATATTGATTCAAATTTTACATGAAATAATGTTTTTATAGCAAATAGATCATGAGATTTGATTTCTAAACACAGTTTTCGCATTTATATGTTTTACTTCTAGTGTCAATTAAATTTGCGGTTTATGTCTGAAAACACATTGAAGAATATAAATTTCTAATGAAAAAAGAGCTACCAAGAAAGGATCATCATAGAATGAATACCAAAATTACATACAGTAAATTATAATATCTACGAGCCGATAAAGAATTTGTAGGCCAAAAGATGGAGGTCCTATCGAGTTACATAAGTTACTGTAGAATGAAATATTTTGAGTGAAAAACACCTAAAGTTGGTTTATTAAATAAATTAAGAAAATAATTACCAGAGAAATACTGCAAGTAGAAGTTATTTTTATGTTTATATATTTGACATTGATTTACAGGTTTAATCGATTTTTTGACAGGTTTTATTGATTTCATAAAAAATAAACATCACCATTAAATTCTGCATACTTGAAATGTATAAAAAACTTTAAAAGAATAAAAATTTTAATTTTGACATGGGCTGTCATATTTAAATTATTTTGTCAGGTTTGACTAATTTTTTATACAAAAAAAAGGAATATAACCAGTAAACACAGCCTACTTGAAAATGGGTATATGTGTGTAAAAAACTTTATATACTTATTTAGATAAAAAGATCTTTTTTGAGATGAGCTGTCACATTTAGATAATTTTTTTGACAGGTTTGATTGATTTTCATTAAAAATGAATATCACCACTGAATTCAGCATATTTGAAAATGGGTATACATGTGTAAAAAACTTTATATATTTATTTAGATAAAAAGTTCCTTTTTGAGATGAGCTGTCACATTTAGATAAATTTTTTGACAAGTTTGATTGATTTTCATAAAAAATGAATATCACCACTGAATTCAGCATATTTGAAATGGGTATACATGTGTAAAAAACTTTATATATTTATTTAGATAAAAAGTTCCTTTTTGAGATGAGCTGTCACATTTAGATAAATTTTTTGACAAGTTTGATTGATTTTCATAAAAAATGAATATCACCACTGAATTCAGAATATTTGAAAATGGGTATACATGTGTAAAAAACTTTATATACTTATTTAGATAAAAAGTTCCTTTTTGAGATGAGCTGTTACATTTAGATCAATTTTTTGACAAGTTTGATTGATTTTCATAAAAAATGAATATCACCACTGAATTCAGAATATTTGAAAATGGGTATACATGTGTTAAAAACTTTATATACTTATTTAGATAAAAAGTTCTTTTTTGAGATGAGCTGTTACATTTAGATCAATTTTTTGACAGGTTTGATTGATTTTCATAAAAAATGAATATAGTGATGTTCGTTTTTTTATGAAAACAATAGAACCTGTCAAAAAATCGATTAAACCTGTAAATCAATGTCAAATATATAAACATAAAAATAACTTCTACTTGCAGTATTTCTCTGGTAATTATTTTCTTAATTTATAATAAACCAACTTTAGGTGTTTAATTCACTCAAAATATTTCATTCTACAGTAACTTATGTACTCGATAGGACCTCCATCTTTTTGGCTACAAATTGTTATCGGCTCGTAGTCTCTACGTCATATTATAATTTACAGTATGTAATTTTGCTATTCATTCTATGATGATCCTTTCTTGGTAGCTCTTTTTTCATTAGAAATTTATATTCTTCAATTTGTGTTTGAAAATTTTTTTATAAGGATAAAATTACTTTTTTCCTCTCTCAAAGCATTCTGATTAAAGAATCTTCTGGATGATCTTAGACTTTTTTATCAGTATCGTGTATTTTATTATCAGGCCTGAATATTTCTCAACCAATCTCATTTCAAAGGTTTTTTTCTGATGAATCATTCGTGATGTTCATTGTTCAATTACAAAAAGTTGTCCACGTTCTTCATCTAAAAATTTATCTCTTTGACACAAAAGGAAAAAGATGGACAAATTCAATTTAAATTAAAAATATCCTGATAGTGACTAAATTCTCACATATTGGCATCTGTGCCATTTTTGATAAATCTGACCTATTCTAAATTTTCAGATTTCATAACCATCTTAGCTAAATGTTAATTGTAATCCTAGATGATGAGCTATATATTTAAATATTTTTTATTTATAAAAGAGGAACTTCTTTTTCACAGTCAAAATCTTTTTTGAAGCATCTAATATTATATAATTAAACCACTTCCTACTTCATTAGAACATTGTAGATCTTCCATTTAGTCAAGATACATATTTTTTTAAATTATTTGTTTTGATCGCATGTTCTCTTTTCAATTAGTTTTCAACTTGGTTCCTTCTCTCATACAAATTTTCAAAAGATTTTATAATACGTTTTATTTTTTTTAATAAATATTTCATACTCAAGATGATTGTAGAAAGTATTAGCCAAAATATACAAAAAAAAAGTATATTTTTACTATATACCTAATATGCAGCCATTTTTTGAAAATTTTTTACAGAACTGTTTTTCAGGCATACATTACTAATTCAATTGCAACTTCGAGATATTTTTTAACCGTATTATCCAAAATCCAGTACAGAAATAAAATAAGCATAGTCGATTTGGTATAAAACAGATATTTTATTTTTTTGAAAATATTTTTGAAGACAGTATCTAGAAGTAAACCGCAAATCTGATTCAAGCTTTCAAATATTTTAAAACCCTAAATGCCAAACCTGAGTCCAAAAATGAAACCAGCATCTTCCATTTGGCATAAAAACACATATTTTATTTAAATTTCAAAAATATTTCTGCATACATTAGACGTAAATCGAAAATTTGATTGACACTTTCAGACATTTAAAACCTCTAAATGCAAAAAATGATTTCAGAAATAAAAATTATAATGGTCGAATTGGTATAAAAACATATATTTCATGTAAAATTAGAGAGAATATTTTGGGATATAGTTTTCAGACATAAACCGCAAATTTGATTGACACTAGCAGTAAAACCTCTAAATGCAAAAACTGTGTTGAGAAATGAAATCATCATGATCTATTTGCTATAAAAACAAATTTTAGAACTAAACGCAAATTTAATTGATACTTATATGTATTTTCAAATTCAAACTGCAAAAATTGAGTCCATAAATGAAACTAGCATGGTTGATTTGGTATAAAAACATATATTTAATTGTAAAATTTGAATGAATGTTTTTGGAGACAATTTTCAGAAGTAAACCGCAAATTTGATTAATACTTATAGGTATTTTCAAATCCTAAATGTAAAAAATGGGTTCAAAAATGAAAACAGCATGATCGATTTGGTATAAAAACAAATATTTCATGTAAAATTGAGAGAATATATTTGGAGATAGCTTTTAGAAGTAAACCACAAATTTTGACTGGTATTTTAAAATCTCTAAATTTGAAAAATGACTTCAGAAATGAAAACAGCATGGTTGATTTGGTATAAAACATATATTTCATTGTAAAATTTGAATGAATGTTTTTGGAGACACTTTTTAGAAGTAAACCGCAAATTTTTATAGGTATTTCCAGATCCTAAACGTAAAAAAAATTAGTCTAGAATTGAAACCAGCATGAGCGATTTAGTATAACATATATTTTATGTAAAATGTGAAGGAATGTTTTTGGAGACAATTTTCAGAAGTAAACCGCAAATTTGATTAATACTTATAGGTATTTGTAAAAAATGAGTCCAGAAATGAAAGCAGCATGACCGATTTAGTATAAAAACATATTTTATGTAAAATTTGAAGGTATATATTATTAGATATATTTTTGATCAATCAAAATTTTGATTGACATTTTCTAAAAATTAGCCATGATTATTGAAAAAATTAAATATATAAAGTGTTATGCGTTCCAAACTGTATATAATTATAAATTTTCAGGATATTATATAATATAGATCCTAAGTTATAAGGTTAAGTACAGATAATGTCAAAATTTTGCTAAAAAATTTTACTTTTTTATTTTGATTGACAGATTTGGACATGAAGCGGTCATTCAACTACCATGAAAATGGTTTCAAAAGATGCAGCTAGCGATTTTAGGAAAAGTCACAAAATTTGAAGGGATATCATTCAGCCAATTTTCTACAATTATTTTTTAGTGAAGGGGGGGGGGGGCGTTTTACGCCCCCAGCACTAATAGGGTTAAAGGAGTTCCTCAGGGGTCTATCCTTGCTCCAATCTTCTTTTCTCTTTTCATTGATGACCTTCCAAAATGTAATGAAGTAATTCAATTTCTTTTATTCGCTGATGATATTACTGCTATTACACCCATTTCAAATATGAATTCATCTTTGGGTTATAAAGATCACATTATGGACCTGATCAAAAATTGGTGTAAGATAAATTTTTTGCAAGTTAATGAAAAAAAAACAAAAGTAAAGTTTTTTTCAAATAAAACAAGGAAAATAATTAGTTATAATAAAATTGATATTGTTCGTGAATTTAATCTATTAGATATAAAAATGAGTTACCTTATAAAAGCCTTTTCCTTTCACACTGTTATTATAGTATCATAAACTGGGGTTACAGTGATATCACAAAACTCGTTAAGATTCAAAAGAAATCTATAAGTTTAATTTTTAATCAGCCCTATTTCGCTCATACATCATACTTTTTCTATACTAACAATTTACTCAAGATAAATGACATATATTATGTAAAGTTATCGATTTTCACATATAAACTTTTTTTAAAAAACTTGTTGCCCAGTATTTTCAACTCTTAGATTCTGTTTAATATTGAAGTGCAAAAATACTATCTTATAAATATGAATAGTTTAGTTTTAACAAGAACAAAACTTTTCTCCATCAAAAAAGCTTTAAGGATAAGGATAATAATCAAACATTAGAATGATTTTCTTGTAGAATTTTGTATCGAAAAATCATTGAGAGTTTTGAATATGTCAATAAAGAAAAAATTTATTAATGAATATGATAAATTATGTACCATTAAAATTGCTACACATGTACCAAATGTATATAACTGATTCTTGTGTATGTTTCATTTCCTTTTTATATTTTTCAAACTGATTATAATATAAAATATATATATATATATTTTATGAAAAAACTAAAGCTTTGTTCTTCTTTATGTAGTTACTTTGTTCAATGTGTTCTTGTTATATAACATAGTATGTATTTATATATACATTTATTCATAATGCAAATAACTTGATTCGTTGATTTTTCTAAATTTTTAGAAATTTATTTTAGAAAGATTCAAAATTCAAACTATTTTTTTTTCTTTACCAAATTAATTTTTTTGTATTTAGTTTTTGTTCTCTTTTCACCTTACTTTATTTTCAAAAGGAGTTTGGGGCTATAGAAAAAGGAGTAAGAAAACTTTTGTAAAAAGGGTATGTGTACGTAATAAATAGAAAAAACAAAGATTTAGTCGATTGGAGGTGTTAAAAAGAGGAAAGAGTGCAACGCTTCTGAACAAGAATGACATAATTGAGCAACAACCATCAGAACATAGTCATCCCCCATGTCCTGCACAACTTTGTGCAATTAAAACAATTCAGTCAATCAAAAGAAGGGGAAGAGAAACACAAGAATGCACTTCTTCTGTCATTCAAAACTCAATCATAAATTATTATCCTCTTGATGCTGCTGGATCTCTACCCAAAAAAGAAACATTAGCCCGGATGGTGCGTAGGTAGTACAGACGTGCTCCAACAGGTGATATATTGACAGAATCACTAAAATTAACTATAAGAAGAGAACAATTTCTAGCTTATGAAGATCATAAGTCTTGAGATTATGGTTTTTGTAACTTCAAAAAGCATAGATCTGCTACAAAATAAATCCCATTATTTTTGTGATGGCACATTTAATTATGCGCCAGAAGGTTTTCAACTTTATACAATCCATGTTTTACTAACTAAAACAATTCTATTGGTGTATTGTATTACAAAATATAAAAATGAAGCTACATACGACTCCATTTGGACTTTTCTTAGAAGTACAAGAAATTTGAATTCAATTTCTGTGACGGTAAATTATGAAAGAGCCGCTTTAAATTCTATTCAAAAAAACTTCCCACAAAGCAAATCAATGTTTTTTTTCCATTTTGGCAAATGTCTTTGGAGAAAAATTCAAAACTTGCGACTTACTAATTGGTATAGTGCTTCTCCTGTAAATCTCGTCAAGCAATTTCTTTTGTGCCGACACAAGATGTTAGTTCTGCTTTAGAAAATTTTGTTTCGGCTTTTGATGAAAGCATGGAGGAATGTATAAGTGACTTTATAAACTGCTTTGAAGCAACATGGATTGGTCTGATTCAGTGTGGAAGAAGAAGAATCCCTACTTTTGCTCAAAATATTTGGAATGTTTACGAACGAGTAGTACAAGATTTACCACGTACAATAAACTCGATAGAAGCTTCGCACAATGCATTTGACTTACATTGGTTTTCGTCAATAATAGGGGTGCGCCGGATATTTCGCCGGATAGCGACAATTATTTGATATTCGGCATGAACGCCGGATAATTCTTATATCCGGCAGGATAAACCGGATAGTTACAAACAAATTATCATTAAATGTTTACTTTTAAAAAAGCATAAAACTAATAAGAGTAAGTTTTTAATGACAAAAAGTTCACAATTTGAGTGTATTTCAAAGAATTAACTAACAAATAAGACATGTCAAAAAAATTTCTTGCATTGTGATGAACGAATAAAAGCATTTTTCCTTATTCAGCCAAAAGTTAGTTTCTTTTTTCTTCAAAAATGTTTCTATATTCGGAAAAGTGTCTCTCTGAGTACACTGATGAAGCAGGTGTGCATAAGTGTTTAGCTGTTAGATGCTTTAGCAAATCAAATTTTTCTTCCTGCCTCCAATATTGCAGAGGACATTTTTTTCTTTCCAAGAGTGGGGTGGGGAGATAGTCTTCCAACTCTCTAGCTGCCTCATCTTCAATATCATCTTTCGACACATTTTTATTGTGTTTGAATTTGCATTGGTTTCAGTAATTTCTTGGAAGCAAGCCATGAAATCATCTTTGCTTTCGTCCTTAAGTAATATTGTGCTTGGAGAGTCAGGGCGAGCAGCTTCATCAAGAGTTTCCGTCTCCATTTTCTTACTAGCAACGTTGTGATTTGAAAGTAGCTCTTTGGAAACTAATGTTTTCCCAAATGTCTTGTCTTTAAGAAATTGGGCCTTAAATCGTGGATCAAGTATTGTTGGCAGAATATATATATCGGATTCGTCATGATGTTGAGACCTGAATCCGAATCATTGAAAAATCTACTACAAAGAGAAGTCAAGAGTCTCTGTTTAGTTTATTTGATACCTTCCTTATCAGTGGCCTTTTCAAAGTATCTTTCAAGAGTGCTTACATTGGGAATTACAGTTGAAAGAAGACATGACTTAGCAGTTACCAATAACCGGCATATTATCTGACCGGATATTTAGATCTACTATATTTATCCGCTATCCGGCCGGATTGTAAATTGAGCTATCCGGTGCACCTCTAAAATGCATATAGACAAAATTTCCGTAGGCAAAATGTTCTGTCACGATATACACATGAGTACATATCGATTTGGATATATAGATGCCAAAGCCCTGCGGGGAACCCAAACTTCTCATCTAACCATTGAATAGAAAAATCTAAATCGATCAAAACATGACAGTTTAAGAGACAGATTGTTCGTGTATCATTTAATTATACATATCCATATAGGGTTTTGAATATCGCAATGAAATATTCTTTTTTAGCGATTTATATTTTTTACAAAATTTGAAAAGAAGTAAGTTTACTCTAAAATTCTTTAAACCCCTTTGCCATCCGTGGGACCTACCAACCAGGGCCATATTCTTACCTATGATGAAGGTATACACGAAATCACTACGATGTAATTAGTGATTACACGAAATTATGAAAATCAATTGCATGAATGATTTATTACAATGATCGGCTGAAATATATGTGTAGTGTGTACGCATAAACGATCCAATGAATGAAGTGAGGATGAATGCATTCAATCTCTTTACTCTCATCAACATATTCAATTATCGCAAAATTGAGCTCAAGGTGAACTCCATAGACTCCAATAAAAGTCAATATTTGAAATAGAACGCTAATTTATTTACACGACAACTTCAAAGATGACGGAGAACATTTAAAAATACTCAACATTTTTACTTTCCTGCTGAAATTAATGTAGAATTTCCTTATTAAGGAAGATGCTAATGATTTGCTTGAAGAAAATATTGGCTGAAAATTGTTTCTAGATTTATCCAAATGGAATTTGTGATAAATAGAAATCTAAGCTCGCTCAACATCGACAAAAATCCAAGAATTGACATTCTCGTTGAAAGAAATAGTCCTATTGCACCAAGAAGATCCATTAAAAGATTCCTCGACTTCAATAACGCGGAAGTAATGGAGAATTTCACTATAAAATTTTTATAAGCACCCATAAAAATAGGCCCTTATTTTTTATCCACAAAGCTTTTCTAACATTAAACTTTGCTACTAATATCAGTTTGAATTATTTTTATAATAATAAAATAACTGTATAATCTATATAATAAAATAACTAGCTGGTCCCGTGGTCGTTTCTTGCTTCTCTCGAAACATAGGATCTTTGGTAGTGTGTATATAAATATTTTTTATATGTTCTGATGAGTTGCTAATGGTTTTATATGGTGTGGTGGTGAGTTATTTGTTTTGGTTCTAGCGTCCATTGGAAAAAGACGTCCACTTTGCTTTCAATGTATGTGGTGCAGTCAACCATACATTGCGAGAAGCGTGAATTTGTGTTTATGAATAGATAGATGTGTGAATATAAAAATATACGTTTGTGAATAGTTATGCATATTTTATATATATTATATGAACAATGCAAATTAAATGATTAAAGCTATTAACTTTTGATAGAATATAAAATTTGACAAAAAATTTGAATTAAATAAAAAAAAAGTAATTTATTTATTTACCCAATTATAATATCTAATATAAAATATCTTGTATAGAAAAAGAAAGAGAAATGTTAATTTTTTTAAAATCAACAAATGTAAAATCGTTTTTTTCAATTGTAATTTCACAATCAGAAATAAGATATGAAACTTTTTTCAAAAAGAACAAAATATTTTTTGATTCTTCTAACTCTTCATACACTTTTTCCAGGAGTTCTTTTTTCTTTATTTCATTAATATTTGCATTTTTCTTGCCAAAAATATTTTTCTTAACCCTTATATTACCACATAGTTGAGAAAAAGTGTATATGAATTATGCTACTGTTGCGAAAACGCAACGCAACGTTTAAACCAGATTTTTGTTCATTAAAATATTTCATCATATAGTTAAAATTTTAACAATTGAAGTAATAACTATAACTTTTGCTTTTCTTGAGTTTTTACGGGAAAAATATAATCTATGTCAATGAAAACTTTACATTAACGGAATAAAAGACCCAAACTTGTTTTTTTAAAAATAAAATGATAAAAACTTTCATTTTCAAAGTATAAATTTTTCCACGATAACGAACCAAATTTTGAATAAATGTAAACTTTAAATCATTTTTCACATTTTTTTCAATTCAAAATTGATGATTTTTTCGACTGTTTCGTAAACGCAACACTGGACATTAGTATGCACAGCAGGCACTCTATGATAACTTATTTTTTGATGACATCATTAACTCTCTGTAAAAACAAAGCTTCATGATAGATCGATTTGTTTTAACTTATGAACTATGAGTGGCACATATATTCAGCTCATATACGTGTAACTAAGGGACTTAATGCGTTTGGAAAATAACGACGCGTACAATTCTAACTCGTAGTATGACAATTACCTATAAGGATGATTTGCAAAGTTTGTGCTTTGAAAAGCTGAAAAAAGTTTTTTTGACATTTCAAGTGTCATACATCAATATATGAGTCGTGACGTTTTTGACATTTTTCTGGTACATATGTATATATACTCAAGTTTTGCATTTCAAGTTCATTCAATTAAAAATTTAACTCGTTTTATGAGTTTGGAATAGCTTTCTACTTTTATCTTTTTTTCTGTTTTGTCCCTTCAATTTTGTGAACTTCTAAAATATATAAAGTTGTTTCTACACTGTGATTGACAAGACTTCTCTAATTTTGGTGGAAAAAAGATATCTTGAGTTAAACGATGCTATTGATTTAGTTATCAACTCTGATCATAAAGCTTTTTTTTATAAAACACCGTCTCAAAATGACTCTAAAAATTTTGAAACCGATGAAGACTCTGCAAATGATGAAAGCGATGAGGAAAATGATGTTTCGAATTTCTCTCGTAACATGCTTGAAAGTGAAGCAGAGGTTGTTTTTCACCATGTTGCAGAGGAAAACTCAAGTTCTGATGAAGTTAGTGATTGTAATTCAGAAGAATGGGTAGATGGAGAACTGTTAAACTTAAAGCTGCTTCAAAAACATGATTCTGATCAAGAAGCAAATCCAAGTTATACATTTAGTTCACCTTCTGAAGTGTATGATTTATTTTTTTTCAATGACGAAATTTTTGATAAAATAGTGAAGTTTTCCACAATTTATGCGACATTTAAAAATAGTAATTTTTCTACTAGTGATGAAGAGTTAAAAGTTTTTTTCAATCATAATTTTAAGTGGTTACGTTAAGTGCCGAAAAAGATCCATGCATTGGGAAAGTAGTAGTGACACTCACAATCAAGCCATTTGTAAGACTATTTCTCGTAATAGATTTTCAGAAATTTTAAAATACGTTTATTTTTGCGATAGGACAAACTTGACGCAAATGTATGAAGAAAGTAGGGATAAAGTTTCAAAAATAAGGCTAATTGTTGAAGATATCAAATACTATTTTAAAAAACATTGTCCATTTTTTAAACGATTTGATATTGATGAAAGCATGGTGCCGTACTATGGAGGTTATGGGTCCGGGATAAAGCAGGCCATTTGTAATAAACCCATAAGATTTGGTTATAAATTTTTTTGCTTAAATTCAGACTCGGGCTATTTGAGAAATTTCGAAATATACCAAGGTAAAAGCGGAACGCAAAGTTTTTCCTCAAAAGATTTTGGTGTTAGCGCTGGTGTAGTTATAAGCCTTATATACGAAAAATGCAAATACAAACATCTTTTTACTGATAACTACTTTACATCAATAAAGCTGATAAAAGAGCCTACAAAACGAAAAATATTATTTACTGGCGTTATAAGGAAAAATCGATTAAGAAATTGTAAGTTTCAAAGAAAATTATTAGAAAGAGGTTCTTATGATGTTAAAGTTAATGGTGGTTCAAAAATATCTGTAGTTTCATGGAAAGACAATGCAATTGTTAATGTTGCTTCTAATGTAACAAATGTTTTTCCAATGAAAAAAGCTGAAAGGTGGTGCGTTTCTTCAAAAAAAAGAATAAATATAAATATTCCAAATTCTGTGCATTTATATAATCAAAACATGGGCTTTACTGATTCAATGAATTACATACTTTCACTGTACAGACCTGTAATTCGATCGAAAAATGGCATTTTCCATTAATTATTTTTTTGATGCAAGCTTCGTTGCATAACGCATACATACTATACAAGATTAGCAGCAACAAAAAACTGTCTTCTGTAGAGTTCATAAGACAAGTTGTAATAGAAAACTTACAAAAATATGGTGAAAGCAGAAGCACAAGAAAGTTTGGAGGCAAGCCAACAAGTAGAAGAGTTTCAGATGCAGCAAGATATGATGATAATATTGGCCATATTGTAAAGAAAAAAGAATGTGCTCTGTGTAAATCTCAAACGTGTTATACATCCTCCAAATGTGACGTCGCTCTCCATATCAAATGTTTTGATACTTTTCATAAAAAATAGTTTTTTTTATAATAAATTTGCTTTCAATACTGTTTTTACGTTATTTTTAGTTTGCCTTTATTAAGGTTAATGTTTATACCTTTGAAATTCATAAATTTTCTTTTGAAATTTTAAAATAGGAGACAATTTTACAGAAAAACATTTTGAATGTATTATTAGCATAAAAAATTGCAAAAATTGAAACTATATAGGCTTGTTCAAACAATGAAAATTGTAAATCTACAATGAGAATTTATTATTAGGAACAAAACTTCGAGTTTTGTCCTCTACTTAGCCTTTTAGATTTTTGATTCTGAGGTTTTTGGCTCTTTTTTGCCAATTGACCCTCTGGTTTTTGGTCGTTTTGACAAGACATCTTTGATAAATGATAGTTTTCAATCAGAAATTCTAAAATTTTGGTTTTTACACATTGATTGTTTTAGATAGAAATGTTTTTTTTTATCAAAAGTCCTATTTATTATATATTATATAATATTTTAATATATAATTTTTATAAATATTTTATAATTAATTAAATTTTATAATAATTAAAATATTATTAATAAATATTCAATATTTAGTTTTAACATTTATAATACATTAAAAGTATATAAAATGCTTCCTAAATAATTGTAAGTGAAAATATATTGTGGCAACACTGCTTAATTTTTCATGAATCCTGTAACTGAAGCTATAAAAATTAAATTATAGCTATAATGATAAAATAATCTAAAACAATCAAGTAATGTTTTTCTAAAGAAGTTATATAAATAAGATAATATATGCTTGAAACAAATTCTTTTATTTTCAGGTTATTAAAAACTTTTTCAATTTGTTGTACATTTTTACAATAAAATGTTTTCAATTAATAATACGGTAGTCATAAACTCAGAAAATGTTTTTTTATATTGTAAAACTGAGACAATAAACTGTGTGATTCAAAATTGCTTTGGATTGGGACGTTTTACCAGAAACCTTTTCGAAAATAGACTTATCACAAATTTACAAAAAAATTTTGAAAAAAAAATGTACAAAATTGTTTTGGTTTACATAAATTGCTGATTTAAACTTCTGAATTCTGCATTCCGGGCGGGTCACGATATCCGAAAGGATGGGTGCGAACGTCACAAACAACTTAACTTAAGAAAGGATACAACTATGCTAAAAACAAATAACTCACCATCACACCATATAACACCATTAAGAACTCATTAGACCATATAAAAAATACACACTACCAAAGATCCTATGTTTCAAGCGAAGCAAGAAACGACCACGTGATCGGCTAGTAATAAAATAATTTGAGTCTATTTTCATGTTGAGGGATTGAAATTTAGTTATATTAAATTTTTTAACGGCAAATAAAAATATAAACACTGATATAGACGAATGCATAAAATGCATTTAATAAATATCATTTTTCTAAATTCATTATTTATTAATAAAATATTGTTTACAAAAAAATTCAACATCATTTAGACTAACATTTCTATTGCTGCAACAATATCCATGCTTCGAAAATCATTTTAATGCATAGCTTATTAGGACTAAATCTAAAAGTGTTTCACAAATTACTTCATAATTTCAAACCAATTTTAAGTTTCTACTGGTCCAAACGGTTGCATCTCAGATGGACGAATTTCAGATGAATAAATTCTCGATGGATGAGTTTAAATGAACAATTTCTACTTCGAGGGAAAATCAATCCTTTTAGAAGAATTTCAGATGGACGAACAAAGATGTTTAACTTAGTTAGTTACTTAATTAGATGATCAATACAAAAGCTAATATTACCAATAATAAAAATCTAAAAAGAAAATGTTCATAGAAGTATGAATCGTCCATTCAGAATGCGTGAAAACTTGCTTCGTCAATCTGGAGTCCGTTTAAACTTAAAAATCCAAAGATAAAAAGCTGGCCTAAGTGGAATTCGTCGATCTGGAATGAAACCATCTAAACCTACAAATTACACTTTATATCATGTTAAACAAAAAGATATATACCAAGATTTAATGTTTTCCTACCCGCATCTGCAATTCAACGCAAAAATCATATGTGGATATCAGACTTGGTGTTAAATAAATGTGTATTTGTATTTTAAGGTACTTTAAAGACTTTTGAAAGTAAATGTATTTGTACTTGCAATTTTGTTTTGAAAATGAGGTGTTTTTCTATTTAAATTTAAAATACTCCTAAATGTGTTTGACTCCAAGTCTGGTGGATACCTGTTTATATATACAACATTATATCTTTAAACTTAAGATACCCCAAGTGCTTCTAGAATTGAATGAAATCTGTCAAATAAGGAAGTCTTTAGCACAAGCAAAAATTGAGAGCTTTTTATTCCACGAGGACAAATTGTATGAAAGTCTAAAAAGCAAAAAAGTATTGATTAAATTTTTGTATCTCATTTTAAATCAACCCTTTTTACTTTAAATTTCGATTTTTTCTATTTGATTATTCTTCAAAAATTTCAAAGAAGCTTTAAAATAAACGGTATATTTTGGCGTAAATGTACTATCGGCCTTAAGACACACATACACACCCAATTGCATTAAACAATATAGTTTATGATGGAAACCAGCAACAATTTTAAAAAATAAATTGTAATGTGCTTTTACTTTTGTATAGTACATGAAAACATTGAGCTTTCTTGAATATTATATTTCTTTATTTTTTGGCTCTACAATAACAATTATATTAAAGAATCGTAGCTATACTCTAACTCATATTCAAAATTTTTTCTTATTGTGAACCAATAAATTAACGATCAATTTCATTTGATTCTGAAAACAGAACGACTGAGCGCACAAATAATTAAGCCCAGAACATCAGGGCCCATAAAGATTTTTAATTTTTAATTGCAGATCAAATAAATTCAAAGAAAATTATCTCTAACTTTTTTTATATATAATAATCGTAGGTTTACTTGGGTTTTTGTGAAATGTGTATTCTATAAATTGTGTATTTCGGTAAATTCTCGATAAATAGTTGTCGGTGAATTTTTCTGAACTACCAACATTTCTGATTTTATCATGATTAATATTTTTTATCTTCGTTTTTCATACCAAAGAGTAATTTTTTATTGTAAATTTGCTTTTTTATTACAGGTAGAAGGTTCTTAACCATACATCTTAACAAAATTAAACAATTTGATCGCCATCTTTATCATATCAATAATTTTTCTATATTTTTATTTTATTTGCTTTATATTGTTAGTTTAAGCATATTGTTTAAATTTTAATTTTTTGATGGTGGCGCCCATAACTTAGATAGCTTGCTACGTGGCTGTTTATATATATTGTAGTCAGGCAAGACCACCTATACTCTGTTTCTAAATGTGAAGAATAAGCTTTGATCAAATGCATAGTTTCATATTGAAATAGGTAATAATATATGTTTATTGAAGTTTCAAACTCAAAAGTAAGTGTATTTTCAAATATGAATGAAAGAAAGGGGATTAATATAAAAAATGGAAACTAAGAAAGAAGTGTAGAATAAAAGCGCTTGCTGAAAAACTGCTTTTTTATAATCTTTCTGAAACCTTGACCAGAAGAGACATGTATTATTTTTATCTCACATACTCTAATGATATTGCAAAACAGTCGTTAAGGACTAGTATATAGACAAGTACACACAAAAAGGACTTCTATTGAAGTCATATTGTAATACGGCGAGACATAATTAGATTGATTAAATGGTATTCGGGCCTAGGACGAAAGATAAATTTTAGCAAACGGACATTTGGCCAAATGGACCATTCTTGTAGATGAAATAATTCATCACTTAATTTGTGTATAGAATCTATGATTAATAAAAGAAAACAAAAATTACGATCAGTCATATTACATATCATAATACATTTGGCAAGGTATCTTCGAGTAGAAGTTTTTCATCACATAATTTGTGTATAGAAATTAGGAATAATAAAAAAACATTAGTTTCAAGCAGATTTGTATCCAGCACAAAGGCGAGTTGCATGCAGTTAAAGTCATTTTATACTTAATTTGATTACTTGAAAAACAAAAGTGTGCTGAAATTATCCTCAATATTAAACTCATTTTAGTTACTCAAAAAGTAATCTAATTTTTTGTCTTCCCACATTTACCTTTGAGGTAATACATTTAACATTAACTTTTTGGAAATGAGCCATCTTTGGTATTTGAATGGTTGGGTTTAACGTAATGTTTTATATGATCAATAAATGATCACTTTTTCAAGCTTGATGCAGATGAATTAATTAGATTCAATTTTTTTTAATTATTAATTGTGCAAAGGCGTTTCAAATGGGTTTTGTACCACCTTTGAAGTTTATAATTTTATTATTGAAGGATTTTAAAAAAAGAAGTTCTTCTCCAAAATCTAATAAAAATAGCAAATTTTTCAATTTGTAAGAGCAACCCATTTCTACACATGGTCTTTATCGAATGTAGACTCTTCATAAGTACTGTATGTTCCTATGATTGAAGTGTATTTTTTAAGAAAATTTCAATTTATTTGGGCATTAAACGTAATATTTAAATTCAAAGAAAAAGAATTTTGATTGGAGTATAAGTATGGCTTCTCGTATTTTCAACATTGGAAAAACTTGTTCCATTAATTTTTGGTTTTACTATGTTATTTACACATTTTATTGTCTCAATTAAAATGATTTCTTTTATATATTAGGTGTGTTTTTGTTGTAAATGCTCCTACTCTTTGTTTGGAGAAACGCGAACAGATTGCAACATTTGCTCACAATCATTTTGCAAAAACTGCATTAAAAAAGTAACTTCTTATCAATAATATTTTCTTTATATAAATTCAATCGCATTTAGTTAATCACAGGCATGGGCCTTATTTCAGTTGGGGATGAGGCCCTACGGGAAAAGTCCCGCTATTTCTTTTACAGAATTTTCTTTTTTTATTTTATTATATTATCTTGGAATTTTCTGTTTATATCCTTTGTTAACCTAAAAGTTTTGAGTCGAGTATAATTTCATTTTAAATGATAAAATGTATTTATGCTAAAAAACTCAATAAAGATGAATAATTTGAAAAAAGTTATTTAACACAAATCACAAAAATTCACTTCTCCTTCCACCGACATCTTTCTATAAAACAAGGCCCTTGCTTCCAGTTTTGCACATAATAAAATTTATTTGGGACGGAACAGTTTTAAAGATATTTAACTATTAATTTTTTTCTAATTTAAGTTTTTCTTACCAAAATACTTCTTTGTTATTAATTGAAAATTCTTAATTTTATACACCTAATGGCATAGTAAGAGGATATTTTTATTTAATATTATGGTAAAATAGAAAGGCTTTTTTATTCATTTCAAAAATGTGATCAAGGATTATTAAATTTTTTTCTTTAATAATTTATTTACGATCAAATTACCCATTGCATTTCACACATTTTTTCAAAGGCGTCGATGCTTTAAGCATTTTATCAATTTAACTTTTGAGACTATATACTTTTATATTTCAACTTTTTAACTAAATAAGAGAAATCCTTTCGAAGATGCACACCCAGGAAGCGACGGGGTAGGGGGATCACTCTTCTAATCTCATTCGAAGGGAGCCTGTCAGAGACTTTTAGCTCTCAAATGTTTATTTTAATTTTCTCCATCACTATCGTATAGCATTAACTTATTTCCCTTCACCATGCCAATTGATTGATATTTGAAGTCATTTTGGAAACTCTTACAAAAAATGGATACATTTATCGAAAGTTTTTTAGTTAAAATGATTAGGGAAAATCGCCCCACCAAAAATTCCAACTATATGTGAATCCTTTGTGTGTTTAATCTCGATGCGCGTCCGCTTAAACTTTAGCATGATGGAGAAAACAATAAAAAATAATTTCCAAAAAAAAGATATTTATGGATTATATATAGATTTTTTGGAGTTAACTAAAAATATCTCAAAAGTGGATAAATGACAAAATACCCCATGTAATCATATGTTAAATAAATTAATTTTTCTTAAATTTTATTTTTATATCAACTATTTAAAAATGTGTGCTTAAAATCAAAAATTACCTTTTTAACTTTATTTTTGGAAAATTTTAAAGCTATAAATTTTAATTTTATTTAGTTGAAAATGTTGAGCTATAGAAAAGATAGAAAACAAAGTCATTTGATAATATATAATATATAACAAAGATGAAAAGAAATTCTGAATTATTAAAAAATTTATACACTTTATTTAGTATAAAATAAAACACTTTGTTTATGCAAAAAATAACATGACTATCTTCTTCTTTGCCTACACCTTATCCCCAAGTTGGAGATCGGTGGTGTAGTAAAAGCAGAAAACGCTTTATTGAAGATTACATTCAGAATTAGATAAAGGTGCTTAAATTAGAGGTGATAAATAATAGCTTACTAGTGCGTATATATACGAATAAAACATTGCCTTAAGTCCAGAATAAATGTGCATATTACAATTATAACAGGTTACAGGAGCAATGAATTGATCAGTACGAGCTTAGTCTTTTTCTGAATGTGGTGAAGTGTCTTGGCTTTCGTCAGAAGTGTCTTGAATGTCAGGACTTTTTTTCCAGATCTTTCTTCCTTGTCTTCGGAGAAAGGAGCCGAATCTCTCAAGGAAACATTTTTTGTTGATCCTTTTTTAGTCTTTATGGAGGCATGTGTATGGTTTGTGTGTTGTAGCTCCACTATTTCCATACCATCATCGAACTTGCTTGATACACCTTCTTTTCTCAGCAGAACTTTTCCAGGTTGTGCTAACCAAGTCGGTAGCGAAGTGCCATTTCTTGTTTTTCGAGGAAAGAGAAACATTCTTTCTTGAGGAGTAGAGTTGATAGATGTGCAATACAAAGATCTTACTGCATGAAGGGAAATTTCTAAAACTTCTTCCCAGTACTTAGTCTCTAA
The DNA here is from genome assembly GCA_030549495.1 of Nectonema munidae. Taxonomy (NCBI): domain Eukaryota; kingdom Metazoa; phylum Nematomorpha; class Nectonematoida; family Nectonematidae; genus Nectonema; species Nectonema munidae. The sequence goes on from JAUIRK010001002.1 coordinate 232,207, forward strand.
ATTTTTATTACGCAAATTATAGAGTGTCGTTTTCCATAATATCCCATTATACCTTTCAACTTGACTGTTTCCCGTTGGATTATAGGGTATAGAAGTAGTATGAGAAATATTATTGTTTAGAAAATATCTTTTAATATTTTGACATACAAATGTTTGCGCGTTATCTGTATGTATTATTTCTGGAAACCCAAACATGCAAAAAAAATTTGTTAACGAATTATTACATTTTGAGATGAGCAATCTTTGTAGATCTTCATGCAGTACGATCTTTTGGAGGGAGAAATTGTACTGATCAAGTCATTATGCACATTTATTCTGGACTTCAATGCAATGTTTTATTCGTATATATACGCACTAGTTAGCTATTATTTATCACCTCTAGCATCATTTAAGCACCCTTAATTGTAGTAATAGCAGAAAACGCTTTATTGAAGATTACATTCAGAATGAGATAAAAGTGCTTAAATGATGCTAAAGGTGATAAATAATAGCTAATGGGTCGTTCACAATTGACGTCAACCAAGTTTTGCCTATTTTCTGCCCCCCCCCTATTGCCAACCAATGTCAAATTTTGGGCGTAAGCCTTATTATTTTGTTGTGAGAAATCAGATGTAGACGTTTTTGGAGTTGTTTTTGAAGTTTCACATGATTGTGTGACTACTATACTATCTTGAGTGTTACTAGAGATTTATTTGTAAGCTCTTCTCTTGCCAAATCTTCAATTACCTGCTCGTATGTTTTTATATTGTTCTTTAGCTCTGACCATTAAATAATATTTTTTTTGAGATAAACATTTTGACTGCTGAGGATATGCTTTCAAAGTTTTTTCAAACAAAGCTTGATACCTTTTCTTTTTCTTTTACAAAATTAAAAAAATTTTTTTATTCAAAATATATTTGATACATATATTTTAATTTTACAAAAAGATTTTTTTTTATTTTTTGAAATTTAATTCCCTTAAATGAAATTTATTACCCCTGCAAAAAAAATTATCCACATTTTATGAGTAATATGTCGTTTTAAAGAGAATTTTACACTGATTACAAAAATGTGTTTAGATTTTAATTTACTATTTATTAAAATAATTTTTTACGCCTTCAAACTTTGAAAAATGGCAATTTTTACAACTTTAACCTTGAAAAAAATAAAGAAATATTTTGATTCAATAAAATTGAATAACATATTTGAAATCAGCATATTAAACTCTATAAAATAAATATATACTCTGTCATATAATATATAAATGTGCAAATTCAATGTAGTTGATGGCTCAACTATCTAAGAACCGTAATAGTTGAGAGAAGAGGATGGTTTGTTTAGGGATGTGTGATCCCATATACAAATATAGTGATGTAATTCAAATGTCACTAATTTTATTTTAAGAATTTAACTTTTTGAAAATGATTTAATTTTAGTTTATCTTTTTCACTTCTAACAAAATTTAACTATTTTTAACCATTTTTTAAATCGCTGTTCTTGCTGTTGATGTCAACTTTTTTTTAACCCCCCTCCCTCCCTATGTCAACTCTTATCAACTTGAATCTTCCCCCTCCCTCCCCATGTCAACTCTCGTCAACTTGAACCCTCCCCCTCCCTCCCAGGTAGTGCTGACGTCAATTGTGAACGACCCCTAACTAGTGCGCATATATATACGAATAAAACATTGCCTTGAGTCCAGAATAAATGTGCATATTACAATTATAATAGGTTCCTGGAGCGATGACTTGATCAGTACAGATGGCTGAGATCCGCTATCTCCACTTCTCTCTTTCAATTGCGGCGTGAGTCCAAGCTCATATAGTCGTTCCTTCAGCCCATCTCTCCATCTTTTTCGTTCTCTCCCTCTGCTTCTTTTTCCACTCACTTTCTTTTCCATAGCATGGCACACCAAATCGTCTTGCTTCTTCCTTAAAATATGCCCGTACCACCTCAGTTTACAACGTTCTGCTACAGCCAGCATACTTATCTCAACTCCCGTCTTTCTTCTAATTTCCTTCTTTTTTTTTGTCTCTTAGAGTTCCCCCACCATTCGTCTAAGCATCTTCATTTCAGTCACCATTAATTTTCTTTCATCTTTTTTTTCAAGCTCCAGCATTCACAACGATATGTCAAGATCGGTCGAACAATTGTGGTGTAAAACTTCGCTTTGAGTTTCATTGAACAACGCATTGAGTTTACTTTACGGAAAAGTTGCCTACAATTTAATCTCCTTATCTCGCAAGCAAATCTTTAACACATGGACACTATATTTGTGAATATCTTTTTTAACCCTTTCATTACCAGAAAAACAAGACAATATTTATTAAAAAGCAGAAGATTCATATACAAAACTATTTGAAAAAGCAGACGAAGGTAAAATATATGATACACTGGTCACGAAAGGGTTAAGTTGAATGTATCATAGACGGAGAATCTCTGAAGTCGGAAAATCTCGGAAGTAAGTTCTTTGTGCATAAGTCGCCTTCTCTCTCTCTAGCTGGTCTATCTTCCCTTGTGTTACATTTTCTGTCACTCTTCTCACTCCCCAAAGTGTAATCTACGCCAATATCACAACGCCAGGAAACGATTTTTAAAAGAGATGAGGAAGTTAAAAAGCTTCATAGCTCAAAGTGAATCTTCACTCACTAAAGTGTAACCGTTCTTATGAAGAAAAATAGACTTTAACCAGGGGTGTGCTAACTTTTTCAACGGCGAGTACAATTTTAAAAAATATATGAGTATCCGGGTCATTTACTCAAAGTAAGTACATCTTGATTCTCCTGGTTTAAGTAACATAAATTAATTATTTGAAAAACATTAAAAAATCATTATTATTATTATTAAGAAAAGATACACAATCGAAAGATTAATATAAAACAGATGAAGAATAACGACCACAAGATAATATTTTAGTAGCAAGTGAAGAACAACCACCCCGCATGACCCTTTTGAAGAACCACCACCCCAAATAGTTTTCCAATAATATTATACAGAATATACCACTGAAGCAAAATTAAAAAAATTTATTTAGTAAAAACTAAAATATTAAAATTTTGATTTAGTAAAGGCAAAATAAAATCTTGAAAATTCATTTTGTGAGAAGAATTGAAAAAATAAACAATAAGTATACATCTATAATATTATATAGCTGACTTGCAAAACAGGATATTGTTTCAAGATTATACAGTGTTATAAGATTAAATATATACTAGTGATTATATATAGTATGTTTTCAGGAAATCAGTATCAGTGTAATCCGATTAAAAACAATTTGTTTAGTATACGCTCGATTTAATTATACAATACATATTTCAAAGTTTAAATAAATATAAAACTCAACTGAAGAATAGCCACCCTAAAATCTCTCTTCTGAAGAATAGCCACCCCAAAATTGTTGCGTTGGTTGTTCTTCATATGATCCCAAAACAGTTAAAACATTAAGGTAAACAGTCCACAAAAAACAGAAATGTCCGCTTACTCAAGAGCAATTAAAAAAATGGTCATCAATCTCAGAGCCGGTGCTAGGAATTGCGGGGCGCAATTATAATTCTGATAGAGGGGCCCCGACTCTACATAGTAAAATTTATCGGTGTTTATATTTAATATAAAAAAACAGGAAAAAAGACATCAAAAAATTTTTAAGCCACTATGGATACTTTTATTGCTTTACTTTTAACATTAACCCTTAACGCCCAATGCCGACTATAGTCGACTTTACAAAAATAAAATCGTCTGCGTTTATCAAAGCTCTTTAATACAAATCTTCTGCTTTACATTAGATATCGTCTGATTATTCTGGTCGTCAACGGGGAGGGGCAAACTAGGCAATTACATATATTCCTTTAGAAAAAGATTCTTCTAGCTTTTATATTAGCAATATCTTTTAAAATATTTTTCGAGATATAATTCTAAAATGTAGTTTATTAATTTTTAAAAACCTCTTTCAAAAACCTTCTAAGACTTAAAGTAATAAAAACTAAATTTTAGAACATGAATTTATAGATTTTGGTTGGCTGTCTGTAAATATTAATATTTTCATGTGATTTTAAAATTTTAGAGAAAAAATTTCTTTTTTGAAATTTGAAGCTGTAGAAAACTTAAATGTATAAACTTAGGATAAACGTATAGTAAAAATGGAGAATATTCTTATCGCAGCATTGATACAATAAGTGAGGAGTGCGAGAATGATTGTGGGAAAATCCACACATGTGAAAATAATAGTACTGACTTATGTGCTAATAAAATGCCCGAGTTAGTATTACCAAATAGTAATGATCGATGATATACCATGTGTGACTCAGTTAATTCAAATAAAACATTGAATTTCCTCATCTCTTTATAAATTGTTTCTCAGCGTAAGTGATATTGGCGTAGATGTCACACTTTGGTGAGTAAGAAAAGTGAAAGAGAAAATGTAACACAAGAGGAAGATAGGCCAGCTAGAGAGAGGGACGCCTTATGCACAAAGCGTGAAAAATTATTACTTCACAGATTTTCCATGGAACTTCAGTGATTTTCCGACTTCAGAGACTTTCCTAGAACCATTTTAATTCAAATTTACAAATAGTAATTAAATAATCTACAATTTAAAATTACTTCAATTTCAGGTAGAAAAGCCAAAGCAAGGAACATTTTTATACTTTTTCTGAAAGATAAACTTTTGGAATATGTTGAGCTGAAACCTAGTTCAGACAGTTTTCTATATATGTTTTAGCAATAATGAAAAAATTTGCCCCGGAGCCGAACCACACAATTTTGATACGGCTCTGAAGCCCTGCTTAAAACCATCAAATTTCATTTGATATATCAGAGAAAAGCGGGACTTTTATTTTTAAAAATATCGAAAAGGGAGAATTAGAATAAAAATATATTACTTCGCTTATTTGAAGAAAATGAGTTTTACTGTAAAAGAATCCGTGATATGATATTTCTTTTCTATATGCATACATTCATATTCTTCTACACAATTTCTTTAGCATGTGTTTTCCTTTCCTACATGCATACATTCGGTTCTAGGAAAGTCTCTGAAGTCGGAAAATCACTAAAGTGGAAAATACATGCTAAAGAAATTGTGTAGAAGAATATGAATGTATGCATATAGAAAAGAAATATATCAATTTAACAATTCAATAAAAATTAAGCTATACAGTTTCTATCAGAATTCAAGCCCTTCGAATAGAAGTTTTCATATTTTTACCTGTTCTTGGATAGATTTTTATTTATAGAAGTTAGTTTATTAATTTTAACTAAAGAATTAAGTGATTCGCATTGAAGAAATCTACTTTATAATGTTATTAAAAATACTTCAATTTTCAGAAAGTATACTTTTTTGAGAATTAACATAGTTACTTCGCATTTTGTGCATTACAGTATCTATAAGGCTCAGCGAAACTCTTGTTTTTTATTGATTGCTAGAAACGCCAATCATTAGTACTCTTAACAATAGCCTCCTCTTGTTATAAGCTTAGTGGAAGACTAGCGGTAAGAGAGAGTGATTAAAATTGTAGAGAGCTTTTTCATCTAGGGAACTCCTAGAATCTTGAGTTTCATGATCGCTTTAACCTCTTTCCAATTTAACCAGCTGGCATTGACTCTTATATGGACGTCCCTTTCACAGCTTCCATTGTCCATAATTTGGGTTCCCAAGTATTTAAAATTTTTCACCTGTTTCAGCTTATTCTGCCAGTATCGCTATGTCGTCAGCAAATAAAAGTTTCCATAAGTCTTCCTTTTTTAAATGATTCTATAGTTCATCAACAACCAACGTAAACAATAATGGACTCAATGCCGAACCTTGATGCAGCCCGATTTTTACTTCAAATTCTCTTGAAATTCCTTCTGCCGTTTTAATCGATGTCTTTGGATTTTTGTAGATTTCTTGCACCAATCTCACAAGTTTTTCGGATATTCCCTTTTTACGCAAGCACCAATAGACTACTTCCCTATGAATAGTATCATATGCTTTCTCTAGATCTACAGATCTACAAAAAACTGATGCATTTTCTTCAATTTTCTTTTCTATTAGTTGTCTTGCGATAAAAATCGCGTCTATTGCACTCTTTCCACCATAAATCCAAACGGTTTGAGGTTTATCTGTATCACTGACCGAATTCGCTTCTCCAAAATTCTTTCTAGTATTTTCAGTCGGTACTCCATTAACTTCACACCACCATAGCTACCACATTCTAAAAATCACCTTTCTTTTTCCAGATGGGTACTAGTACGCTTTTCCTCTAGTCTTTAGCTATTTTTTCTTCAATCCAAACTCTTTTTAGTAGGTCTACAATCCATGTTATCGTTTCATGTCTTTAATCATATCATTGCTAATCTCAATAAGTCCAGTTGCTTTATAATTTTTTTTTCTCGAAGTATCTAATCGAATACTTATCCTCGACGCTTGTTGCGTCCCAAGACTCTCACTCAGTGATATTAAATTCTTCTTTATCTTTCCCCACATGTCTTCTACATACTCAATCTTCTTCCATTGTATAACCATCTTTTTTTTAGCTTTCTTAAACCCACCTTGTTCCACTTTCCTTCAATTTCCAAATCTTCAGTTTCTCATTTTTTCGAATATTATGCGTATATACTTTGTTTTTATACCATTCAAGGACAACCAATTTGTGTTGGCTGACAATTTCACTTCCAGGAATAGCCTTGCAATCCTTAAAATTTTTTGAATATTTTTGCCTTATTGAGATAAAATCTTTTTGACTTTTCTTACCACCACTTTTCTAGATAATCAGATGTTTGAGTTTTTTTCTATATTTTGTTTTGCAAACTAATAGTTCATTTCTTTCTTCCATTTGTAAAATTCTCTCACCATCTTCATTTCTTTTTCCATACCCATGTACTCTGTGTATTTTGTTGAAACCATCACAATGTTCTCCCAAGTGTCCATTCAAATCACCTCCAATTAACAACCTTTCATTTTCTTTCACTTCTTCAATCATTTCTTCTAAATTAGCCATGAACTTTTCTTTTTCCTCTTATTTGCATCCATTCTGCTGTGCATGTGCTGATATGATATGGTTATCAGCTTATCTTCTTCCGCCAGCTTGATTCGAATCACTCTATCCCTCTCTATTTTCACTTCCATTACTTTATTTTTCCATTTAGATGAAATTATGATTCCTACTCCATTCTTTTTGTTTGACTTTCCACTATAAAAATTTTAAACCCTTCACCTATTTCCTAAGCAGCGTTGCCTCCCTATCTGGTTTCCTGTACACACATCACTTCACTGTTTCTTTTTCATGGTTTTTAACATTATGTACTATCATAACATATTAAATTATGTAAAGTCATCCGCCTACCAGTGAAATTAGATAGATACCAGTGAATACGGCGCAAAATACATTCCAAATATATCGCCAAACTATTTACTATAGGTAAATCATAGAAAAATCATTCCTCCAAATAGTTATATGATAAATAGCCTTATGTCTTAATTCTAATGGATAACTTTTTGTAAAGACAGCATAATCTGTAGAATATAGAAGGACAGGTTATTATTATCAGGTTAAGTAAAGTACACAAACTTTGATTAAATTTTAGGTTAAGAAATCTAGTTTAAGACATGTATTGGAATATGAGAAATAAAAGAAAGAAAAGAGCTCAATCTTTTCTTTTATATCTTGAAATTCAATTAAAAAGCTGTATTGCAAAATTGAAGTTTACTATGCAGCTTGCTGTTTTCATTTTTCAATGAATTAGATTCCAAAAGTTTATCAAAAGCGAAAAAGGAAATCTAACTTAAAATAACCTAAATTAATTAAGAAGCTAATATGAATTAAGTTATACTGTAGATAACGCTAAGTGTACTTTCAAATTAAAAAAATGAATAGCTCTTTCTTTTTCACCTCAAATTATATTTGTAGCAGTTGAGTCAGTAAACAAATTTATCTATCCAAAATCTAGCTTCGAGCCCCAAAAAAAGTTTTCTATACATTTTTCTACTTTAACTAAAGGTAAATGTAGCAAGGGGTATTTTCATCGAGAAGGCATAATTGCGCCGCTTGTATCGAACTACGAAGAAAGGAGGCTTTATACGGGATCGAACCCAAGACCTTGAGTAATCGAAGTATCTAACCAACCTTTCTTTCTTACTACACAAACATCCTGCTGCTAATTTGGGGGAGGGTGTCTACTGGATCCCAACAGTATTTATGTGTTTTCTTTCAAATAAAATAAAGAGTGAAATATAAAGATTTTTTTGCTTTTTAATTAAGTTAAATTAAAATAAAAATAGTCACACTTTATTGTGAATAAAACATCATTATAGAGTTAAATAGTAAGGATAAATGAGGAAGGTTCATTCTAGTTTGTTCTCATGTTATTAATTCATTATCCCGTTAAGACCTAGCAGACCACTTTTTTGAATTTGTATTGATTTCAGTTGAAGCATGGTCTGCTGTAATTTTTTGAATCATTGTTATTAAAACTTTTATACTCAAATTTAAAAATTTTATATTATTTTAAATTTTATTTTAGAATTTTTTCACTAAAGATTTTTGTTTTTTTCCTCTCAACTAATAAAATTATGATCTTTCACGAAATTTTTTAACTTGGTAGCGAAAAGGCTTTGTCCTTTGTCCTTTTTTTGTTTACGGGTAAATAAATATATGTTTTTAATTAAGAAGTCAAATGAATAAAATCAGACGATAATATTTAATATCACATAATTAATAATGAAAAAATCTCATTGCTGAATACTTGTCCCATAAAACCCCTAATCTGGAATCTAGATGAAAAATGACTTTTGATCTCTATGTAGATTGAAGGTATGGTATTTATCTGATTCTATTTTTGTAAAGAGGATTGATGCTTCTTCAGCATCAAATATTAAACCAAATAAAAAATATAATCATATAAGATTTAGAAAAATAAAGCTCAAATTCAGAATCTTTTAAAATTTGCAGCGTTTTAAGGCGAAAAAGTTTTTATTTAACATAACTCTTCAGGCTTCTTTATTTCCTTTCATATTTAAAACTCTAAAAAGAAGTTTAACAAAAGTACACTTCTAAACTTTCAATACTTGTAAATGAAAAACTCATAAACAGAATCTTTTTATCCTTTATCCTCGTGATACTGCTAACTTGGAGGAGGGGGTCAACTGAACCCCAACAGTTTTTATTTAAATATTTTCAGAACTATAATGACTTGATCAAAGTGCTTTTGCACACGCAATGCATACAATTTAAAAAAGTATCACTTGTTCTCAATTTACATTGCAGGTAGACATTGAAATAAAGAATCCCAATTTCGTTAATCTTCTATATCTTGGTCCAATGAATCTCTGCAATATGCATCGTTGTGACAAATTTTTCAGAATAAACCATAGGAGGTATGCTTTTAATTATTTTTTAATTGTGTTTTTTATCATCTAAAATCTAAAATCAATGAAATTTATATATTTAAAGCAGACGATTTTGATTTCTTCGTACACCCATTTCACGCTGATCCTCAAACGGCCCCTAGGGTACTTCATTTTTTGTCTGATAGATACTTAAAATACAAGTCTATTCTTACACGCACCATTTTGTTTCCCAATTTGCTTTGCAATTCATATCAAAAACTCTTTCTATTTTGGCCTGATTGAAAAATGATTTAAGATTTCTATACCAAATAGAAAATTCATAAAAATTTTAAAGAAAAATTCAACCTATACTTCTGTTTTATCAAAATGTACATATATGGCGGGAATTTGAAAATTCACCCAACTGCAATCTCTAATTTTTGAGTTTGTGTAGTTATTTTAAGATGAATTAACTAAAGCTATTGTGCTAGCATAAATATTAGTTTTAGTCTTCCCAATCCGAACTTTAATTAGGAGAAGTTTTGAAACTCTTGCAAATGCAATGAAAATTTACGAACAAGCACTATTTACTTAATTTTGGCCTGATTGAAAAATATCAATTTTAAATAATGAATAAAAGAGTATAGATATATGTGAAAATGGGAATATTAGAATTGATTTGAGTAATATCAAAGCGAACGTTAAAATTTGAAAGATAAACACCGAACTTAAAGCTCACATGATCATGAATGCTGAGAAAAGTGCTGAATTTTCTGGTATCCGGTAATTTCATCGCGGTAATTTCATCGCGATGCAATACATCGTATAGTTATTACATCGCGAGATTTATGGATTGACCATATTACTTAATTGCGGTGTCACAAGATAATCCCACAATTTGCGTATACAATCATGCATACATTTTTATGAAATTACTAACTGTATACTACACATTTATTTGTATCTTCATACCTCAAAATGTCTTTAAGTGCAGGAAAAGCAGCTTTTATATAGACTTATCGTCATTGTCTCTAACTTCCTTTACTTCTTCTCAAATTCTGTGTATATATAAATATCTTTTCGTAGGATATTTTTTATAATAAAACTAAAAAATAATTTAATTGTTAGTAATAAACTTAAAAAAATTATAAAGGGATATTTACAAAAAAAATTGAGCGTCAAGGATAAAATTAGTAAGACGATGTAATTACTGCACGATGAAAATACTTGACGATGAAAATACCGACGATGTATTGCATCACGATGAATTTACTATGCGATGAAATTACCACAATGAAGTTACCACGATGAAATTACAGTGGACCGAATTTTCTATATATGAATGTGAGTTTGGACACACAAAGTGGAATTGATGAGGCTTCAATACCAGAAACCGGTCCTTCACTGAACTTTTAGTTGGTACCGCGACATTTCTCTGAATGGACATTTGGCTGATTATCAAACGGACATTTGGCCGAATGGACATTTGAAAGACGGGTATTTAACCGATTATGTTAATACAATTAGGCATTTTTCGAGACTTCTTCAATCAATAAAATAATATTGTTAAAATGTTATTATAACATTAAAGCTAAATAGCATATAATAAAATTATAGTCATATCATAACTATAAATATAAACATAAAAATATATTAAAATACATTTGCCATTTAACATATGGTAGATAAAATTATTTATTGTTTATAGAAGTCATCTTCTAATATATAATAATATTAATCAGAGATCCGGGGAGTTAACTTCCAAGACCTTATTATATATTTAAATATAAAAATCGTAAAATACTAAAAAAAATTACGCTGCAAATTTGTATTGAGCACAAGCTTCTTTTGTAGAGCAACGTGTACAAAATTTCTCATATTGTGTTTACATTTTCGGTGAAATGCCGTTCGGTAAAATGTCAGTTCGGTCAAATGTCGCTCAGCCAAATATATATTTTACTAAATGTCTGTTGACCGAATATCCATGTGCTAAATGGCCAATCACGCTTGAGTTAGTGATGATAATTGCATACAAGAGAACTCACTTTTTACATTTATAAGATATCCTGCATGGGCAATTACAAGTATATAATAGAAAAACTGTCTTTAATGTCTCAACTTAAAAATTAACCTCATAAATGCATAATTTTAAAAGTATTTTAAACAAACTAAAAAAAGAACTTCATTGACACTTTTTTGCTCTAGTTATTTACAAAAATTTAAGCAGATATTTAATGTAATTAATGTCTTCTTTTGAACCACAAAAAGGTTGTTCCAAAGAATTTAATTTATTCGCTAGGCAACGACTTCATTGAGAATGATTATTTCATTGCTTCTGATTTTATTTGAGTTTAATACTATAAACTCATAGATACATATTTGTCGACCTATTCTGCTTTTGTTTAACTGCTAAGCTAATTTTTCAAGCATGTTATAGGTTAGAATAAAAGTATTTCTTTTGTACAAGACTGCATAGAATTTAGATGTTAAAGAAAAAAATTTCTTATAATTTGGTATGGATTTTATTTTTAACTAACATATTATCCACAGTTTATTACCCAAGTAAAAATGTTTTATCGAAAATTCAACTTTCAATATTTGTAAATAAACTTGTGAAAGTATAGATTTTTTTATGAAAAGTTTCCAAACACACATGTAAGATGTTAGAATAAAATTTTTCTCTATACAAGTTATAATATTCGCTATACAAGTAGGTTGTGTCATTTCTTACGGTGTCAACCAAATTCCAACATAATATATACAACTGAGAAAGAAAATTAAATTTGGCACTTTATCAATCGTAAATATAAAATCTAACTTTACTTATTTTATTTGTTTGTAACCTCTTTTTACATTTTAATTTGGATAAAATTAGGAATATTAGAGTTTTAACTAGATCTTTATTTTTTAGAAACTCGTTGGAGGAAAGTAACAAATTCAACTTACAGTTTACTTCTAAATCCCGCGGAAAGGACGATGTAACGAAGATAAAATTTATTTGCAAAGAATGCTACTTAACTATAAATTAAATTTTATTTTAGTGCATTTTAAAATAAACTATTTGAAAGCACAGATTAGCCGTATTCGTGACGGGGACTTTTATCATAACCTATAAAGATTTGATATTTTTTAAAAATTTCATTCGCCAAAATTTTAAATGCGGGTTTAATTTGAACTTTGATTCCTCAAAAAATAAAAATTTTGGATTGCCCTTTGATAAGTTCACTGAAAAAAATGAGAAGAGAAAAAGATGTGTTTTATTAAATTTTTCTCAATAATAATAATTAACATCACAAATTTATATTCTTTTATGATAACGGTAAAAGTAAATTTATTTATTATTTTTAAAAAAACAACGCAAAAAGCATAATGTCTTTAGAACGAAGTTTGGAAATAAAATATCCAGCAGCAGAAAAAGCCCTTTCAGATTCTACGCTTGTAGCTTTAATTGTTAGCAAAGACAGGTAGAGCAATTCAAGGTTTTCAGTTCTTTTTCCGCTCATTTCAAACAATTTCATTTCTTTACACAAATTGACATGAGAAAACTTCACTTTTTTGTTTTTCTTGAATTTCTTTTTGATATCTTTCAAGCATCGAATCGGGATTGCTAAAGTTGCATTCATCAGAATAGCTGAAATTTACATTACAAGAATGATCAATTTCAATTGAAGTAAGTTGCATATCTTGATCATTTACCTTTAACGGAAACAATCTTTTAAATATTTTAACAGCTAAAGTTTTTATACTTTTAAGTGTAGGAGAATCCAAAATTAGAGCTGTTTCGCTTTCTTTTAAAATTGCATTTTTAGGATCTTCTAAATAATTGATTCGCCCAATTGTGCTACCCAGCCTTCTTGATGTGTAGCGAGCCTTTATTCAAATTCAAAGCTAGCGTTGACTGTTGATTTTTCAACTCATTAAATATAAACTTCACAGAATTTTCTGCCTTTAACCCTATTAGTGCTGGGCAAAATTTGTCCCCTCAAGTGCTGGGGCGTAAAGTGCCCCCCCCCTATTTTTCTCAGATATTAATAAGTTTTTATAAATATTTTTAATGTTACATATATATTTCAACTATGCTGAATTCAGTGATGATGTCTATTTTTTATCAAAATCAATCAAATCTGTCAAAAAATTGATTTATATTTGACAGCTCATCTCAAAAAGGAACTTTTTATTTAAATAATTATATAAAGTTTTTTACACATATATACCCATTTTCAAATATGCTGATTTGAGTGGTAATATTCATTTTTTATGAAAATCAATCAAACCTGTCAAAAAATTGATCTAAATGTGACAGCTCATCTCAAAAAGGAACTTTTTATCTAAATAATTATATAAAGTTTTTTACACATGTATACCCATTTCCAAATATGCTGTATTCAGTGGTGATATTAATTTTTTTATGAAAATCAATCAAACCTTTCAAGCTCATCTCAAAAAGAAGCTTTTTATCTAAATAATTATATAATGTTTTTTACACATATACACCCATTTTCAAGCATGCTGAATTCAGCCATGATATTCATTTTTTTTGTAAAAATCAATTAAAGTTATCAAAGCATTGATTTATATATGACAGCTCATCTTAAAAAGAAACTTTTTATCTAAGTATAATATAAAGTTTTTTACACATATATACCCATTTTTAAGCATGCGTAATTCAGTGGTGATATTCATTTTTTTTTATAAAAATCAATAAAAACTGTCAAAAAATTGATTTATCCCAAAAAGAAAGGATCAGGCACGGTTTTTTGAATTAGAGAATTACGTTTAATAGAAAGTATAGGGAGGTGATGAAGTTTACCGTGTATGGCATTTTACACACATATACCCATTTTCAAGTAGGCTGTGTTTACTGGTTATATTCCTTTTTTTTTTATAAAAATTAGTCAAACCTGACAAAATAATTTAAATATGAAAGCTCATGTCAAAATTAAAATTTTTATTCTTTTAAAGTTTTTTATACATTTCAAGTATGCAGAATTTAATGGTGATGTTCATTTTTTATGAAATCAATAAAACCTGTCAAAAAAATCGAATAAACCTGTAAATCAATGTTAAACATATAAACATAAAAATAACTTTGCAGTATTTCTCTGGTAATTATTTTCTTAATTTATTTTAATGAACCAACTTTAGGTGTTTAATTCACTTAAAATATTTCATTCTACAGTAACTTATGTAACTCGATAGGACCTCTATCTTTTTGGCTACAAATTCGTTATCGGCTCGTAGTCTCTACGTCATATTATAATTTACAGTATGTAATTTTGCTATTCATTCTATGATGATCCTTTCTTGGTAGCTCTTTTTTCATTAGAAATTTATATTCTTCAATGTGTGTTCGAAAATTTTTTTATAAGGATAAAATTACTTTTTTCCTCTCTCAAAGCATTCTGATTAAAGATTCTTCTTGATGATCTTAGACTAGTTTATCAGTATCGTGTATTTTATTATAAGGCCTGAATATTTCTCAACCAATCTCATTTCAAAGGTTTTTTTCTGATGAATCATTCGTAATGTTGATTGTTCAATTACAAAAAGTTGTCCACGTTTTTCATCTAAAAAATTATCTCTTTGACACAAAAGGAAAAAGATGGACAAATTCAATTTAAATTAAAAATATCCTGATAGTGACTAAATTCTCACATATTGGCATCTGTGCCATTTTTGATAAATCTGACCTATTCTAAATTTTCAGATTTCATAACCATCTTAGCTAAATGTTAATTGTAATCCTAGATGATGTGCTATATATTTAAATATTTTTTATTTATAAAAGAGGAACTTCTTTTTCACAGTCAAAATCTTTTTTGAAGCACCTAATATTATATAATTAAACCACTCCCTAGTTCATTAGAACATGGTAGATCTTCCATTTAGTCAAGATACATATTTTTTTAAATTATTTGTTTTGATCACATGTTCTCTTTTCAATTAGCTTTCAACTTGGTTCCTTTTCTCATACAAATTTTCAAAAGATTTTATAATACGTTTTATTTTTTTAATAAATATTTCATACTCAAGATGATTGTAGAAAGTATTATAAGCCAAAATATACAAAAAAAAAGTATTTCAGGCATATTAAAACATTACTAATTCAATTGCCACTTTGAGATATTTTTAACCGTATTATCCAAAATACAGTACAGAAATAAAATAATCATAGTTGATTTTGTATAAAACAGATATTTTATTTTTTTGAAAATATTTTTGAAGACAGTATCTAGAAGTAAACCGCAAATCTGATTGAAGCTTTCAGATATTTTAAAAACATAAATGCCACACGTGAGTCCAAAAATGAAACCAGCATCTTCCATTTGGCATAAAAACAGATATTTTATTTAAATTTTAAAAATATTTCTTTAGACATTAGACGTAAATTGAACATTTGATTGACACTTTCAGACATTTAAAAACTCTAAATGCAAAAAATGATTTCAGAAATAAAAATTATCATGGTCAAATTGGTATAAAAACATATATTTTATGTAAAATTAGAGGAAATATTTTGGCATATAGTTTTCAGACATAAACCGCAAATTTGATTGACACTAGCAGTAAAACCTCTAAATGCGAAAACTATGTTCAGAAATGAAATCATCATAATCTATTTGCTATAAAAACATATATTTCATGTAAAATTTGAATCAATATTTTTGGAAACAAATTTTAGAAGTAAACCGCTAATTTGATTAACACTTATAGGTATTTTCACATCCTAAACGTAAAGAATGAGTCCAGAAATGAAACCAGCATGGCGGATTTAGTATAACACATATATTTCATTGTAAAATTTGAATGAAAGTTTTTGGAGATAATTTTTAGAAGTAAACCGCAAATTTGATTAACACTTATAGGTATTTCCAGATCCTAAACGTAAAAAATTAGTCCAGAAATGAAACCAGCATGGCCGATTTAGTATAACACATATATTTTATGTAAAATGTGAAGGAATGTTTTTGGAGACAATTTTCAGAAGTAAACCGCAAATTTGAACTTATAGGTATTTTCAAATCCTAAATGTATAAAATGAGTCCAGAAATGAAAAAAGCATGACCGATTTAGTATAAAAACATATATTTTATGTAAAATTTAAAGGTATATTTTATTAGATATATTTTTGATTAATCAAAATTTTGATTGACATTTTTTAAAAAGTAGCCGTGATTATTGAAAAAATTATATATAAAGTGTTATGCGTTCCAAACTGTATATAATTATAAATTTTCAGGGTATTATATAATATAGATCCTAAGTTATAAAGTTAAGTACAGATAATATAAAAATTTTGCTGAGAATTTTTGATTTTGATTGACAGTTTTGGACATGAAGGGGTCATTCAACTACCATGAAAATGGTTTCAAAAGATGCAGCTAGCGATTTTAGGAAAAGTCACAAAATTTGAAGGGATATGATTGAGCCAATTTTCTACAATTAATTTTTTAGTGAAGGGGGCGTCACTAATAGGGTTAGGTACTTATTTTCATTTAATTCAAAGTACAAGGGTACTAAATATGTTGTATTTACTTGCGATGATTATATAAAAGAATCTAACTTCTATATTTACGTTAAATACTGTAAATGTAAATGCTATACTTATATATCTTCTTTGCAATGTAGGATTTGGCCATTCTACCAAGTTTTGTAAGAAAAAATCTAAAGCATGTGCATTCTGTGCTTCTAGTGAGCACGTGTAAAAAGATTGTATAAATAAAAATGATTTGAGCAAGCTATCTTGTTTGAATTGTATAAACAATGGTACCACAGATGCGAAGCATTTATCGTGCAGCATAAAATGTCCCCTCGTAATGTAAAAATATAGAGTATGTCAAATCAATCACTGCATACTGATTATGGGTAATCAATTCCTGATCTTTTTGATTTACCCTACTTAAGTTGTTTTTATTTGAAAATTTTAGTTCATCACAAGTCAATTATTTAATAATGGTGTTTCTTTGGGAAATTTTTCTCTTATCAGTTTAAACATTCAATCCCTAAAAGCCAAGCATGCTCATCTTATCAATTTTCTTGATTTGTTTGCTAAGAAAAACTTTTTAGTACCTAAAATTATTTGCTTGCAAGGGACATGGCTAAATGTTAACTCTCCAAACACTTTTGCTATATTGGGATATAATTTTATTTTTTCATCCCTACATCTCACTCGGGATTAGCTTTTTATCTTGATAAAAGCTTGAAATATGAAAAATGCGACATTTCTGTCGAGAGTAAAGATTTTGAAGTTTTTTCAGTTGCTAATATCTCTTGGAAAATAGAAAACTCTACGTAAATAATATTTACCGCAGACCATCTAATAATGCCTCTGAAATCAATAGATTTTTAACTGACTTTGATACCTTTTTGAATAATTATAAGCTTGACTTAAAAATGTCTATATTCATTGGTGACTTTAATTTTGATTTGTTAAAAGTCTCAAAGAACCAAAACGTCAAATTTTTTATGAATAGTTGGCTGTCTAATTCTTTCAAACCGACTATTTCAAAGTATACTCGTTTTGCAAGCAATACTCTTATAGATATCTCAGTTTTTACCCTTACAATATACAATTTTCAACTTCTGATCATATGCCGCCCGGTTTTTTACCCTGGTTTTCTTCCTCTAAAGAATTCAAAGATTTTTACGGTTAGGTAGTTCTCTAGCGACCCGATTCTACGTGGTTAGTAATCAAGCTCTCACTAGACAATAAGTTTGTTTCCCAAATTGGGAGCGTTCGCGTTAAGATAGTATCGATCACTCAGCTCTATTTATATATTTGTAACATAAATTCTTGTAAAATAATATATATAACAAGGTATAGCTATGCAGTAAGAAGGGCCGGTAGGTGTTTAGTGGGATGGAAAGTCGAGTTAGACTTGGACTCAGCATTCCGGGCGGGCCACGATATCCGAAAGGATGGGTGCGAACGCCACAAACAACTTAATTAATTAATTATTAATTATATGCCGCTATTATTGTCTTTTCAAGTAGACTGTGTACAGAACAATAAACTCTTGAAAAAAATTTGTGATATGAATAATTTTGTTCAGCTCACTGCAAAATTTAATTGGTATCAATATTTATGTCCCTTTTTTGATTATCCGAATATTTACTTTGAAAAAATTTATAGAAAACTTAGTGATATTTTGAATTTGAGCACAAAAACAACTAAAATTTCTAGAAGATCTAGTTATTACGAAAATGCACAAAAATCATGGGTCAATGTTGAATTATTGAATTTGATAAAAACAAGAAACTCTATATTTTTAGAATTGAAAAAAATTTATAGTAGTGAACTGAAATACAAGTATATTTCTTTGAGAAATAAAATAAAGCATATATCAAAAAAATTAAAAAATGAATATTATTACAACTTTTTTTCTAGATCGTCTAATACTAAACAAAATTGGCATAAATTGAACTTTAGGTGTTTTAACTGCTTATATTGACATGAAAAAAGAATTTGATTTGATTCCCCACAAGATTTTCCTTGATAAAATTAGAATTTATTGTTTTGATAGCAGGTCACAAAATTTTATGAAATCATATTTAGAGCTAAGAGAACAACAAGTTTCAGTTGATGGAACATTATCTAAAAAAATGTTTGTTACTTCAGGAATACCACAAGGCTCAATACTAGGGCCACTGCTTTTCTCAATATTTATTAATGACTTACACTTATGCATTAAAAGACTAAATTATTTTAGTTATACTGATGACCTTACTATAAACATTCCTTTTTCTTTATCTGATGAATCTATTTCTGAAAAATATTTTAATGATGAATTACAGGCTGTATTTGATTGGTGTGTTAAGAACGGAATGGTGATAAATGAAACAAAGTCGAAGTCTATGTTTTTTGGTAAACCAAATCTTCCTAACTGTGAAACTGAAGGACTTCTTTTTAAAGTAGTGAGCTGTCATAACTTACTTGGCATCATAATAGATGACAAACTTAAATGGAGTGAAGACATCTTTTTTGTGAACAACAAGCTATCTAGACTAAATGACATTCTAAAAAGACTGAGGAACTGTCTTCCACTCAATGTAAAAAAACTTATTTATAATTCTTTTTTTTACCACATGTTAGCTATTGTTTAACTCTCGCGGTTCATACTAATCTTTCAATTTTGACAAAATCTCAAAAGAAAGCTTTGAGGCATATGTATAGTGTAAATTCTATATCTCATACAAGTAATCTGCTTCATCACTCGGAATTACTTAAACTAGAAAATCTTTATAAGTACAGCTTGTGTGATTTCATTTTCAAACTTTTTAATAACAAGTTACCAAGAATATTTGATAAAGTAATAAATTTTGCTTTCAGTAATACAAATTATAACTTACGTAACAAAAATATTGCTCTCATTCCGTATTATCAAAAAGTTGAGTTGTATCAAACATTGAACTTTGAACTCTGATTTTTGGAAGAAAAATAAATATTTACTTAACTATGTACATATGAATATTAGTAAATTTAAAAAAGAAATTAAGTATTTGTATTTGGATAATTATTATTTATCAGAATGTTGTATAAATCATTGTTATTCGTGCCAACAGACATAAAATTACTGTATATAACTATAGTAAAGGAATAATCTATCATATATTATATATTAACCTAGTATTTCTATTTTTTACATATCACAAACTATATGTATATTAATCCATTATTTAGATTTTTTATTCATCATATTTTGCAAGATTTCATACAAGCGGCTACATGGCCTTTTGAAGTTTTGCCGTATTTCCATTTCTATTATTTACAAGTGTTATCATAATAAAAAAAATTTATTTTATTAATATGTGGGTGGTATTTTCAAATCCTAAATGTAAAAAACGACTCCAGAAATGAAACCAGCATGACCGATTTAGTATAAAAACATATATTTTATGTAAAATTTGAAGGTATATTTTATTAGATATATTTTTGATCAATCAAAATTTGATTGACATTTTCTAAAAAGTAGCCATGATTATTGAACAAATTAAATATATAAAGTGTTATGCATTCCAAACTGTATATAATTATAAATTTTCAGGGTATTATATAATATAGATCCTAAGTTATAAGGTTAAGTACAGATAATGTCAAAATTTGCTGAAAATTTTTAATTGGCAGTTTTGGACATGAAAGGGTCATTAAACTACCATGAAAATGATTTCAAAAGATGCAGCTAACGATTTTTGGAAAAGTCACAAAATTTGAAGGGATATGATTCAGCCAATTTTCTACAATTAATTTTTTAGCGAAGGCTACACCCCAGCACTAATAGAGTTAAAATAGTAGCATCTTCTGAAGAAAGTACTTTTGACTATTTCAAATGGCCTGAGCATTTGTATAAATTGTTGCAAATCTTTCCATTCGTTCTCATTAAAAACTTCAAGAATTTCACACTTTTTCAAAGCAATAAGTATGAATTTCTTCACGTCAAAAAATCTGGAAATCATTGAAAGGGTGCTATTCCATCTTGTTTTTGTATCTAAGATCTTCATCTCTTTATTCATGGTAGTTACATAGACTTTCTTGTAAGTAATCATTTTTTAAGGTGACTTTCTAAAATTTTGGAAATTTTACGAACTTTTAAAATTAATTCATGGTAGTTACCTTGATTGAATAAAGATGCCGAACTATTTTCTTCTTGAAATTCATCAACTTCATTTGCTACTTCGAGTTCTAAAGGAATATTAAAATCATCCCAATCTTCAAGAATCGGATTTACATAGTATTCTTCTATGACTCGTGTTTCGGATTCTTCTACTCTAAGTTGTTTTTTTCAAAAATAATATCACAAACAATCAAATGACAAGCATGTGCAACACACTGTTAATGAATGAATTGATTTTCCTTACAAAATTTCACCATCAAAGATGCACCATCTGTAGTCACACCTTCTATATGATTTATCTATATCTAATTTGAAATCTTTTAACCAGAAAAGTAATTTTACTACTGTTTAAAGAGCCAAAGATTATTGGTATTAATCCCAAAGACTTTAATTAGTAAGCTTTAACTTTAATTTTTTTGTGTTTCATAATACTTCATAACCAACTTTTTAACCCAGCTCCAGTTGATGCTGGTACTTTGTCATACGCGTTTGTTGCCAAGTGTCGTTGAATGAACTCGCCTGTCGCAATTTGTTTGAAACTAAAACCTTCTTTACTAGCTAACTTAGCAATTTCGTGATCAAAAGATTTTTTGTTAAAAATTGTTCTAAAGTTTTATTGATAGAGTGAGATGTATTAACTTCACCATGAATTTTACTCATATGAGCTTTCATACCTGATGTCGAGCCTCCAACGTGTTTTAAAACTTTTTGCATTGTTAACACTCTACTTCATCTTTGTTTTTTCTTAAAAAGTGATTCCAAACCCAGAGTTCACAAGATCTGAATTGATTCACTATAAATAGGCGTCCAAAAATAGATGGGTACAAGGATAAAAATTAATACCAAGTGTAAATAACTGAGAATAGGCTATGTGAGAAGTGAAATGAAAACAGATGTGAGACATACTGTGAATTTATATACCATGAGTGATAATGCAGTACAGTAGATATGCCAGGCTTTGCTAAACACGCATGATATACTAATCTTATTTCTGATATGGGTATAACAATCACCATCTAACTAAACACATGCTTTCTAAATAGGTGAGATAAGATGGCTAGAAAACACTGGAAAGCGCGTAGTGTTTAGAAAACACGCATGATATACTAATCTTATTTCTGATATGGGTATAACAATCACCATCTAACTAAACACATGCTTTCTAAATAGGTGAGATAAGATGGCTAGAAAACACTGGAAAGCGCGTAGTGTTTAGAAAACACGCATGATATACTAATCTTATTTCTGATATGGGTATAACAATCACCATCTAACTAAACACATGCTTTCTAAATAGGTGAGATAATATGGCTAGAAAACACTGGAAAGCGCGTAGTGTTTAGAAAACGAATTTAGAACGAAGAACATGTTTAAATTTTAAATGCACTTTTTACAGTGGCATAAACAAACAAGTTTGATATTATAAATATAAAACAAAAAAATATTTTTTTCCTAATGGCAAAAGTACACAACACACTGCAATTTACCGGTAGTAAATGTGTATCGTTAACGATAAATTTTATTTTTTTTCATTACCGGTTTTTAATCACTAGTTGTGACGTCAAATCTGTTGCTATTACATCAAATTTTGAATTGAGTTGTGAGAGAAGGCTTGCTTGGCAAGCATATTCATTGATTATATTTTGGAGCAAGAGTCTGGAATACAATACGTCAAAAAAGTAACAAGTCGACCATGGCCAATAGTGTTGTATCATATGGTTCCAGAAATAAAAAGGCTACTACTACATCATACCATATTGCAGCAGAATGAGATCAGAAATAATATTGTATGATGCATACTTAGCTAGCTATTCAGTATGTAGTATGAGGAGAGTGTAGTTCTTCTACAGCCTGAAAAAATTGATAATATTAGTGATGATGAGATGGATGAAAATATAGATAACATTTTTTCCTGGTACTTTAGAACTCCATCATTCTAATAAAATATTTTGTAAAAAATCTTTGAATTGGCCGAGAGCTGATAATGCCATTGAGTTAGTCTCTCCAGATCTTCTTTTTGATGAAAAGTATCTTTCAAAAACAAAGGTGATTGAACTACTATCCCTATCACCTTTTGATGCTTTTATGGAAATGGTTGAAGGTGTTTTCGAGTTGATCATTGAGGAATCAAGGAGATATTCGCTTCAAAAAAATTGTCACAACTTTAGTTGCACTATGAACGATTATAAATATTTTTTAGGATTCTTCTTTGGTCTGGGTATAATTCGTTTTCACAACAAGAAATGTTTTTGTCAGATGATTGTGATGCTGGAGTGGAGCTAGTGAAAAAAGCACTCCCAATAAATAATTTCAGAGAATTGAAACAATTCTTACACTTCAACAACAATGAAAACGTGGCTGGAAGTCAAGATAAGTACTTCAAAATTCCTCCATTGATAAAAGTTTTAAATGAAAACTTCGCAAAATTCAACTACCTTGACAATTATTTTTCTATACATTAAAAAATGTGCCAATATTTTGGGCGTAACCCCATGAAACAGTTCATAAGGGCATTTTGGAGTTGAATTTCATTTCCGACCAAGAAATATCGATAGGTTTGGTTACAAAATTTGGGCTCTGTGACGCGAAAAGTGGATACTGTTACGAGTTTGAGCCGTATCAAGGAAAGAGTAACCTGAAGTCAAAAGAACCGTTAGGCACTAAGGTTGTAAATTCTTTGACTAATTTACATTCTGTTAGTAATTTTTTTTTTGACAATTTTTTCACATCACTTCCTTTTCTCCTTGATTTGAGGAAAAAGTGTTGTTGCAACATGATGTTTGAGAGCAAACAGGCTCTCAAACTGCCCATTGGATTTGCAGACATCCCAGCGCATTTTGGTGTTGAAAAAGGTTCCGAATGTTCCAAAAAAATAAAAGGTTCCAAGTAAAAAGCTTAAATAGAAAAAAACATCAAAACACTATTTTATTAAAAAAAATAAATAAAAAGACAAAATGAAAACTATTTATTTTTTTTCAAAAATTGATCGATGAGTCCAGACTTTCGCTTATTGACTTTTGAATTTAGATGACTCAATTCATTTGTTTTTTCGATTTCCTCATTTCTTTTGGTCTGAGGTGCTTTCAGAAGACTATGTGCCAAATGAATCGAGACTAAATTTTTGGAATTGATGGCATCTTCAGGTCTCTTTGTGGCGCTATCAAGTGTGGCTTTCTGAATACTTTCAAACTCGCAACTTTTTTCTTCAAAATGTTTTTCAATTTCCTCAATTTTGACGTTCCTGAATTTCCTTTAATTGCTGTTTTTCATTTCCTTTTTTCTAATTTTCGACTTTCTTTTTTCCATTTCTAATCTGCCAAATGATTAACTTACATTTGTTATCAGTCAAAATTCTCTTTGAGATTGAAAATTCTTTCAATATCTGCATTTTCGTGCCAAACACATAGGGCAGCTTTAACGACACTCAATACAGAATATTTCAGCAATCCATCAGAAGCCTTTATTGAAAAGAGATAGCGCCAGTTATGATCAATCCTATCTTCAATATATTTCTCAGGAACAGTTTCTGTCTGTAAAAGATCATACATTCATCTATCAAAACATGAGTCTTAATTTTGTGAGGCAATACATTAGCAAGTTTCTCAATGTCTTTCAGAGAACTGATCAGTTGTCTTCTACGTGGTGAAAGACACCTAAAACACTTCATTATGTTATCATCCAATACAGATGATTTTATAATGTAAGAACAGGATTCTTTATAAAAAAGTAAGCATTTTTTTGAAAGGCTTATATTCATCTTGATTCATCATGTAGTTTACAGTGGTTCTTAACCTGGCGGTCGTGACCCCCTTAGGGGTAATTTTAAATTCTTAGAGGGGTAATGAAAACCGGATTAAAAATTGTTTTTATTAGTCGTTTTGTGATAATGATAAAAGGTACATTCAAGCATTTTTTCTCTACGCAAAAACAGGATGTAAATTTCTTATAATAAATGTATTAGAAATTAGTCAGTATTTTTCTAATCCTCCATATGTAGTCGTCAAAACACATTTTTGTCATCTTAAATTGCTTCTTTTCTCCATGCTTTTGCTCTATATAATTTTCCTAACACATATCACATACGGCTGTAATTTCTTTTTCCATTTTGACTTTATCAAATTACATCAATCATAAATAATTGTTTTATCATTGTTATTTAATATCGGTTGAAATGAAATCATATTGCACATGCATACAACAATGATAATAATAAAAGAAAGAAGAGTATACTTTGAAGTTTTTTCATAACTTTGCTACGTAGTATTTTCAAGCGTTTGATTGTTGCAATAATTTCACTTATATTTTTCTCAGTTTTAATGTCTGCTAAAAAACGCACATATAATGAAGCTTTTCTCAAATTTGGTTTTACAAGTATTATTCAAAACTCAGTTGTTAAACCCCAATGTGTTATTTGTAGTAAAGTTATGAAGCCAAGTAAATTGAAGCAACACTTCGAAACTGTTCATACCCAACACGCTGGTAAAAGTTTAAATTATTTTAAACAAAAAGAAACATCTTTAGAAGCAAGCCGGATAGATTCAACTGGGCACTTGGCTGTGCAAAGTAAAGCCGCTCTAAAAGCATCTTTTAAAATTGCATTGAACATTGCAAAAGCTAAGAAACCTCATACTATTGGTGAAGAATTGATAAAACCTTGTATCTTAGAAGCAGTTTCATCTGTTCTTGGGCAAAAACAAGCAGAAGAATTAAAATCAATTTCTCTTTCAAATGACACTATCAGAAAGCGTATTTTTGATATGAGTGAAGATACACTAATACAAACAGTAAATGCAGTGAAGGCTAGTTCTTTTTATTCTTTGCAACTTGATGAGTCAACAGATGTTTCATCATGCTCCCAACTTTTGGTTTATGCTCGATATTTTGAAGAACAAGCTTTAAAAGAAGAAAACTTGTTTTCTGAGCCAAAGTACCACAGCTCGTGGAGAAGACGTTTTCAAAATTCTTGAAAGCTTTTTAGCAAAACATAGTTTAAGCTGGAAAACCCTTGTTGGAGTATGTACTGACGGGGCTACATCAATGATTGGCTATAAATCTGGGTTTAAAGCTCTCGTTAAAATAACCGCACCCCACATCTCTTTTACTCACTGCATGATTCACCGCTATGCTTTAGCGATGAAAACTCTTCCGCCATCTCTTCGAGAAGTTTTGGATTTAGTTGTCAAGATTGTAAATCATATTAGAAAAAATGCTACAACTTCGAGAATTTTTAAAAATATGTGTGAAGAAATTGGTATGAATTTTTCACTTCTTCTTCTGCAAACAGATACATTCTCTCGAGGCTCTCGAGAGGTAACGTATTAAATAGATTTTTTCACCTTCGAGAACCGCTATTAACATTATTAGAACAAGGGTCTTCTTCTAAATCTAAAGAAAATTTTTTTTTAATTAAAATGAAGGATGAAGTTTTTCTATCCAAAGTTGCCTACCTTGCAGATTTTTTTACTTAAATGAATTCAATAAGTACCTGTCTCCAATGAAATCTTTCCTTTTCTCATATTATTTTAGATAAAATAGCAGGTTTTCAATCTAAAATCAGATTAAAAATAATGAAATGAGCTTTTTTCCTCAAATGACTTCTTTTCTAAGTTCTTCAACCAAAAAGAATGTACTTTTTGTGAAGAAATATTAGCTTAGAAATAAATTTAGAAGAATTAGAATCGTTTTAATGATGCTTGGATATTTAGACCTTTTTCGGTGAGCGAAAGTGCAATTGAGAATAGTGATATCTCTGCTAAGATTGAGTTTCTCCAAATTCGAGAAAACATTCAACTTAAACTTGATTTCAACGAACAATCACTTAGTTTTGGGCAAAATTGGAAACTGTTTACCCTGTTCTTTCGAAACGTGCCATGCAATTTTTAGTACAGTCCCCTTCAACTTATCGCTGCGAGACAGGATTTTGTGCCACGATGAGCTTAAAAACAAGTTCACGTAATAAACGTGTTATTGATGCGGACATGAGATGTTGCTTATCAAACATTGTGCCGTGTTTTGAAAAAATTTTATCTGATAAACAGTACCAACCTTCTCATTAATATATATATTTAGTATTGTTTTTGAATAAATGTTTGTCTTTTTTATTTTTATTAAGAACAAGAAAACATTTTTTCTTACTGAAAAAGAAAGTTAGTGTGCATGTTGTGTGTGTGCGTGTGTTGTTATGCTAAAAATAGGTCATGGGTATTCAATAAAGTCAAAATAAAGAACTTAATAAAATATAATTGTTTATTTATAAAATCATTCAGTTAAAAAAGTTTTATTAAGAATATGATGTTTTAACAAAGCATATAGTAAAAATAAGTAAAAAAACTTGTAGGGGGTCACAACAAATTTTTAATTTTTAAAGGGGGTCACAATGACAAAAAGGTTAAAAACCACTGACTAGTACGTATCTTCTTTGATGGAACATGAATTGAGAAAATTAGATCTTGACACTGAGTAGTAGTCATTCATCAATTTATCGTTTTGGTAGTTTGATACATCTATTTGATTGTTGTTCTTTTTCATTTTTCCGCTATTGTTTTACAAAATGGATAGAAGCAAAAAAATAATAGAATTGATTCTCGTGTTTCATCTTCATTAGGGATCGTTCACAATTGACTTTACCCCCTCCCACTTTTAGTTAACATCAACTTTTAAGAAAAAATAGATGAAAAATTTTAATTTTGTAGAAAATATTTGGTCAATTCTATCAAAAATATTTAGCCCACAACTATTTTCATCTTCATATTTAACTTCTACTTATTCGTACCTTTCATTTTCTAAAATTATTTGAGCTTGTGTGGGTTTAAAGATGCATAATGATGAGTGCTTGTTTTTTTCTTTAACCTTCGAATTACGGACAATTTTAGTATAGCATCGATTACGGAGATATGGCAATTTACTCCACATACACAAATTAGTTATAACAAATTTAATTAATCTAAAAATGTAAAAAAAAGTTCAAATTGTCATTTATTTTTCAAAATCAAAATTAAAAAACAAAAAAAAATTTTTGTATTAAATTTTTTGGTCGTTAGTGGATTCTAAGCGGATCCCTAAACACAACTTTCTCCATAATACAGCAATTGTAAATCTTTACGTTGCACATCAACTTCAGATTTTCCGCCTTTATTTTATATTATATGCTGTGTCATAATCAAGAGCGCATCATATAATTTCATGATACTCAGACAGTTTGACCTTGAAACAACTCGCTTCAAAATTGTTTACACATTGTGAACCTTCATTACGAAGTTCTTATTCATAAAACCATTACGCGAAATTTCAAAATGCATATGTTTGGTATTGAGTCAAACATTGTACATTTGAAGTTCAAGGAAACGGAGTTGATTTCAATTGTATTTGCATGATAATATAATCTATATAATCAAAAAAGATGCCATCTATCCATAAAATTAGTAAACAAAATGAACTGTAAGCGGGTGTGTTAGAAGTATGAAGTATCAGCGTTCAATTGGTAATACATAAATAACCTTGACTTGGCTTTCATTCACTTCAAAATATAATTTTTATTTCATCTCTGCTGAAATCAAATAATTTGTCATTATAATATCATTTGATCATTATTTTCTTCACAGTCGTCTTTTCTCTGTTAGTGCAATTTTATTTGTTTTACCAATGGAATCAGAACATAGTTCAAGTTCGTTCTTTGAAGAAACAACAGATTCGAATGAAACTTTTAGTAGTTTTGATTCAAGCGATAATGAAATAGATGATAACTTGATTTCATCAGATCAAGTAGAGTATAGTTGGGAGCCTTTTACGAGCACACGTGGAAGAACTCTATCTGAGAATATTAGAGACATCATAACTGTGCCACCTGGTCCTAGAGGTTTAGCTTCTGGTGAAACAGACATCTTAAAAATTTCCCACCTGTTCTTCACTCAAAGCATGGTTAATTTTATATTCATGAAAACAAAGTTAAAAATGCAACTCAATTATGAGTAAATTTTAATTCATTATATTTATCTGTTTGGTATTTCGTTTTGGTCAATGTAGCTTGATATTGGGTTGCCAGATTACAAGATTAGAAATTCGAGACACAGTGGCGGTTCTAAGGGGTGCCATGCCCCCCCCCCCCTCCAGTTTTTTTGGCTGGACCCCATGTTAGCCCCTCCACATCAAATACCTATTTTACTGGATTTAAAATTTACACGAAACTTTTTATAATTTAATTTTTTTGAGTCAGTTTTGCATTCAGGTGAAGAAATATCTCCCTTATCTGGATGGGTGAATCTTAAACCAAGAGCGCTCTTAATTTGATTTTCATTCATTGGAATAATTCAAAGAAAAAAAAGTACAACATATGTATCTAGTAAATTGCAAAATTTATAAAAAATTATCGATTTAAAAACTTGGTCCTTGTTTGGCCCCTCACTTTTGAAAATGTAGAACCGCCACTGCCGGGACACTCTTGTAATTTCTCAGCATATATATAAATTTATACCTACATACACAGCGAGGCCAATATATTATTATAAAACGTAAAGATAATTATCACAAACATAAAGAAAGATTTTAAAAGGGGTGTAAAGAAAACAAAAGGAAAATAATTATATACACACACACACACCTATACAAACATACAGAGAAAAACAAACAACTAAGGGTAAAAATCCAGATTAAGATATGGTGGATTGTCCCTCAAGAAAAAGATGCAGCTATGAATTATAATCACATACAAAGTTTCAACTAATAACCTTTTTAAGGTGTTAAATATAATATTATTATGGTGAACTAAAATCGGGACAATAAGGATGTCCCAGAAGTGTCAATGCGGGAGAGGGGACAAAATGATCAAATTCGGGACATGTCCCGGAAAAACGGGACGCCTGACAACCCTAAGCTTGAACTAAAACTGGATTAAAAATATTTTTGAAAACGTTAAGCCTATACATAAGTTTTTATTGCTATATACAACAGGGACTTCAGAGAATTTCTCAGAGAGGTTCAGAGAATTATTTAAGGGCAGGTGCTCAAGTAGAGAAAACGGCTGAAATATAGTTATCATCATAGAGTCTACTTAACTATTTATCAGTAAAACTAAGAAAGTTACAAGAAAAAATTATATAAACTTATTCATAAATGACTATGAGGGTATTTGTGTGGGTACGGCCTCTTGTGCCTTAGTCTATCTTTATCTACGTCACTGGTTTAGACATATAAGTAACACATACCTCTATAAAGGGCAATTTTAAAACAGGAGAAAAAAGGGCAGTTGCTTGAGCACTCCAAGCACCCCCCCCCCCTCTGCACGTCCCAGATATACAATACTTGTTTACTAATCTATTTGATTTATGATACTTTCGGTTTCAGAACTTTTGTCCACATACGTATTCATTATACAAATTTCGATATAAATATAATTATAAATAATAGTTGATCTCGTATATTTATTAAGACATCATTCAATAACATTTTTGAACTCAATAGAATTCTAAGCATAAACTAAATGAAATATTTATATTTAATTTTAGATTTTTTAATTAGAATTTTAAGTTTTCAAATAAAACAATTTAACTTGAATATTTTTATTTAGAAAAGAGCATCCAAAACATCGTAATTTAAAATATTGTTTTGAAAAGTTTGAATCTTACCATTTATTGGCTTATTTTGGATTGTTACTTCATATCGGTCAATGTATGGATCAAAGAGTCAAGGTTACTGATTTATATAATGATTCATTTGGAAGCCCATTTCTGAAAGCTGCTCTAGCAAGATGTTTTTTTTAATTCAAATTTTTTTATGCTTTGATGATAAGCGTCAAAGAAATCCTAGCGATAAGCTTTCAGCAATTCGAACGCTCCATGATCACTTTTATGACGTGTTTTCTTTGTACTGGACACCTAATTCTTCGGTTACAATTGACGAACAAATAGTTTGTTTCAGAGGTAGATGTAAACTAAAAGTCTATGATCCTAAGAAGCCTGGCCATTATGGCCTTAAAATTTATGATTTATGTGATTCAGAAACCTCAAATTTATATCACTGGTTTGCCTGATAAAAGATACTTTTCTTCTTTTCAAATTTCTCAAAGGCTAATCAATGACACCAATCTCCCAAAAAGGTGCGGAATTTTTATGTATAGGTTTTTTACCTCTTTAGAAATTGCTAAGTGGGCTCTGACAAAAGACTACACAGTTTGCGGGACTGTGAGGCATACAAGAAAATTTGTACCAAGAATTTTCCAACCTTCATATTTGAAAACATTGAAACTAAATGAATGTGAATCGCGCACGATATACTGCAAAGAAGCCTCACTTATAGCGTGCATACCAAAAAAACACGCCAAACGTGATTTTAAAGTTGTTTATGTGTTGTAATCACAGCACAGAAAGCAAATCGTCACTTCAAACAGAGATGGTAAACCTGATTCTTTGTTGGAGTACAATAAACATAAAAGTGGTGTTGACGTAGGAAACCGAATGGTCAAGCAGTACAGATCTTACAAGCCATGTCGAAGATGGACTGCTGCGGCTTTTTTAACTATCTTGATATATCTTGTCTAAATGCTTATGTAATCTCTAAACATAATTCACCTGAAGATTATCCAACAAAAATGAACAACGCAAGAAAGCTTTTTCTGAAAAAACTTTCCAGGTGTCTGAGTGAAGAGTCAATGCAAGTGAGAGCTTCAACACCTCAAATTAACTTGAAAACAAAATCTCTTCTTTCATTTTTTGGATTTAATTCTGTAGATGTTTCATCATCTAACAACCGTAGAGGATTTTGCTTCAATTGTCTTCCTAAAAAGATTCGATCTACTAGAAAATGCAAAACTTGTTCCAAGTTTATTTGCAAAGTCCATTCAAACTTCACTTGCAATTCCTGCTTATAAGTTCTGCTTTTATTTGCTTTCTAATACTTTTTTTCAATTGCCACTCTAATTTTTTTTATTATACTTAATTTTCAAAAAATTTTAACGCCATCTATACAAAAAGTTTAAAATTTTTTAAAATTTTCAATCTCATGCTTGAATGCATGTTATGAAAAAAATATAAATACCATTTTAAAAGACTTGAAAATAAAGTGAAATTTACATAGTACTGAAAAAATTTTGATAATAGAAAAATTTCTTGCAATTTTCATTTTAGTTTTATCGTGGAGTAAATTGCCATATGTTAGTAATCCGAAGGTACAAAAGTTCTTTGAACACTTCAAGCAACTGCGGCGTTCTATTAAAGTTCGTCCTTCGGCATCCAATTTTTGCAAAGAAGGGCAGAACTCACCGAAATATCTACTTAATCCAAGAGATTTCATAAACTGAGCTTGAAATAGTGAACCAAAATAACGGTTTATCATGTTTATAGTTAAGCCTTCTGTTGTTGAACTAATTGGAACAGGTGGTAAAAATCTAAAAACAGAATTAACAAAAATGCAGGTAACAACTTTCGCTTGAAAATCTAAGCTTAATCTCACCAAATGAGCAAGAATGTGTTTTCAATATTCGCTCTTTGCCTTTTTGGTTGTTTAATAGAAAATGGACAAATAAGACATGATCCTGAAAGAACCAGGTCCCTTCGGATGCTAAGGCTCCCGAAAAACCGATTGAATTAGAAAGTTAAAGGTTTGTTCAGTTATTATTCAAAATAGATTCATAAATTTTCTAAATTAATTAGCCCGCTAATTTGTGCTAGTTTTCTCTTGGCAAAGAACAAACTGATGCTTTCAATGAAATAAAAACAAGATTTTGAATTCTGTAATTTGGGCTATAGATGCTAAGACTACTTTTGAAGTTAAAACAGAAGCAAGCAATTAAACCGCATCAGCGGCTCTCCATCAAGAAGGACGACCTGACGCCTTTTTTTCAAAGACTCTTTTAGGCAGTGAGAAGAAATATTCCATCATAGAGGAAGCTCTCGCAATCATTGAGACCCTGAAGCCATCCAATTGAAAACTTCCGTTTCCTTCATTCAAAATTAGCTCATCCTGAAGTCACGCGGTTGCAGAACTAAGAAGTTGTCATTTTTTGTTGCAGAAGTCCTTATGTTCCAAATGTCCTGTGTGCTGCTGGATCAAGCCAAGGTTCGCAAAATTTGAACAATGATAAAGGCTACAAGACCATGGGAGCGACTCAATTTGAGGACCACTACCTAGTGCTAAGCATAATAAATGTGTTCTGCTGGTTGTCGACGAGTTTTCGCGATTGCCTTGACATATCGTCTACGATTTTGATAAAGCAGTTAACTGGGTTGTTTTCCGTATTTGGACTGCCAAATTATGTTCATTCTGATTGTGGAAGTGGATACATGAGTGAACAGTTTTGCAACTTCTTGAAATCTCATAATGTTGTACTTAGTAGAACGACTCCTTACAACCAGGCTGGATATGGTCAGTCGAGATTTGTGGAAACGATATGGAAATCTATCCAACTCTGAAATCTAGGAATTAAAATGTAGTCCACTGGGAAGATGCTATCCCTGAAGCGTTACATTCGATCAGGACTTTAACTACTACTTCAACAAATGTTTCACCGCATGATTTAATCTTTAAATTTTCTAGAAAAACTTCCATGAGAGCAGCTGTACCACATTGGGTCTTATCTCCATGCAGAGGTTAACGGAAAATTGGTAAAAACGCGAACGACTTATATTGAGCAAATCATTTGTATGCACACATAAGGTATCCAAGATCCAGGAAAGATAGTCTAAAACACTTTGCCCCGGCTCCTAGTAGTGGTGACGTTTATTGGCAAGTAAATATTGAAAAGCAGTTGGCAGAAAATCTCAACACTGATTGTTCTGAACAAGAAAAGCCAACTTCTGAAGATGTTATATCAATCCCTGAAGAACCCAATTATGATGATCATAGAAAGGAGGTGGAACAAAGTCATATTAATGCAGGCAAAAAAGAGATGATCCAAAAAGAGCTCGAACCTGTTCTAAGATCATCCCGCGAAAGAAAACCTGTTGAACGTTATAAGCCCCCTTATTTTTAGAAGAAATTAAAATCATTTAATGTTAAAATAATTTTTTTAAAAACAAGTTCGAGCGTAAAATTGAAAAATAATCCAATTTCTTATCAAAATTTAGGATACACAGGTACACGATAGTGCTGGGAGAAATATAATTCTTAGTAATATGTTAGGAAGATACATCAAGCACGCGTATTTAACATCTTGAACACAAACAAATCAAGCATAATTTAATATATAGTAATGACATCGGTAAATGGCCTAATGGTCTGAGCGTAGGGTCTGGATTCAAGATCGTGACTATCCTTACCATCTGTCCAGCTATGGGAGATTATTCTTCCCTTGAATGCGCTATACCGACGACTAAAAAATGAGAAGAAATAGGATTTAGTTCTCTAAATAATTAAACAAATCTAGAAACAAAATTATAATCATAGATTTTTATTTAACAATTAAATTGTTCTTCATAATTAGCTCTTTGTAGTAACTTTTGAAGCCTAAAAAATAATTAATAAATAAAAATATTCAAGGATATAATAAATTTACCATGAAGCTAAGTTTTTCTTCATAAGTCTGAAAACGACCATGTCCAAATTTAGATGATGTATCAATAAATTTAAGATTGATTTCTTCTTGTGAAGTTCTTGATGTCTGAACTAATAGCGACTAAAAATACAAAAAAAATGATAGGCAAGATTAGCGTTATTCCTAACGTTATACCTTCCTAAGAGTGATAACACGCTTTTTAGGACCAACACAAGCACCTTTAATCATCAAGTAATCATTGGAAACAATACCATAATGAGGAAAGCCACCCTGTATAAAAAAGGAATGTAAAAAACACTTAGTAAAAAATGTGTATACATACAAGAGGTGTGATATTTTTTTTAGTTAAATCATATGAAGTTGATGCATTATCTGGAAGCTGGGTTTTTGGATTGAAAGAAACACCTTATAAAAGTCAAAATAACATTATGAAAAGAACTTATATGTAAACATTACTTAGAGAGCTACAGAGTCCAATTCTATAAATCTTTTTATTTATCTCGGTTCTGTGATGATATCCCTTTTGACCAGCACGGGCAACTGTAAAACGAACACGACTTGGATGCCATGCTCCAATACAAGCTACTTTTCTCAAGCCTCTGTGTGTTTTTCTGGGTAATTTCTTGGTATGCCATCTAGAAGTTACTCCTAAAAATATTTGAAATATTTTGTCGTTGTGACACTCTCAACAAATTTTTAAAAGATGTTAGTATTAATCTAGGTTAGGGTTCTACAAACTTCTTTACATATGGGCCCAAAATTGTATTATTCGCACATAAATATATTAGTGAGATCTTTAAATACCAATTGGATTTATTTAATACCAATGATCTTTAACTGGACCTAGATTAAAGGTACCAATGATGTGTCACACGTCCTAGAATCACAGTATCTAGAATCCTACATCTCGAGCGAAGCGAGAGACAAACACAGGGACCGTCTAATAATAATAATACCAATACTACTTTTTACAAATTTTTACTTGTTTGATTTGCAGAAAGAATTAAACTGTTTTTCAATATTTCTTTTTCATGATATATATATCATTAGAAAGCTTATCGTTTGCTACATACTCTAGAATAATTTATTTTTACAAAAGTTTTAAAAAATTTTAATAAATAGACTTTACTTCGAAAAATTTTGTCTAAATTTTTGAAAAAATTACGGACCACCTTTTTATTGAAGCATAATGTGAAGATTTTTAAAAAAAAATTGAATGAAAATGATATCATTGGAAAGGAAAACTTTGTGGTTAACATAGGCTAGGTTATACAAATAAATATATTTTCATTTTTCCAAAATCTGCTTTTATGTGAGATCAGTCAAGTTTTATCTAGTTTCAAAAAATACCAATAATAATTAACGTTCTTAATTTATATATTTTTTCAATATCTTATATTCACAAAGGTAAAATATGATTTTTAACATTTTAAAATTTCATAGTTAAAGAAAACTGTAGAAAATTAATATATAATTTTTACTTTTTATGGGTCAGTAGTATAGGTCAGTATAATGTTTTTCTAATAAATTTAAAATTATTTTTAAAGTGAAAAATGTTGATCGAATGTACAAGATTTGAAGCTATACTCTTTGTGGGTAAAATAGGCTAGGTTTTACAAATAAATATATTTTTATTTTTCCAAAATCCGCTTTTATGTGAGGTCAGTCAACTTTTATCTAGTTTCAAAAAATACCAATAATTAACGTGATGAGTTTATATATTATTTCTTCAAAATTTTATATTCACAAAGGTAGAATATGGTTTTTAACATTTTAAAATGTCATAGTTAAATAAAACTGTTGAAAATTAATATATATTTTTTACTTTTTATGGGTCAGTAGTATAGGTCAGTATAATATTTTTCTAATAAATTTTAAATTATTTTTCAAGTGAAAAATGTCGATTAAATGTACGAGTTTTGTTTGATAATCATAATCTACTTTTATTTAGTTTAGATACAACCTTTCTAATTTTTAACGAAGGGCATTCGTTATATTTATACCGACAGTGTGCGAGGAATAAATCTCATTATTGATTGATTTTAGAGCATAATTATGCCAAGAAAGATGAACACATGTTGCATTACGCGTTTGTGAGCCCAGTGAATTCTTATCTCGCATACGCTACACCACATCTTTAGCACGCGTGTGTGGTTTATTTTATCGGGCTAGTGTACGCTTAGTTTATTTGTAGTGTTCCTAGCTTAAATCTTAGTCAAATATTAAAACGCTTATAACTTTCACATTTCTCAACAAAATGCATCATGCGATATACCAAATTAAAGCATTTTTATGGGCTTTCAGAATACATTACTTATATCATAAGTCCTTAAGAAATACCATTTTACTGTTTATATTTTCCATGGGCTTCATACCATTAATTAGCAGATAAGGGATGCATTTTAAACTAAAACAGTAATATATTTGAAGAAATATTTTTTCAGTATAAAGAGTTTAGAAAACTCTTCTCTAATATGTAATGATATATTCTCATAACCTGTACGGTTGAACGCGGGTAGACAACTTGCGTGTTATCTCCAACCCGTATATTACGATGAATCTTCTCCAACCAGTATTCTACGATGATTCATCTCCAAACTATATACTACAATGATTCATCTCCAACCTGTATACTACGATGATTCATCTTCAACC
Source organism: Nectonema munidae (assembly GCA_030549495.1). NCBI lineage: Eukaryota > Metazoa > Nematomorpha > Nectonematoida > Nectonematidae > Nectonema > Nectonema munidae. The sequence goes on from JAUIRK010001002.1 coordinate 269,234, forward strand.
TGTATACTACGATGATTCATCTTCAACCGGTATACTACGATGATTTCTATTCCATGTACAAATAACTAGGGAGACAATGTTCAACTTTCTGTTCACATTCTGCTAGATGTAAGATTTGATATACCTCATTCGGGGAGACGATGCTACATAAGTTATTACCTATATGCATTATATCCGTATACTACGATGGTTCATCTCCAACCTGTATACCGCGATAATTCATCTCCAACCTATTAGTTTATATTTTGCTAGATGTAAGATTTGATATACCTCATTCGGCGAGAGGATGTTAGATAAGTTATTAATTTTTTCACGATATTAAATAATATATTTTATCAAATAATCAAAATAAAATTCTTATTAAAAAATTGAAAAATATTTTTTAAAAAAAAAAAAAAATTAAAACTTTTTTTTCTTTTTTTTCTTCCTTCTAAGAATTTTAGAAAGTTATTACCTATTCTTTTTAATTTGAGATTTAAATATTTTATTTTAAATAAATAAAAAAAAATTTTATTAAAAAAAAAAAAAAAATTTTTTATAAAAAAAAAAAAAAAAAAAAAAAAAATTTTTTTTTTTTTTTTTTTTTTTATTTTTTTTTTATTTTTTTTAATATTTTTTTTTTTTAAAAAAAAAAAAAAAAAAAAAAATAAAAAAAAAAATTTTTTTTTATTTTTTTTTTTTTTTTATAAAAAAAAAATAAAAAAAAATATTTTTTTTAAAAGAAAGAAAGAAAAAAAAAAAAAAAATAATCACGTTGAATACACAAGTCGTTTGACACACCTGCCTGATGGAACTTTTCAATGTTCCACGTTCATTAACTAATTATTTGCTTCTAGCCAAAAACATTATTTCAGCCTTGTTAAATTCTAAATTTTCCTTTGACAGACCAAGGTCCCTTATGAAATCACTTAGCTCTCTTCATACGAGAACTGTTAAAGTATTAAAAATGTCATATTCCTACTTAGTGCTGCGCAAGTCTTGGTTGTCTATAAAAAAGAATGATATATTTAGATTTCTTCGAATTAATATTCCATACACGAGTAACTTTAAAAATGTTTTAAATTAGAAATGAAAACAAAAATTTTCATAGACACTGATATAAATTTATGAGGAAAGTAATTTTATACATATAAAGGTAAAACCATAGGGTGTTTTCATCAAGAAGGCACAATTGCGGCGTTTGTATCGAACTATGAGGAAAGGAGGCTTGATGCGGGATAGAACCCAAAACCTTGAGTTATCGAATCCAGCATCTAACCAACCCTACTCACGCCTCTCAAATAAAACTAAAATAGTACCTTTAAATCCATGCCCTTTAGTAACGCCAATACAATCGATCATTTCGTCTTTAGAAAAAACAGAGGAAACGGATACAGATTTTTCAAAGTGGTTGCGAACCCAATCTATTTTATCACTAATAGAACCCCCATTGACTTGAATTTCCATTAAATGTGCCTTTTTCTGACCTTTCTTCAAAAGATTCATCTAAAAATAATAAAATAGTATTGTATTATAATATATAATTTATTAGCGACTTGTGAATAATAGTGGGATATTAGTGATGAATTTACCCAGATCAGGCAGCCATCTTTAAATTTTTAGATCCTTTTCAAGAATCTTTTCCTTAACAATTCAAAATATATCTTGAAAAACCTTGAGCACACGGACCTTCTAAATTTTTTACCAACAGAATGGCGTAGCTGAAATATATATTTCACAATGGCGAAGTTTAGTAGTTTGGATAAAAGAACATTTTTACCGACAACTTTTACAAAATTTCAATTAAACAACCGATCCAAAAAACTAAATAACTGTTTCTGAATCACGCCAATTTTTTAAGAAAATCAGACAAACTAGTCAAATATATAAATATCCAAAAAATATAAACGTTTATTATATTAATATTTAATAAACCAACGTTCTACGTTTTAATTCATTCAAAACATCCCATGACAGTTATTTTTATATAGCAAAATAATTTTATGGGCGATACAATAGGACATCGACTTTCTCTCCATGTGTTATCATTTTTATATTGCTTTCAGCCCTCATAGGGGTCATTCACAATTTATGTCAATCAAGTACTGGGGGAGGGGTGTGGACAAGTTGACAATGGGGGAGGTGCAAAATGTTATATTGATTTGGTTAATGATTGAGGAGGTTGCAAAATGTTTTTTTCTGAAATATCTCATAGCGATTTGCATGTGAGCACGAGCGAGCATTTTCCATGCTACTTGCCATGGAAAACAAATCTCAAAACAGATGGGAAGTGAGTTTTTAGTTTGTAGGCTGTTTGAAGCCAGCAGTACCTTATGGTGGATTTTTGTGGGTTGGCTGAAATTACACTAGTTTATCGCTGCTGCTGCGAAAGTGTAACAAAATTCTACACGTGTCCCTGAGAGTATTTGCTTTTATGGAAATACTCTCTCAGTTTAAAGAATGCCTTGTTTTGAACTGATAGATTATACTCATATAAGGATAGTATAATCTAGGGGCTAACAACAACAACATGGGAAGTGAGTAATGATATGAGAGTTGCATTGGCCAAAACAGCCAAATTTAGACAAAGCAGATGCATCCATACCAGAGTATGGCGAGGGAGGAAATTTTTTTCGGGTTGCGGAAAAGCTCTCCCCGCGGGGAACGGGCCGGGTCGGTTAATTTTTTTTAAATTTAAAACTATTCAATTGAATAATGAACATATATAATATATGCATATTAGGAGCTTGGCAAAGCTTCGGAGGCATTTTATATGACTCTGTACTGCGCCAAAATACTTATATTTAAATGTAAGGGTTAGGGTATATGTTCATTCTCCATGTACAAAAATTTCAAGGCATTTCAATGAATATTTCTTATAGCATCTGATGTGTAAAATCCGTATTTTTGGTATACATGTGTCTATTAGGAGCTTGGCAAAGCTCCGGGGGCATTTTAAAAATGGCAGACGGAACGGTACCAAGATTCTATGTATTCAATTATAGAAAATCTGAGTCTAAAAATGAATACTTTACCGTTTTTTAAATAGCATGAAATTTTGTATTCAGCCTCGTTCTATAGTTCTTAACTATCTTTCAAATTTCAGCTCGTTTTAGTTAATATGAAAAAAGTTTTGTATCAAGTGAAAATTTGTTAAGGGGATAAATGGGCTTATCAGCTTGGCAAAGCTTCGGAGGCATTTCTTATGCAGAGAAGCGTGCCAACTATATAAAGTTTTAAACACTTATAACTTTTCTTGGGGTCATTAAAAAACAACCAAACTTGACAAATGTGTTAAGAAGAAAAATGTTGTGATTGTATCAAATTTTTATCAAGTTTCATTGAATTTTGTTAAAATTAGAAGACATTAAAATTTAAAAAAAAGTGATAGTCAATATATCAGTGGTCTGGCAAGACCTCCGGGGACAACTTGCCAGACCTTATTATATATTTAAATGTGTAAATCGTGGCAAAAAAATCATACTTAAAATGAAAATTTTCAAAAATATTTTACACATATTGAAAGCACCATTCCAAAATTTCTACATAAAAGTTCAAAACACTTAACTTTGAAATTGCAGTTTTATTTAATGAAAACTATATGATTGGTTAAAATGTTTATGTAATATATAATAATCAGGTATCCCTTGATTAGCGCGGTTAATGAATCCCAGTTTTACCGCGAAAAAACAAAACAGCGTTAACCCATTAAGTCCCAATGCTCCCATTTGGGAACATAAGTAATTTCATATTCGTCTGTTTTTTCAATGACTTTAAATATAAATCGTATGCGTTTTTTTAATATCTTCTGATTTCTATGGTACTCAATGGATTAATCTAAATGTTAATTGATCGGATATTCTATTTCAGAATCTGCAATTAGATTTTGCATCTCTTATAGTTTTCGAGATATTTCATATTAAAGACGAAAAAATGTAACATTACGGATATATGAAAAAATATGATTCGAAAATCCAGCGCAATACACAGTCCAAATCTTAATGTTAATCTAGCTGTTAATGAAAATAGTAGTTATAATTAATTATCAAACATATGATAAATAAATTTATCTTTAAAAACTTTTTTATATTTTTTAATTTTATAGTAAATGAGTTAAAGAAATAATAAAAATGAAAATATTTATTTTTTTATTAAAAAACGTTTTTATATTTAATACAAACTCAAGAAATGTAAATTCTCTAAATTTAGGAATAGAGCTTGCAAAAAATGTAATCCTACCATATCTTACTTCAAGAAGAAAATATGTCTTAAAAGTGAATTTTGAGTAAAATTGATAATTCTATATATATCGTTACTAGAGAAAGAGTTCAAAAATCGAAAGTTCCTTTGCCCAAATAGACTGTTAGACGTAGGTGCGAATGCCTCAAAATCATCAAGGGAGTCCTAGTGCTGCTCAACAATATCCAAACTCCAGTCTATCACATCAACACCTTCCTCGATTCCAACTTCTTTCCGCTAAAGAGAAGTGAACACACGCCTGCGTTTCTTCCCCTGCAACTCATGCTAGCTGGCACCATAAAAACAAATCCTAGTCCAAACTTTTCACCCACAACTTGTGAACAACGATACAAACGCAAAGCAGGCGCAAATCTTATGTCCACTCTATGCAGCAGCTGGATACACTACAACTTCCGTTGCTCTGCGATCAAACAACGCCAACTCATCCCAAAATAATGGGTTTGCTATTCTTGCAACCCAACACACAACATGAACCTCTCCATTCTACAACTACGCATCTCACACACTATACCTCTCACTCACTCATCTTTCTCACTAGTGAATTTTTTTTCCATTATTTTATCATTTATATATTTGCTCTGAAAAAGAAGTTTATACTCCGTAACTAGTTAGCAAAATCAGCAATAAAGTGTCCGGTTTTTACAATTTTTTATATTTGTTATAAAGAAATAAAAGAGAAGATAAAGTATAGAAATCATCTTGGTAAACAACTTACCACACCAGACACTCTTAAGAACATTAAGGATATCAATATTGAAATTGACAAAATCAAGCATGAACAACAAAACAAATGGAAACACGTTGAAAAATCTAACTTTTAAAACGAACACCTCGAAGCTTTGGAAATTCATACATAGCATAAACACCAGATACACATGAATACATCTTAACCCTTATGGTTATAATAAAAAAGGCCTTATAACAAAAAAATTTCTTCAAATTTTTATGAAACTCTAAGTTTAGAGTCTAGAAGAAATATAATTCATTTTAAAAGTTAAAATAATTTTTGATAGGCATAAAAACATTAGTATCACATGCGATACGTTGGAGTCACGACTAAGCTTTTTCATAAACAAAAAGTCATAAAAAACACTTTAGAAACTTAAAAACTATTATGAATAACTTTTAAAAATATTTAACATGTGATACTTCATAAAAGTTTACGTGAACACCCACTTCACATTTGGAGCACTTCGTTGGAGTTAGTTTATGGCACATTCTGAATTTAAGCCTTTTTTGTTTTCAATGGGGCAAACAAAATGACAAAGTTAGCCATACCTATTGCAAAGTGAAGGGTATATCGCTGAAAGTGTTCTATTTAGCTTAGGAATGCTTCCAAACTGGTTTAAAATAAAATCACAAGATATCTTCTAATTGCTAGTTGGTCTAACTTACCTTCTGAAGTTAATCTATGTAATATCTATACTTGGTTTGTTGTAATATCTACTATGCGAGTAAAAATTGGCCAATATCACTTTTTACCTCGTATAGAGCAGCATTGGAAATATTCTGCTCCATTTGATCAACCCAGCACATTTCATTACTGTACACAGAAAAATATTGGGCTGCGTTTTTTCTAAATTAGTGATTTGTACATAATTTTTTTATTATCTAAAGTTCAAAATTTCGATTATTTACTAAAGAAGTAGGTAAAGTTTTATGGGTGAATTGAGCATCTTGGTCGTTGAATGTTGATTAAAAATGTAGTCTTTCTAGGGTTAATAAAGAAAATATGTTGATTAATAAATTTAAAAATTACCCGAGTATGACAAATAGCTCTAATAACTTTACAATATTTTTTCATAACATCCAAATCATGCTCGATCTGTTTTTTCCCACTTTCATCTTGCCATTTCATTGTATACTTAGAAAAGGCTTTCTTCTTAGATCTATACCTTTAGGAATATAAATATTCAAATTAAGTATACAAGTGAATCCTATTGTTTCTTATACGAAATCGTACATTGGAAACTAGAATAAATGTATACTAAACAAACATTTAAAAATAAACTGTTTAAAAAGGCTAGATAGAAACTTACCAGTTTTTATAAAAACGCCTTTTACAATCTTCGCTTAAATGTTCTGCCCAAATAGTTTTTAAACTCTTAAGGCCTTTAGGAGTTTCAATGTAGCCAACAATTCCTACTACCATTATAGGTGGAGTTTCAAGAATAGTAACGGGTTCAACAACTTCTTTCTTATTAAGTTCTAAAATTATTTTAGATATTAATCAAACTTTTAGATTAAATAATGAAATTTAAGTAGAAGAGTTTAATTATAATTCATTGTTAATTTAAAGTTATCATCACAAAATGTCAAAAACAATAAAATAAATTACTTGATCCAGGTTTATTAACATCGCGTACAATGTGTGTCATTCCTGCTTTAAATGCCATAAAAGCCGTCAAATGAACTGGTTTAGTAGAATCATCTTTAGGAAAAGATTTACATTTTCCTCTATGCCTTTTTGATCTTTTTTTAGGCAAAAACCCTTTATGACCATGTCTTGGAGCAGAAAATTTTCTATGAGACTTAAAAAACAAATTTATATAGCTAAGAAGGTTGAATGCTGAATTCGAAACAAAAATGGGCACTTAGAGAACTTTACTTAAACAGCAAATTGATTATGATTTAACATTAAAATTTTGCATTTTCTGAAAAGCTTTAAAAAATGGTAGCTTTATAATTTTGCACGGAACAGAAGAAACAATGAAAAAGAAAAATAATTTATCAATGGTATTAAATTTTCATTCAGTAGAAAATATTTGGTAAAACATAAACGATGGTAAACAGATAGCAAATTCTTTGTTTTAGTTCTATTTGCCTTTTCGCAATTAAACTTTGTTCAATACTTTTATATATTAAATTTTTTTAATTAATAGTGAATGGGAGATGAAAACGTTAAAACAAGTGGGGCTAACGGTTAATAAATTCCTAAATGTATTACTAGAATCAAACGCGAAATGTTGAAGCAAGTTCAACTCCAAAAGCAAAAAATATGACTATTACTCTGATTACACAGCCGTTTGTCTTTCATGCATCTATGAAATATTTTGCATTTAAAATCCAAATAAAAAAATTAATTATTACGTTAATTTAAAATTTAAGTTATAAGAATTCTCAGTGAAGAGTGGGGCAATTCGAAATCTAAATATATTAATTTTGCATTAAGAACGAATTCTTATATTGCGCACGGCAACACAAATGGGAAAATTATAACGATTCAATTGTCTTATCACTTTAAACTATATTTGGAAAAATTTATTAACCATTATTGAAAACTGTAAAACAACTTAAAACGGTGGACTTATTTTAACAATTTTTTTTAAAAAAATTTGTAAAGAAAAAAAAAAAAAAATTTTAAAAAAAAAAACCCAACCAAAAAGGGGGACCAAAAAAAAAAAACAAAAAATTACATACTTATAAAATGAAATATTTGAAAGCATAATTTTATGGTAACAAATTATAAACGGGATACAAATTTTGATGTTAAATATTTTAAAACTATTTTCATTTTTATACATAATAAAGTGTATAAATTTTACGCAAAAAAGTATTTTCTAGTGAAATTGAGATAAGGTTCATTCAAGTTGCTTCATACTGTATATTAAGATTTACACAATTTTTTTATCTTTATCAGAAAATAGAAATTTGCACGATGCATTAGATGGTAAAATCGGCTTTTGGGATGAAAGATTTGAAGATGGCATAATACAAGATTATATTGAAATACGTTGATTAATTTTTGAAAAAATAGCATAAAAAGTAGGTTACCATTGTAGGATTACTTGAAGTTAATTATGGTTGTGCGATATAGAAATAAAATAAATATAACAATTTTTCGAATAAACCTTTAAAATATTTATTTTACTTTCCTTTAAATGTGCTATGTAAATTTGAACAAATTTAGATTTTTAAATTAGTATTTATATTAAAGTTTATATCTAAAAAGTAATAAAACAAGAAAACTCAAAAGATAATATATTTTTTATTGATAGAGATACCAAGAATTTGGAAATATCCAACCATTTCACTAGGAGTAACAAACAGCTCATTGACCCCCTTGGATTTTAAATATTCGTATATTTTTTCGAAACCGTAGATAATTTTTTTCTGAGATAACTTTAAATGTAAATAAAAATATTATACTTTAACATTTTAGTCGCGCTTTTATATTATTTTTCAATGTGTTTTTAGGCATCTATCTATAGTTAATTTTTTTAGTATCATTTAAAGGTTTCTTTTATTTTGATAACTTTTATTGTTGTTCTTACATAATCAAATGGTTTCTAACTAAATAAACGGTATTAATTTTTCTAATCAAGAATAAACATGGAGTAGTGCTCGTAAAAGGAAAAGATATCAAAAATCATTGAAAAATCTACGTTGAAGAATTACTTAATGAAAATAATCCAAGAAGAGATTTTGAAGAAAAAACCCATAATGAAAGATTTTGCGATAACAAGAAAAGGACTAGAGCAGACACTAGAGAAGATGAAAATTGGAAAAGCTTCTCTAACTATCCAAGCTGAGGTATTGAAGAGTCTTGGGAAAGACGAAGTAGATATTCTATGGGGCCTACTACATAAAAGATTTAGTCAATGAAAAATACCACGAGGGTCCGAGAAAAAATTTGCTTATTCCTTTAGTTAAAGCCAAAAAAGGAAAAAAGGTTAAAGCCGCATTACTACACAAAATAAGAGACACTCTATCTTTTTGAGTTTTAAAACCTTAAGCGCGTTCCTCTTCTTTAAAAATATATGTAAGAGATGGAACTTTTTTCCAATAAAAACATGTCTCACCCATGTTGAAAACTTGTTCGGGATGATAATTTTCATTCAACATTTTATTTAAATTAAACGAATATATTTATGTCTCTTCAAAGTCAGCTGATGCTTTTTCTCCGCATAAGTTAACACTTTTAAACTGAAAACGATTTTTAAATCGGTCAAACCATCCTTTGCTTGCATGAAAACTTTTAGAGGACAAAGATGATTGACCTGCTTCTTCTTCTTCTTTTTCATATTCTTCGTTGGAGTTTGGCAAAAATTGTTTGTACAGACTTTTTGCTTTTTCGCGAATAATATTCCTGTCTAAAGGAATATTTTTTTTCTACAGTCTTGTATCCAAATAGATAAAAATAAATTTGTAATTTCAAGGCAATACGTCTCCATCATTTCTCGAACTTTTATCATTCCAAAAAAAGAGAATAAAGTTCGTTTCATTCAGAATTTCGCATTCACTCGCGAACTCTTCAAATGGGAAAGATTCAACCTAGGAGGAGTCACCTCTCTTATCTACACTAGTAACCTCTTTAACTACGCTCGCAAAATTGATTTAAAAATGCCTTTTATGGCATCCAAATTCATCCTGCGTACCAACGTCTCTTTGGATTCAGAACGCATAACAAGACATACACCTTCGGCAGACTCCTGATGGGTGCGAACTTCGCACCGGGAGCCCTCCAATACACCATCAACAAGTTACTCGCGTGTTTTATAGAAGATAAAGACACCTATAAGGTAAACATATACCTTGACGATATACTCTCATGGGCAAAACTTACTTCGAAAAATACAAGTTCACTTCAGAACTCGTACACTTCTTAAAGACTGAATGTAACATCCTAATTAATACAGAAAAATCAGTTTTAACGCCTAAGAGACGAATCAAATATCTGGGAGTTATCATCAATCTCCAAAAAAACAAAATAAAATTGGAAACAAGGTAAAAAGAAACTGCCATATGGCTATTCTTAGTCTCTTACGAGAAAACTCCCCCTTCATCACCAAAGCTAAACAGATTATGCTCAGCTACTTAAACTACTATCTGGGAACCATCTCTAACTTATTCAAGATCCTCAGCAGAGGATATCAGCCAAATGACAAGGACACTATATATATATTAAATCTTTTATTACACAACAGCTAAGATAAATTCTGAGTTTCATCTAACACAACAGTGCGAATTAGCACGAATACACTGCGTTATTGTGTTTTTATTTTAAAAAAGTTGTCACAAATAAGTGTTAAATTTTAAATCAGTCGATATTTACTGTTATATATCTTTCTTTCTTTCCGATCGACTTCTAAGAAGTTGAAAACATAATTCAAATATAGATTTAATGTGTTGCATTAAATCATTTTTTCTCTTAATTTATTGAAATTTATTACTTATTTTGTTCAATTTTCAACCTAAAAAATTTAATCTAAACTTTACCGGTTAGTTTAAAAAGTTCTGCACTTTTATTCCTTAAATCACTTATCTGAATTGATAGTTATTCATGTTATTTTGACGTCTGTAACTTTAATTTCAAATCTATAAAAAAATTCTTTATCAATTTTTAAAAAATTTTGTTACTAATTATGAAATTTCTAACCTTTGGTTTCTAACTTTTGGTTTATCAATGAATTTTTTTCAAAATAAAAAATATAACTTTGTAAATTTGTAAACATTTTACTTTTAATTTACAATAAATTATAAAAACAAGAATATAACACACTGAATTTTTTGTTTTTTATTAAGTTTTCGTTTGTATATTTTTATATAAATTGTATTGTTTTTAATTATGTACTCATGTATAAACTTGGTATTTTATGATTTAAAAAAATAGATAAATATTTATAATTCAGTATTCTCTAATCATTCTTTTAATGCATGCCATATCTCTTGCGAGCAATTGAGTTTTTGTGTAGTCGTTCATCTGTAGATGCTTCATCACTAAGAATTATTTTCTCTTTGGAGGTCTTCGTAAGAGGTTTTTTTAAATCCTTTTTTTATAAACGTTGTTATTGTCAAAAAAATTTTTTTTGTATTTTTTTTAAAACAGTTTTATTAGAATTTATTTGGTTTACAACTTAATCAACTTAATTAAAACCGGTTTTTACCCTTGTTTTCTTCCTCTGAAGAATTCAAAATTTTTACGGTTAGGTAGTGCTCTAGCTACGCGATTCTACGTGGTTAGTAATCAAGCTATCACTAGACAATAAGTTTGTTTCCCAAATTAGGAGCGTTCGCGTTAGGATTGTTTAGTTCACTCAGATGTATTTATATATTGTAACATAAATTCTTGTAAAATAATATATATAACAAGGTATAGCTATTCCTTTGTAACAAGGGCCGGTAGGTGTTTAGTGGGATGGAAAGTCCAGTTAGACTTGGACTCAGCATTCCGGGCGTGCCACGATATCCGAAAGGATGGGTGCGAACGCCACAAACAACTTAATCAACTTATTTGGTTTATTTTTTTTAAGGTTTCCTTGATGAAGTGCGAAATTTGTAAGAAAGTAATCAATACTTGTTATATTTTATGTTCTAAATGTGAAAAGTTTTATCATTTTTCCTGTCAAAGTATGAATGTCCTTGAAGCATATTTTTTATTACTACAAATTTTTTTGTACTATGTGTTTTGCTACTTATGATTACGATTATTTTACTAGTTCTCTCAGAAGATTGTCTTTTATTAGTGATTTTTACTTAAAATTGGATTTTTTGAAAGAAAATATTTTTTTTAAGAAAAGAAGTTACCCCAATGATTAAAAAATATGGTATTATAGAGAATTATTCTAACTGTATTATTGATGAGACTTCTTCGTTTATCTACGATTCATATTCTGATGTACCTCTCCTTACAACAGGTGATTGTAATTGTCTGTTCAATGGGTTATCCTTATTATTAGTAGGAAATGAGTCTCTTTCATGTGAAATCAGATTTAAAACTGCTCTTGAATTAAACCTTTTTAAAGATTTTTATTTAAAAAAAGGTCAAGAGACAGAAATATGGAAAGTTTCTACAGATATTGATGAAGAATGTAAAAAAGTTTGTATAGATAAAAACTGGTCATCAGTTTATTCTTTAATGACTGCTGCAACTGTTATTGGTGTGCCTATAAATTCTATTTATCCAAATGTGAATGGAGATTCGGATTATTGCATAAATATTTTAAACAAAATCTTTGAACCTAGAACTAAGTCTTGTAATAATATTTTAAAAATTCTTTGGACAAATACATCTCAAATGTTTAAATATTTTGTTCCTAATCATTTTGTGCCACTTGTATTGAATTATAAAGAAAATTCTGATTTAAATAACACTACGAGTTCTTGTGATTCTAGCAAAAAGCGTTCTGAAATAAAAACTTTGTCCGAAAAAGAAGAAACTAATGGAAAAAATAAGATTCAAGCTTTTATGGACCCAGAAAAAATCTGTAAACTTTTATTAATTTGTGTTAACCCCTTGGATTGTGTTAGACTTTCACAGAAAAAAAACCGAAATAATTAACAAAAATCAAAATATATTGGGATCGTTTTTAACCAATAAGCTGAAGATGAGAAAAAAAGTTTACTTAAAAAGTTATTGTCAAAAAATAAAACAGTATTTATAAAAAAAATTGAAATTTCACAGGATGGAGCTTACGTAACTCTAAGAAGAGATAATGTTGCAAAGAAGCCCGGACAAAAAAAAAATAAAAAAAAATGATTTTATTTTTTTTAAATTAGCTCTACTTTTGTTTTTTTTATTAGGCACAAGAAAAAAAATGTTGCCTTAAACTTCTCCCAAAATCAAGATCAAAAATATCTTCAATTTTTTTTAATAAAGTTTTTATTCTTACTTTGCTTAATAAATTATTTAAAAATAAATAATTCTCAGAAAAAGTTGTAAAACTTTTCTGATAGAACTAGCTTTTGACTTAAAAATCTTGAGTTCTTTGCTATTAACCCTATTAATTAAGGTGGAGGAAGAAGGGGGTTTTAGTTGAAATTTCATATATAATCACAAAAAAATTTGGGCTTTTATAATAAAATCAGTTTCTATCAAAAATTATTTTGAAATTTTATACCAACTTTTATATTTAGCAATCTTTTTTTACTAATATGTTGTAACTCTTTCACACAAAATAATTACATTTTTATATCTATTTTACGGAATCATTTAAGCTTAAAATTTCATTTTCGAGTTGAGCTGTCTAAAATTCATCAAAGTTTGACAAATTTGATTGATTTTCATAAAAAATAAATATATTCGAATTCACTATCAAAAGTTTAGTAGGAAAAATTTCAGTTATTGTAGAAATAGAAGGGGGTGGAAAGTATTAAGTTTGAAGCTCTCTTCTATCAATTCAAATTCTAATAGAAAGAATATTTATACTTCTAAATATATCTTAACTTACTATCAAGTGTTAGAAATTTTCAATTATTTAGTAAAAATTATAATTTAAAAAAGATTAGAAAGTTTGTACTTTACTTTAAGTAACTTTTGCTAATATAAAACACATTCAAAAATAATACGTAAAATAAAATGCAGAAAAATCCGAATTGGTAATAAATCGCTGTAACATAAGCATCATGTGACTTGCACTATGTTCATTTTAACTTATATTCTATTTAATTTTGACCGCAAGGTACACACATACAAACAAGCAACGTTGTACATTGTTTAATGTAGGCATTTATACATTCATCTACATATATATATATATATATATATATATAAACAATATTCCTTTTCCATTTTTACCTTTTTTCTGCATCAAATCTACTGCTTCGCGCTCTCAAAATGGGAAAAGACTTTTTGGATTGGAGCTTCTTCAATGTAAGGCTATCGATGAGCCAGAAGATGACCTGAAAAGCTAGATCCAAAAGTCCTATATTTCTGTATAAATAAAACTTACACCTTACGCTCACTTTCTGCGTAATAAACACTATCTCAAACGTAGAAAGAAAATAAATGTTACAAATTTAAAAAAAATAAGTTTTTTATTGTAATTATGAAAATAACAAAAATTTTTTATAATTCAATAAATTTGTAGTAAAATAAAAAAAGGAGTAAAAAGTGCACAGAAATTGAAGCTGATACGAAGAAGAGCAGCTTCACGAGTCAGGAATGAAAACAGCAAATAAATCTTAGAAAAATTTCAAGTAAATGCCAATATCTCTAAAAATCTTCAGAAAAAATGAAAGTCAAAACTTTGGCTGAATTAAATAAACGAAGAAAAAGCAAAAATTATGTCGGGAAAAAAATTCTCAAAAAAGTACATGTATATTACACCCATGTATAAATATATATAATTTTAAAAAATGAAATTTGCCTACTTTTTTCAAATAGCATGAGTATCCTTATTTTTAATAAACTCAACAGCTCGATTTTACTTTTATAATTCTCGAATAAAAAATCACTAAATGAAAATGTAGTTACAGCATAAAAAGGCTTATTTAAGTTGTATCTAATAGAGGAATATAAAATGTTAAAGGTGGTGGTGTGGTATTTTCATCGATAAGGCACTAAGTACTGCTGACATCGAGCTATGAACTTTTGAAAGAGTCTGGATTCGAAACTTCTTCGAAAAAAACTTGATCTTTCAGAAATTTTTTTGAAATAATTGGGGTTAGTAAACTAAATGTGATGAATGAAGTGAAATGATGACATTAAAATCCCATAATAAATTTTTAAAACAAAATAATAAAAAATTAGATGAATAATAAAGAAATAAGTAAATATATACAATAAATTGAAGTTATCCATAATATTGATATAGACTGCTATCCAGTCAAGCCATTTTTATAGGTAAATATATATAAGATTGAATTGAGATAACTATAATATTAACCCATTTATACTAAGCTGTAAAAATATACTTTTCTACTTTAAGTAAATTTGTGAAAAATATTGAATTTTTAGGGTAAAAATAGAATATATATTAATTTTATATTTTTAAAATGGTATAATTTTTTTATCAGAATTAGTTTTTGCTGGAAAATTTAACAAAAACAGAACTTGAAACCAATTTCCAACTTGATTTGCATAATTATAAATAATTAAAAGTATTTAATTAAATGGAATTTCAACATCTTGTTAAATAAAAAGATTGATGAAAAAAAACAAAATAAAATGATTAAAATTTGAAATTCTACTAACTTAATAAGTAGGAAGGCATGACAGCTTAGCATGAGATGAGAAACTCGCAACAGAAAGCTTTAGGTTTGATTTCTCATTAAACAAAATTCATATTAGTTTGACATAAGGGAAAATTCAGAGCTTCGCAAATGAAAAAAATTAATGTTCAGATTCCATCAGCTACATTGAAAAATTGCTATAAAAACAATAGGAAACAATTTAATTAAATTGTACGGCTAAAATTTTTAAAACTAAAAAAATAATTAACCTTTACCTCTGAAATGAAGTTAACATAACAAAAAAATAATAAATTAATAAACTTTGAGAAGGAATTTTAAAAATAATTAAATATTTTAATTAATAGAAAACTTACATTTTTTTTTATGAAAAACAATGAAAAGAGAAAATACACATTATTTTTTTATGTATAAAAGACGTATACATACGTCATATTGTATGTTATTATAAACAGTTGAGGCTCTCTTATCAAGACAAGGCATCGCGTTTTTATGGAAGAAAGGCAATAAAAAGATGCAAAATATACACAATATTTTTTATGATTAAAAAATTAACTTAAATCCTTGAAAACTACCAATTTAAACAAGTCATTCAAAGAATAAATGTACAGCACTTTTTAAATAAAAAATTTAACAATCGAACATTATAAAAAATATCTCTGCTCAAATATTAAGCAAATAGAGTATTCTTGCTTTTAAACTGAATAGATAGTCAAAATATTCATTCCCAAATAACTATTGAAAAAAATTTCTGACTTGAAAAAATTAAAGTTTTCAAATGTTACAAAATGTAACAAACGTAGTGATAAAGATTAAGTGACTTTTGTTGAAAAAAAAATTCTTAGGGCGAGTCTAACAATATTCATTGATATAAAATTGTAACGATTGAAAACTATTTTAATTTAACTCTAAATGCAAAGTAGACAGAAGCAGTGGTGTAGCCAAAAAAAGTTGATAGAAGGGGCACAATTTAAAAACAAAAAACTTGCGCAACATTATTTATACTTTCTTGATCCTTTCATTGGAGAAATTTTCAAAAATTGTTTCAAAAAATTGTCAAATGTTGATGGCAATAAAATGATCAGAAGCTATCGATCAAAGAAGCCATGTAGAAGATGGACTCTAACTACTTTTTGCAGCTACTTGGACATAGTTGCTTTGAACACATGGGTTGTTGCAAGATACAACTCTCCTCAATCGTTCCCGAGTTCGAAGCAAAGTGGACGTAAAGTTTTTTTTGAAGAAGCTGTCTTTTCTTTTGGCAGAAGAGTGTATGAAGGTAAGATCCAACATCTCTGAATTGCCAATCCAAGTTAAGTACCTACTGTCTGTTTATGGTTTTTCGAAAGCTGCCACAGAAGAACAAACAACTTCCAAAAAAGGTGTCTGCTCTGTTTGTCTTTCTAAAAAAAACAAAACAACAAAAAAATGTTCCATGTGCTCGAATTTTGTTTGTAAGATTCATTCTAAAACTGCTTGCCCTAATTGTGTATAAACTTTGATTTCTTATAATAAATTTTTTTGCCATTTTAAGTTTAACGCCATCTATAAATAATTTATTTTTCAAGGTACAAAAATGAGAAAAAATGAAAATTCGCAGAGCTTTTTAGGTAATGTTAAATCTTTTTCTTTCCAGTGCCTTAAGAAGCATTTTTTATAAGTTTAGATACTATTTTTTATTGAACTTTCCCATTGAAAGTTTTCCGATAATAATCTTGTAAATACTTTTGCGGAAAAAATACATAGAGTCCGTAGTGCGAGGGTTAACAAAAGAAGAGGGCTTAAATGAAAGAAGAGAGCTTGAATGAGAGTTTGAGTGAATGATTGAGTTTTAGCAGAGAAAGCGGAAGAAAAAAACGAGACAGAAAGAGAAATAGAATCACTGTGACAAAAGATGAGAAAATCTAGTGGATCATCAACATGTGTTTGCTCAAAAATACTACACCGTGATAAACATTGTTTACTTATTGTGTGCATATTGAAGCAATGGATTATTATTATATAGCTCTCACGCATCGTCTGTAAAATATGTTCGATAGGAAAAATGCGATCATCATACATGTTTTATAAACAAGCAGCAACTCTTACTTATAGAAAATTATTAGGGGGTGGGGCGAAGGTCATTTTCGCCCCCCCCCCCCCCCTGAAAACACAATGGGGGGGGGGGGGGAGCGGTCGCCCCCCGGATGTGCGCCCCTGCCCCCAATGCGTTTTCACGGTCAGAATTTTATTTGTAGACAGAAATATTCAAAAAAACGCCATGATTTTCTTTTCTCGTATATTTTGATTTATGTTAATTTGGTCCTCGGACATTTCGCCCCATTATTTTCATAAGACAGTTCGTCCCATGGACAATTCGCCCCATTATTTTAATAAGACATTTTGTTTCATGGACAATTCGCCCCGTTATTTTCATAAGACATTTTGTCTTATGGACAATTCTAAAAAATTAAGAGATAAAATGATTAATTTGAAATAATTTAATAGAGATAAAATAAACAAGCATATAAAATTTTTTAATAATTTTACACATATAATAAGCAAAGATGGATGAAACAAATAGCCTATGAGACAATTTGTCTAGGGGGGAAATTGTCTATGGAGCGAAATGTCTGTCGACCGTTAGTTTAAATAATTTTTGAATTATAAGGGCTACTTAAATGTTGGCTTTTGCTGCTTATAAAAAATTGAAAATATTAAATAATCTCTAATTCTTTATGCCTCCTATTATTTTGAAATTATTCTGAGAACAGACGGTTCCATTTTAAAATTGTGAAAATTGCTTTATTAGTTTATTTTGTTTCCTTTCTCTCTTATGTTATGTAGCAAATTTTTCAATTTTGAGTAAAAGGTAAGGTGCAGCGGGTGTATTTTCACTGATGTACCGCTTATGTCAAACTATGAACCAATTCGTATCGATAAGGATTCGAATCCAGAGGCTTTCGTGCTGAGTCCATCATCTCAACCAACCTGCCATGCCACCCATAGAGTATGCTGTAGGGGGGTACGTTAAATTAGTTTTCAAAAAACTTGAGTTATGCTCTAAAATTTTTTAGTTTTTGTTGAAGCTCTATAACATTTTCTAATAGACTTTTTTTCCTTAAAAGTTATTATAAAAGGCAAATCATTGCAAAATGTTAATAGTTATTTTACTTTTTGTAGTTTGTATCAATTTAGCTTTTAAACTATTTTTGAATGATGCTGAGTAAAATGAAATAATGCCATCTTAATTTTTTGTTTTATTTTTGTTTGCACAATTATAACTTCGTTGTATACCCTTGCCCCTGAATCAATCTCATTTTTTCATATAAACATCGCAGGGCAAAAAGTAGACTCTTTGCCTTTAGACTACATTCACTCATATAAAACTATCCAACCTTCAGTTATTTGTTTTCTCTATGAATCTAAATATGCTTTCATCAATTCCTGTAATGTGCCTGGTAGACTACTTTATTTTTAAAATGAAAAGCCTATGCCCTATTCCACCCTCTAACAATTTTGGATTTTTTTAAACTAGTGTATATTCGATGGTTGTAGGTAAAAATATCCCCTAATTTTTGATTTTCAGAATTTTTTTAATTATATAAATATTTTTATTTGGTACCGTTTTGAAAGGCTAAATTCTATAGGGTTTTTTTTCTTTCAAATGTCCAGATTTGTGGGAATGTGTTCTTAAAATTAGTTAAAACACAAATTATATTTAGAAAGTGTTCTGATACACAAAGTCCAAAAATATTTGCTGTTTTATAAATTATTTTTTTGTATTTAAAAAATGGTCGTATGCTGAGTTTTTTAGTTTACTTTAATTAAATTTTAAATGTTTTAGATGAAAAGTTAACTTTTGTTGTTTTTTTACAAAAAATCTTTATTTGACATTTTTTTATTCTTATATTATGATATTCTTAAAAGATATCTTTTAAAAAAAATTTTTTAATTTTAATTAATAATTTTTTGAAATTTTTTGTGTATGGGCATTTTTTTCGGGGCATTTTTCCCTACTTTTTAATTCGGGGCATTTTTTCCGTGGGCATTTTTTCTGCGCACTATATTCGATATGCAAATTTAATTAAAATATTTTCGCTGGAAGTATAGTATTTAAATTCACCAATTTTGTTAAAAAAAATAAAGTGGTCTTATAAATTTATGACTTTAGGTATTCGCTGAATGCACTCTATTTTAAAGGATTGCTTGAATATTTGTTCTCCCGTGGTATTTCCAGACCACTAATTTTGAAAATTGCAACAAAAAAATTTCGCCACCCAATAATTTTGAGGATGTGCGCCCCTGATTTAAACTATCATTGGTCATACCTTCTGTTGAGAATTACATATGAAATATTTAGAACCTTGTCAAAACCGTTACACTATTAAAATAACCACAGTTTTTTGATCAAATTGATTGTAAAAAAAACTACCTTAAGACCAACGAATAACTAGCATTCTTCCATTACGTATTATAAAAATATTAGCATATTTAGATGCTATGATAGTGATATGCAGTGGATTGTTGCTATTTTACAAACAAAAATTAAAGTTCAATGCAAATAATTGCAGATATTTTTTGTCATAAAGAAAAATAATATTTATTAATAAAAATTAACCTATTTATGGTCATTTATTATTATTTTTACTTGAAAACATATGTATAAGTTACCATTTGACTGTTATCTTTCATCACAATAAAATCTGGCTTGTAACCGTTGTGGCTTTTGTATCATACCGTAACTTCAGTATAGTGGCCTTTTTGATCCCCAACTGTTACTCTTTTGTTTGAGAAGATCGCCTTTTTAACTAGGAACGTAATTATTTTTAGCTTTTCTCCAAAACTTTCATATTATTCATCCAACATTTTCCTAAATTTTATTATATTACAAATTTTTGTTGATGCTTTGCTTCTTTTGACGCATTAATTTGTTTTATTTTCATTCAAACAATAATTCAAACAATAATTCTCATTGTAGTTGGAAAGATGATAGATTTTTTTCCCATTCGAGCCTATAAGCATATGTTTCTGCTCGAAAATTTTTTCTAATAGACCTAATAAACTTACTTACTTACTTACTAAAACTGCAATGAATGTTATACTCTTATTAATATTTTTTCGAACTTAAACAGTTATTTGAATAAAGCTTTCAAATCTAAATTACCCTATAATAAATAATTAAAAAGACAAGATTTTTTTATTACTTACTGTTTTCGAGATATATAAGAGATATTCTAAATTTGCATTTATCTTCCTTGAGTTTAATGTTAGTTCTCATTAATAATATTTGTTAATCTCCAATAAGTGTATGTTTATAGTACATCAATGCATTATTTACTGGTTCCTTATGATCTAGTTTTTAGCTTTCAGCTAATACTAATTTTAAACTGTAATAGATATTATATTATTAATTTTTAGGCCACCAAGCATGGATATGAAGCTTTGATTTGTCAGACATGGCAAGAAAAGAAAATGTTACCTCCAAAGTCGTTTTCTCCACTTTCTTTGTGTTTCAACTCTAAAGATATTGATACAGTGAGCCTTGCTTCGCTAGAAACTAACCCTTCTTTTTCTGAATTTTTACCTCTTAAGTCTACAGCTAATGGAAATTGTTTTTTTAACTCAATTTCTATGTGTCTTTTCGGTAATGAGTTGTATTCAACAGAGCTGATAGTGAGAATGTGTTTATATTTTTGCATTAATCAGTTTTTTTCAAATAATTACAGGACAGATAATATTTTTTACACTTTATCTCCATTTTTTGAGAGAGTGTGCTTAGATTGTGCAGCAAATGGTGGATATTCCTCTATCATAACTATGATAGCAGCAGTCAATGTACTTGGTGTATCTATTAAATCCGTTTACCCTCCTTTAAATAGTTTCAACGACCTAATTTACAAAGCTCTAAATAGAACATTTTTTCCATTGATAAATCATTCGAAAAACTTATTTATATAATGTGGACGAATACTACATTTTCGAGGAATAATATATGGACTCCCAATCACTTTGTCCCATTGATTGAAAAAAATTTTGTGTTTGTAAATTTAAAAATTTGCCACTATTATAATATTGACAGTCCTTGTTGTTCTATTTCGGGCGAAAATATTTTCAGTTCAAAAGATGATGATGTTTCTATCCATGATCTTTTGGAAAAAAATAAACTTGAAGGTTTTATGTCTAGTTCATCAGTTATAAGTATTTTAATGGGAAATTTTTTTGTTTGTCTAGTGTCCCCAAACTAATTAAGCAAGATACTTTTTTTTTGTTAAATGTGAAAAAACCAACGATCAAAATAAGTTTAAAAATAATTGTGGAGTTTGGAGAAGTATTTCGAGTAAGGACTATTTATTTCATAAAAAAATGAGGGTTTATTGGAGTTTGTAAGGAAAAACAAAAGGAACCTATATTGTAAGATTTCAAAAGGCAAAAATATTCTAATTGATCCTCAATCTCATCCATCAGAGATAGTTGTGTTACATAAATATTACACAGAATTGAAACGTCATGCTACATACAAAAGAAGGATTTCTTGGCTCAAAAATGACTTAACACCAATTGATCATTCTAAAACTTATATTTTTGAATATGTAGGAAAGTATCCCGAAGAAACATCATCAATCCACGGAAATTGTAAACGAAAGGGTAAATTTTACATTCGAACCGATGATAACACAATAAATTTCGTGAAAAAAAATCTGGAAAATAACTACTCGCCTAAAGAGATATATATAAAGTCTAAAGGAAAATCTAGACATTCCAATAGATTCTCAATTTATCTATAATCTAAAACGTTCTTTACAGAGCAGATCGAGTTCTTCTTTGCCTCTCAAAAACATAGCTGATGAATTACAATACATTTTAAATCTGACTTCTCAAGGGTTAACCTTTGTTAAAAAAAGTATACAAGTAACCAATAAAAGCCCGAGTATTATATGTCATACTAAAAACCAAATGCAACACATGAAAAATTGTGTTCTTTACCAAAGAAATAGTTGTTGCGTTCTAAGTATCGATAGAACCTTTATTTTGGGTGCATGCTATGTTACAACAATCGTTTTCCAAAACAGAAATATTTTGTATGGTAGTAAAAATACAAATGCAATTTTATCAGGTCCAATATTCTTGCATTTCGATGCAACTTTTGAAACATATTCTGAATTCTTTTCTTACTTGAGTATTTCAATATCTGAAGGAAATCTTGAAATAATCAGTTTAAATAATTTAATATTAGGCAGTGATGAAGAATTCGCTATAATTAAGGCTATTAAGCATTGTTTCTTCAATACAGATTTGATTTTATGTCATAGACATATCAAAGAAAATGTTATAAGAAACCTAAAAAACAAAATTGGCATGAATAAAGAAAAAATTAACGTGTTTTTAAAATGTTTATTTGCCGAGACAGATCTCATTAATTCCAATTTCATTTTCGAATATAATTTTAAAGAAGAAAAAATACTAGAGAAGTATGAAGAGAGTATAGGTCCATATTTAAGGAAAAAATTATTAGCCACAATTAGAGTGTTTATTTTTGAACCTAGATTAAAACACCGATTTTTATCTAAGCATTGGACAAATAATAATGCAGAAGCTTTCAATAATGTATTAAAAATGGATATTAATTGGAAGCCTAAAAGGCTACATGAAATAATCGATATGTTGAAGAACCAAGCATATTTCGAAGAAAAAATGATTAGGGAAGCTATTCATGGCTCTGGAAATTTTCAACTTATGGAGGATGCATCGAAATTTTTAATATCTTCATGCATCTGGAATAAAAAAACAGATGAAGCAAAAAATACTTTGTATAAGCGTGTTATAAATTTAAACAAAGAATCATTCAATAAGAAGAATGTAATATCAACTGTTGGAATGTTTCTAACTCTAAGAAAACAAAAATTAGCCAGTAAGCCTGGACAAAGAAAAATAAAAAGGTGACTTTTTTTTTAACAAAATGCATTATATATAAGTAAATTAAAGAAAGCTTTTTGATAATTTTAATGATTTTTTTATGAAATTAAAATGTTTAAATGGCCTTACAGCCACTTTCTTCGGTTCGTTGCACGAAGTAAAAGGCTGTGTGACAGAAGAAAAAAGTCTTCTTCCAAAGAACTGAAGAAAGTGGCTATAAAACTATTCAAATATTTTAATTTGATTAAAAAATCATTAAAAGCATCAAAAAGGTTTCTTTAATTTACACAGTGAAATGAAAATTTCTTATTGTCTTCATATATATACTTTTTTCAGATTTAAAAAGCCTGTTCATACAAATGAAGATTATATTTAAAGTTCGATTTCTATTCTCAAAGAAAAAAATGTATTTATTTTCTATATACATAATTTATCTTTTTAGATTATCTAAACATGTTCACACGATAGAAAATTATATTAATGCTTTCTTCAGTGCTTGCTAACATATTTAAATTTTTGAATGGTTGTTTTCTACAATGCATAATATTTATGGAAATAAATTTGTTTTCATTTCTTCTTTTCCTTATTTTGCACTTTTATCCAATTTTTTGATAGTTAAACTTATTTTAAAAGAATTAACTTGATATTGTTGAATATTTTTAATCACAATAAAATATAATACATATAGATAAAAAAATAGTAATTTTTTAATCTTTTATTGAAAAAAGATAAAAATAGAAAAACAATCTTCACTTTTTTAAATCAAAACTTTGCCAATTCAGGGAATTAACTTTTTGAACAAAGTATTGAAAGCTTTCTTTACTTCCAGAGGATAAAATGTCCAAAAGAAACGTTGGATAGAATTATGAGCTCAAATTTCCTAAAATAATTTTTAAAATATAATAAAATTAGAAAACACAACATAAAACATATATTAAACCAAAAACTAACGACAAACGCTTATATCTACAAGACTCTCGTGCTTGAGTTGAGGCTGGCTGGTCTGTAGCTCCTCATCTCGTTGTCTTCACTATCCTCTCGATTAGATAGAAGCCACCGCCGAAATCCTGAACATTTGAAGTCTGATCAAGATTAGTCTTTCAAGGACATCTTCAACTGCTTCGGCCACCTATTTGTTTTAAGACGGGTTTGTCTTTGTTCACTATATTTAAATCTTAAAAAATATTTTTAAAATTAAAAATCAATGTATTTTCTTTATATTTTGATAAAAATAGTGACATTTTTTTAACTCAACTCTTTTTTTCTTTTTTCGATATATTCAAATTTCAAAAAAGTATTAATACATTCAAAACAGTTTTTTTCATATTTTGCTTTGCACAGAATATATTTAAAAAACTCAAATGTGTTAGGAGAGGTTCGCCTTTCCTTATATTCAAATCTAAAAACAATTTTTGTCTTTATACTTTGCTTTTAATAGAATATATTAAAATACAAAAATACTAGATTTAAATTACATCTAATTTTGATGTCTCTAATCCAAGGCATATATTATATTTATCAAATATATCAATTGAGTCAAAGTGAAAAACAGTTATTTTTTAAGTAATAAAAAAATAATCCATATTTCGAATACTTATTAGACATAAATAAAAAAATCATTATCCAAATTTTTTATATTATATTTTTAAATAGGGCTAAATCTTGATATAAAATTCATTATTATACCGAAAACATCAAGCTACACAAGTTTATGTCGAAACCAAACTACAATGTTATTTTGACGATTTGTGTGGCTAGTGGAGTATGAACGTCGTCCTTTACACAGTGGGGTAACGAAAAAACAGGGTAGCACAAAGGAGAACATTTTTTTCAAAAAATAAAAAACCAGCTTAAAAGTCGACAAAATTATTATTAAATTTGAAGCCTGTGCAATTTTTGCGAAGAAAATTTCAACACTTCACCATTTTTTTAGTTGTTGGTATCGCTCCCAAAATAATCTTCCATGGCTGAGCAGATAGGGATAGTCAGGGTCGGGGTTCGAACCCAGACCATCTTGATCGAGACCCTACGTTCCCACCACTAGGCCATCTGCCTTTTAGGCTTCTATTGCAGATATGTTTATAATTATAGCTGAAACTTGCTCTTAGTCTTTTTGGTAAATTTTCGTGTTAAACGCTAAGAAAAAATTATCAGTAGCGTTTTGCAAAATTTAAAAATCTCCTCATAAAAAAATTTTTCAGTAAAAATAAATGAAATAAACATATCTAACTCTATTATTTCTCTTAAACTTATAAAATATTGTATATAATATCGGCAAAGCTCGCTCTTCTTTTCATTATAAACATTTGAGCTAAAAATGTAATTTAGATATCTATTTGGAAAACAATAATTGAAACAGTTCTACTATATAACAATTTTTATATCTGAACGACCAAGCTTTTCCATTAAAATACATTTACATTACTAAACATTTTAATTATACGGAGCGCTAAGGTTTTATTATTTTTATATAAACGGTAGTTTTTTTCACAATAAAATTTTATAAATGAAAAGGCAGTAAAATTTACAAAAAATACGGCCTCTAACAACACGGTGATTTTTATGAAAATATATTCAACGTATTTTTGCTGCAGCTAAAGTTTTTATGAATGAAAAAATTAATAGTACGCATGCTATATTTTTCTTTTTTCTACAAATGTGGCCCATTTTAAAGCTTATAGCCTTGGAGATGGACCAAACTTGTACCGAATTAAGGGGCATTTTTACCTCCAAAAACTTTCATGTCCCTTCTTGCCAAAATTAAATAAAAATATGATATATTTAGATATGAAATCGAAATTCGTAAATATATTGTCACCCAAAAGAATTTAAATGCCCACCAAAAATAGTGACAGTGATGTCGATTGTCCCTCAGATAATAAAGATAATAAAAGAGGATTTGCAAGATCACGCACGACAAAAGCAAACATGTCGCCAAATTGAAAGGTAACATTCAGAAGGAGCAGTTAAAGAGAAACATCAAGCCAAACAGTTTAAAGGGTGAAGTAAAAACAAGATTCACGTCAACTACAATCATGTTCCGAAGTTTTCTCAATGAACCTGCTGGAGAGATTGATGAAAATAGAGCCATGATGTAGAATATGAAAGTTTGGTCCTAACTGATGACGACTACAAAGTTATGCTAAACACAACTCTTTTGTTAGAGATCCTCGAGGAAGGCATCACCCAGTTAGGAGCTGAAAAATGCAGCACAGGGGCCTGTGTTCTTCGATTTGTAACAAAATTTCTCAACGTTTTGGAAAACTCTGATGATGATCAAACATATGTTCATGTTTTTAAGAAAACTCTGTCTAAAGAGTTAATTGAGAGTTATCGCGAAAATGTGAACTTTACCCTTCTTGCCAAAGCCTCTTTCCTTGACAAGAGGTTCAGTAAACTCTTGTTCCTCAATGAGCTATATAATATAGATATAGTATTGATCTTGGACACTTCACCCTGACTAGAGAACAAATTGTTGCTGAAATAAGAGAAGAAGTAAGGGAAATAGCTGACTCTATGCCGGTTTCTGCTGAAGATCACGTCAAGGAAAACATTGAAGAGCCAGTTAAAAAGAAAACAAAGTTCCTTTTAACAATTTGTGATGAGGAAAATGACAACTCTGCTGGTGTTAAGAAGTACAATGTTGATTATGAAATTGAAAGATTTGAAAAAAGGCATTGTCAATAGACAATCAGCTTCAGAGTTTTAGAGAAAGAATCGAAATCTTTATCCAGTGTTGTCAAAGCTGTTTTTGAAGTACGGCAGCGTCCAGGCATCAAGTACATCCGCCGAAAGAGTCATGTCAATGCTTGGGCACCTTTTGAACAAAAAAAGTTAAAACTTACTGACGGAAACGTGAGAAAAAAAAGCTCTTCTAATTTTGGTTATAAGAATGTTTGATTTTATTTTTTATTTGTCAATTAGAATCACTCTGCTTCGCGTGTTGTCTTTATGTACTGTGTTATGAGGTGAGAGACTGGTTATTGAGCGGTTTAGGTGGTGGCGTGGTTGATATTTGGACCAGAACTGGCCCTGAAGACCGGGTGGACAGTGCGGTGCTACGATAGCGCTTATCGCTAACGAAAAATAAGCGTTTAGCGCTAAGAAATTCTTAGTGTTATTTCACCGCTATTTATAGATTAAAATTTTTAGGATAGTAAAAATTTGGGTGGGGGCACCCAAATTTTAAAATATTATTAGTATTTAAAATCGTGCAAATTGTAAAGTAAAGGTAATAACTTTTGTAACATCGTATGAGGTAGCAAAATATGAACAGAAAGTTGGATATTTTTTGATTTTTTAAAGAATATTTTTCGATTCTTTGATTACAGAATTTTATTTTGATTATTTGATAAAATATATTATTTAATATCGTGAAAAAATAGCAAAAATATAGGTAATAACTTATCTAACATCCTTTCCCCGAAAGAGGTATATCAAATCTTACATCTAGCAAAATATGAACTGATAGGTAGGAGATGAATTATCTCGGTATACAGTTTGGAGATGAACCATCGTAGTATACAGGTATAATGTATATAGGTAATAACTTATGTAGCATCGTCTCCCCGAATGAGGTATATCAAATCTTACATCTAGCAGAATGTGAACAGAAAGTTGAACATTGTCTCCCTAGTCATTTGTACATGGAATAGAAACCATCGTAGTATACAGGTTGAAGATGAATCATCATAGTATACAGGTTGGAGATGAATCATTGTAGTATATAGTTTGGAGATGAATCATCGTAGTATACAGGTTGGAGAAGAATCATCGTAGAATACAGGTTGGAGAAGAATCATCGTAATATACGGGTTGGAGATAACACGCAAGTTGTCTACCCGCGTTCAACCGTACAGGTTATGAGAATTTATCATTACATATTAGAGAAGAGTTTTCTAAACTCTTTATACTGAAAAAATATTTCTTCAAATATATTACTGAGCTAGAAGGTTGATGCAATCAAAATTACAAACAAGATAATCCTGAAGTTTGAACGAAGAGTGCGAGAGTGGGTGTGTGAGTGTGATAGTCAGGGGTTCGATTCGAGAGAAAGGGGGGGGGGGTGTGATTTCAATATTTTTCTCAATTATATGTCTTTTTTATAGTATTTATTAGATGTCTTTTTTTATAGTATTTATTATACTTGTTTATCTTCTGAGTGGACTTTCTATATTACCGTGGAATGAATATTTAAAATATCCACATTTGTATAGCCCATGGATTTTTGAGCTAGACGAATATTTTTTATTGTCCAAAACTCTATATGAACTCTAATTCAAGGCCTAAAATTTTTATCCCTCTTAATTACTGTAACCAAGCCCGTCAATAGGGGGTAAGGGACCTAGGTCCGCTGTTCTCTCAGTGATCCCTTCTCAATCCCCTTTGAATTTTTTCGGGGCACTCAAATTTCAGTTTGAAAATCACTGAATAGAAGATTGATGCAATCAGAATTACAAACAAGGTAATTTGATTTCATAAAATCGTGCAGTTATCGTACGATTGAGAGCTTACAATGCAAGTATAATCTCGAGTAATAATTGTGGTGTGTTCATTATAAAAAAAAATTAAAAAGTAAATTTTTCCCATTTTTTACAGAAGAGTTTCCTAAAACTTCATACAGAAATATTATTTCTTCAATGTGGATGCATGCGCACCTGTGTTAGATTCGAAAATTATAATTATTTTATAAAAATATAGAAATAAATTTACGATTATAGTGAAAAAAAATAAATTCATGAGATTACTTATTGAGAAAAATTGATTAAAACACATATTTTGATCTATTTATCTTCTCTTTAGAAATTTATATGCAGTAAACAATAATAAAAATAATATTTATCCAAAACATATTTTTTTCGAATCAAAGTGTAAATCAAACCCGCACTTAAATTTTGGATGATTAATTCAAAAGAAGTAAAAAACTAATGTTAATTTATAAAAAACCGAAAACTAAAATGATTTTATAAAAATCTAAAAATAAATAGTGGACTACGATTATCCAACAAAACTTGTACATTCGATCTACATTTTTCACTTCAAAAATAATTTTAAATTTATTAGAAAAACATTATACTGACCAATAAAAAAAACGAAGGTTAATTTATAAAAAAATGGAAAAACTAATACTATTTTATAAAAATCTAGAAATAAATTTAGATTCTGAGAGTAGAGTCGCTTTATAATTGTGCTGGAAATTGTCACATAATATAGGTAAAAATTTGTCCAAATGAAAGGAGCTTTAGTTTAAAATGCATCCCTTATCTGCTAATTAATGGTATGAAGCCCATGAAAAATAAAAACAGTAATAAGTACTTATGATTTAAGTAATGTATTCTGAAAGCCCATAAAAATGCTTTAATTTGGTATATCGCATGATGCATTTTGTTGAGAAATGTAAAAGTTATAAGCGTTTTAATATTTGACTAAAATTTAAGCTAGGAACACTACAAATAAACTAAGCGTACACTAGCCCGATAAAATAAACCACACACGCGTGCTAAAGATGTGGTGTAGCGTATGTGAGATAAGAATTCTCTGCGCTCACAAACGCATAATGCAACATGTGTTAATCTTTCTTCGCATAGTTAACCGCTAAAATCAATAACAATCGTTTTAGAATCAATAATATGATTTATTCTTCGCACACTGTCGGTATAAATATAACGAATGCCCTTCGTTAAAAATTAGAAAGGTTGTATCTAAACTAAATAAAAGTAGACTACGATTATCCAACAAAACTTGTAAATTCAATCGACATTTTCACTTGAAAAATAATTTAAAATTTATTAGAAAAACATTATACTGACCTATACTAAAAAATAAATATTAATTTTCGACAGTTTTATTTAACTATGACATTTTAAAATGTTAAAAACCATATTCTACCTTTGTGAATATAAAATATTGAAAAAATAATATATAAACTCATCACGTTAATTATTGGTATTTTTTGAAACTAGATAAAAGTTGACTGACCTCACATAAAAGTAGATTTTGGAAAAATAAAAATATATTTATTTGTAAAACCTAGCCTGTTTTACCCACAAAGAGTATAGCTTCAAATCTTGCACATTCGATCAACATTTTTCATTTCAAAAATAATTTTAAATTTATTAGAAAAACATTATACTGACCTATACTACTGACCCATAAAAAGTAAAAAATATATATTAATTTTCGACAGTTTTCTTTAACTATGACTTTTTTAAATGTAAAAAACCATATTTTACCTTTGTGAATATAAAATATTGAAAAAATAGTATATAAATTAAGGACGTTAATTATTATTGGTATTTTTTGAAACTAGATAAAACTTGACTGACCTCACATAAAAGCAGATTTTGGAAAAATGAAAATATATTTATTTGTATAACCTAGCCTATGTTAACCACAAAGAGTATACCTTTCCAATGATACTATTTTCATTCAATTTTTTTTAAATCTTCACATTATGCTTCACTCAAAAGTTGGTCCGTAATTTTTTCAAAAATTTAGACCAAATTTTTCAAAGTAAAGTCCATTTATTAAAATTTTTTAAAACTTTCGCAAAAATAAATTATTCTAGAGTATGTAGCAAACGATAAGCTTTCTAATGATATATATATCATGAAAAAGAAATATTGAAAAACAGTTTAATTCTTTCTGCAAATCATACAAGTAAAAATTTCCAAAAAGTAGTATTAGTAGTAGTATTATTATTATTACTAGACGGTCCATGTGTTTGTCTCTTGCTTCGCTCGAGACGTAGGATTCTTCATCTAAAAAATATAGGATGCGTGAATTCTAGGACGTGTGGCAGATCATTGGTACTGTGATTCTAGGACGTGTGACAGATCATTGGTACTGTGATTCTAGGACGTGTGACAGATCATTGGTACAGCGTGATCCTAGGTCCTGTGAAAGATCATTGGTATCGCGTGATCCTAGTTCCTGTGAAAGATCATTATTGGTACTGTGATTCATAGGTCCAATTAAAGATCATTGGTACCGCGTGATTCTAGGTCCAGTTAAAGATCATTGGTACCGCGTGATTCTAGGTCCAGTTAAAGATCATTGGTACCGCGTGATCCAAGGTCCAGTTAAAGATAATTGGTACCGCGTGATCCTAGGTCCAGTTAAAGATCATTGCTACCGCGTGATCCTAGGTCCTGTGAAGGATCATTCGTAGCGCGTGGTTCTAGGTCTAGTTACCGCGTGATCCTAGGTCCTGTGAAAGATCATTGGTACCGCGTGATTCTAGGTCCAGTTAAAGATCATTGGTACCGCGTGATCCTAGGTCCTGTGAAAGATCATTGGTACCGCGTGATTCTAGGTAATAGAGTTTAGAAAAATAAAGATCATTGGTACTGTGATTCTAGGACGTGTGACAGATCATTGGTATCGCATGATTCTAGGAGGTGTGAAAGATCATTGGTACCGCGTGATCCTAGGTCCTGTGAAAGATCATTGGTACTGTGATTCATAGGTCCAGTTAAAAATCATTGGTACCGCGTGATTCTAGGTCCTCTTAAAGATCATTGGTACCGCGTGATTCTAGGTCAAGTTAAAGATCATTGGTACCGCGTGATTCTAGGTCCTCTTAAAGATCATTGGTACCGCGTGATTCTAGGTCAAGTTAAAGATCATTGGTACCGCGTGATCGTAGGTCCAGTTAAAGATCATTGCTACCGCGTGATCCTAGGTCCTGTGAAGGATCATTGGTAGCGCGTGGTTCTAGGTCTAGTTACCGCGTGATCCTAGGTCCTGTGAAAGATCATTGGTACCGCGTGATTCTAGGTCCAGTTAAAGATCATTGGTACCGCGTGATCCTAGGTCCTGTGAAAGATCATTGGTACCGCGTGATTCTAGGTAATAGAGTTTAGAAAAATAAAGATCATTGGTACTGCGATTCTAGGACGTGTGACAGATCATTGGTACCGCATGATTCTAGGAGGTGTGAAAGATCATTGGTACCGCGTGATCCTAGGTCCTGTGAAAAATCATTGGTACCGCGTGATCCTAGGTCCTGTGAAAGATCATTGGTACTGTGATTCATAGGTCCAATTAAAGATCATTGGTACCGCGTGATTCTAGGTCCTCTTAAAGATCATTGGTACCGCGTGATTCTAGGTCAAGTTAAAGATCATTGGTACTGTGATTCATAGGTCCAGTTAAAGATCATTGGTACCGCGTGATTCTAGGTCAAGTTAAAGATCATTGTTACCGCGTGATCCTAGGTCCTGTGAAGGATCATTGGTACCGCGTGATTCTAGGTAATAGAGTTTAGAAAAATAAAGATCATTGGTACTGTGATTCTAGGACGTGTGACAGATCATTGGTACCGCATGATTCTAGGAGATGTGAAAGATCATTGGTACCGCGTGATCCTAGGTCCTGTGAAAGATCATTGGTACCGCGTGATCCTAGGTCAAGTTAAAGATCATTGGTACCGCGTGATTCTAGGTAATAGAGTTTAGAAAAATAAAGATCATTGGTACTGTGATTCTAGGACGTGTGACAGATCATTGGTACCGCATGATTCTAGGAGGTGTGAAAGATCATTGGTACCGCGTGATCCTAGGTCCTGTGAAAGATCATTGGTACCGCGTGATCCTAGGTCAAGTTAAAGATCATTGGTACCGCGTGATTCTAGGTAATAGAGTTTAGAAAAATAAAGATCATTGGTACTGTGATTCTAGGACGTGTGACAGATCATTGGTACCGCATGATTCTAGGAGGTGTGAAAGATCATTGGTACCGCGTGATCCTAGGTCCTGTGAAAGATCATTGGTACCGCGTGATCCTAGGTCCTGTGAAAGATCATTGGTACTGTGATTCATAGGTCCAGTTAAAGATCATTGGTACCGCGTGATTCTAGGTCCTCTTAAAGATCATTGGTTCCGCGTGATTCTAGGTCAAGTTAAAGATCATTGGTACCGCGTGATTCTAGGTCCAGTTAAAGATCTTTTGGCTCTTGCTCATCGAAATTTCCACTCATATTCACTGACGGTTCTTATGATAACGCTTCGTCCAACGCAGCATCCTCTTTCGCAGTATTTTTAGACGACATAAGCAAACCATTATACTCTCATTCATTTAGTATATGTGTTTATGCTTCTTCTTTTTCCGCAGAATCCGCCGCTTTGATATCCGCTTACAGTATTTATCTAGTAATAAAAGGTGTTTTCGCAATTACTCAATTATATATATTTTCTCCGATTCACTGTCACTAATCAAATCAATAAAGCATAAATCTCTGAACTTTTCAATTGCTGAAATCTTCCATCTCTATTTAGACCTAATTGATTACTTTTCCATCCGATTAATTTGGTGCCCAAGTCATAGTGGAATTTTCAGTAATGAATTTGTAGATAAGCTTGCTAAATTAGCTCTAAATACACCAGGCAAAACCCATCTCTTATCGACTAAATCCTTGAAAAACTATATTCGATCAAAAGTTGAAAAGTTCTGGGTTCAAGAGTGGCAAATGAGCAAAACTTGTAAGTATCCTTTTATCGATTTGATAAGCTTTAAGCATAAGTTGAAAAAACACAAAGTCATTGCAATTCCACCAGTAGTATTAAGATGGCTTTCTGGTAATTGCAGAAGCAAAAAGTTTCTGCACCTAATAGGTAAATCCGAATATGCTATATGCCGCTTTTGCAACGACTTTGAAACTACAGAACACCTCTTGTTTCTTTGTTCAACAACTTCTATTTTAACAGAACGATTCAATGTCTCTCTCATCAAAAATGGCGATTTCCCTTTAACTTCACTACCAGAAATTTGTCATAGACCCCATTTGATAACTCGATTTGCATCATTACTTAACCCGATTAGTGTTGGGCAAAATTTGTCCGCTCAAGTGCGGGGGGGGGGCGTAAAGTGCCCCTCCCTATTTTTCTCAGATATTAATAAGTTTTTATAAATATTTTTAATGTTACATATAAATATCAACTATGCTAAATTATTTATTTAGTTAGATTTATTTTGACAGCTCATCTCAAAAAGGAACTTTTTATTTAAATATTTATATAAAGTTTTTTACGCATGTATACCCGTTTTCAAATATGCTGAATTCAGTGGTGATATTCCTTTTTTTATGAAAATCAATCAAACCTGTCAAAAAATTGATCTAAATGTGACAGCTCATCTCAAAAAGGAACTTTTTATCTAAATAAGTATATAAAGTTTTTTACACATGTAACCCATTTTCAAATATCCTGAATTCAGAGGTGATATTCATTTTTTATGAAAATCAATCAAACCTGTCAAAAAATTGATCTAAATGTGACAGCTCATCTCAAAAAGGAACTTTTTATCTAAATAAGTATATAAAGTTTTTTACACAGTTATACCCATTTTCAAATATGCTGAATTCATTGGTGATATTCATTTTTTATGAAAATCAATCAACCCTGTCAAAAATTGCTCTAAATGTGACAGCTCATCTCAAAAAGAACTTTTTATCTAAATAAGTATATAAAGTTTTTTACACATGTATACCCATTTTCAAATATGCTAAATTCATTGGTGATATTCATTTTTTATGAAAATCAATCAAACCTGTCAAAAAATTGATCTAAATGTGACAGCTCATCTCAAAAAGGAACTTTTTATCTAAATAAGTATATAAAGTTGTTTACATATGTACACCCATTTTCAAATATGCTGAATTCATTGGTGATATTCATTTTTTATGAAAATCAATCAACCCTGTCAAAAATTGATCTAAATGTGACAGCTCATCTTAAAAAGAACTTTTTATCTAAATAAGTATATAAAGTTTTTTACACATGTATACCCATTTTCAAATATGCTGAATTCATTGGTGATATTCATTTTTTATAAAAATCAATCAACCCTGTCAAAAAATTGATCTAAATGTGACAGCTCATCTCAAAAAGGATCTTTTTATCTAAATAAGTATATAAAGTTTTTTACACATGTATTTCAAATATGCTAAATTCAGTGGGGATATTCATTTTTTATGAAAATCAATCAAACCTGTAAAAAAATTGATCTAAATGTGACAGCTCATCTCAAAAATGAACTTTTTATCTAAATAAGTATATAAAGTTGTTTACATATGTACACCCATTTTCAAATATGCTGAATTCATTGGTGATATTCATTTTTTATGAAAATCAATCAACCCTGTCAAAAATTGATCTAAATGTGACAGCTCATCTTAAAAAGAACTTTTTATCTAAATAAGTATATAAAGTTTTTTACACATGTATACCCATTTTCAAATATGCTGAATTCATTGGTGATATTCATTTTTTATAAAAATCAATCAACCCTGTCAAAAAATTGATCTAAATGTGACAGCTCATCTCAAAAAGGATCTTTTTATCTAAATAAGTATATAAAGTTTTTTACACATGTATTTCAAATATGCTAAATTCAGTGGGGATATTCATTTTTTATGAAAATCAATCAAACCTGTAAAAAAATTGATCTAAATGTGACAGCTCATCTCAAAAATGAACTTTTTATCTAAATAAGTATATAAAGTTTTTTTACACATGCATACCCATTTTCAAATATGCTGAATTCATTGGTGATATTCATTTTTTATGAAAATCAATCAAACCTGTCAAAAAAATTGATCTAAATGTGACAGCTCATCTCAAAAAGGAACTTTTTATCTAAATAAGTATATAAAGTTTTTTACACAAGTATACCCATTTTCAATTATGCTGAATTCAGTGGTGATATTCATTTTTTATGAAAATCATTCAAACCTGTCAAAAAAGTAATTTACATATGACAGCTTATCTCAAAAAAAAACTTTTTATCTAAATAATTATATAATGTTTTTACACATATACACCCATTTTCAAGCATGCTGAATTCAGCGGTGATATTCATTTTTTTTTATATATAAATCAATTAAAGTATCAAAGCATTGATTTATGAAATCAATAAAACCTTCCAAAAAATCGATTAAACCTGTAAATCAATGTCAAATATATAAAGATAAAATTAACTTCTACTTGCAGTTTTTCTCTGGTAATTATTTTCAATCTATTTAATAAACCAACTTTAGGTGTTTAATTCACTCAAAATATTTCATTTTACAGTAACTTATGTAGCTCGATAGGACCTCCATCTTTTTGGCTACAAATTCGTTATCGGCTCGTAGTCTCTACGTCATATTATAATTTACAGTATGTAATTTTGTTATTTATTCTATGATGATCCTTTCTTGGTAGCTCTTTTTTCATTAGAAATTTATATTCTTCAATGTATGTTCGAAAATTTTTTTTATAAGGATAAAATTACTTTTTTCCTCTCAGGCCTGAATATTTGTCAACCAATCTCATTTCAAAGGTTTATTTCTGATGAATTATTCGTGATGTTGATTGTTCAATTACAAAACGTTGTCAACGTTCTTCATCTAAAAAATTATCTCTTTGACACAAAAGGAAAAAGATGGACAAATTCAATTTAAATTAAAAATATCTTGATAGTGACTAAATTCTGACATATTGGCATCTGTGCCATTTTTGATAAATCTGACCTATTCTAAATTTTCAGATTTCCTACCCATCTTAGCTAAATGTTAACTGTAATCCTAGATGATAAGCTATAGATTTAAATATTTTTCATTTGTAAAAGAGGAACTTCTTTTTCACAGTCAAAATATTTTTGAAGACAGTATCTAGAAGTAAACCGCAAATCTGATTCAAGCTTTCAGATATTTTAAAACCATAAATGCCAAACCTGAGTCCAAAAATGAAAACCAGCATCTTCCATTTGGCATATAAAAAGATATTTTATTTAAATTTCAAAAATATTTCTGTAGACATTAGACGTAAATCGAAAATTTGTTTGACACTTTCAGACATTTAAAATCTCTAAATGCAAAAAATGATTTCAGAAATAAAAATTATCATGGTCGAATTGGTATAAAAACATATATTTCATGTAAAATTAGAGAGAATATTTTGGGATATAGTTTTCAAACATAAACCGCAAATTTGATTGACACTAGCAGTAAAACCTCTAGATGCGAAAACTGTGTTCAGAAATGAAATCATCATGATCTATTTGCTATAAAAACAAATTTTAGAACTAAACGCAAATTTAATTGATACTTATATGTATTTTCAAATTCAAACTGCAAAAATTGAGTCCATAAATGAAACTAGCATGGTTGATTTGGTATAAAAACATATATTTAATTGTAAAATTTGAATGAATGTTTTTGGAGACAATTTTTAAAAGTAAACCGCAAATTTGATTAACACTTATAGGTATTTTCACATCCTAAATGTAAAAAATGAGTTCAGAAATGAAAACACCATGATTGATTTGGTATAAAAACATATTTCAAGAGAATATTTTTCGAGACAATTTTCAGAAGTAAACCGCAAATTTGATTAATACTTATAGGTATTTTCAAATCCTAAATGTAAAAAATGAGTTCAAAAATGAAAACAGCATGAACGATTTGGTATAAAAACAAATATTTTTGGAGATAGCTTTTAGAAGTAAACCGCAAATTTTGACTGATATTTTAAAACCTCTAAATGTGAAAAATGAGTTCAGAAATGAAAATAGCATGGTTGATTTGGTATAAAACATATATTTCATTGTAAAATTTGAATGAATGTTTTTGGAGACAATTTTTAGAAGTAAACCGTAAATTTTATTGACACTTATAGGTATTTTCACATCCTAAACGTAAAAAATGAGTCCAGAAATAAAACCAGCATGGCCGATTTAGTATAACACATATATTTCATTGTAAAATTTGAATGAAAGTTTTTGGAGATAATTTTTAGAAGTAAACCGCAAATTTGATTAACACTTAGGTATTTCCAGATACTAAACGTAAAAAATTAGTCCAGAAATGAAACTAGAATGGCCGATTTAGTATAACACATATATTTTATGTAAAATGTGAAGGAATGTTTTGGGAGACAATTTTCAGAAGTAAACCGCAAATTTGATTAATACTTATAGGTATTTTCACATCCTAAATGTAAAAAATGAGTCCAGAAATGAAAACAGCCTGACCGATTTAGTATAAAAACATATATTTTATGTAAAATTTAAAGGTATATTTTATTAGATATATTTTTGATTAATCTAAATTTTGATTGACATTTTCTAAAAAGTAGCCATGATTATTGAAAAAATTAAATATTTAAAGTGTTATGCGTTCCAAACTGTATATAATTATAAATTTTCAGGGTATTATATAATATAGATCCTATGTTATAAGGTTAAGTACAAATAATGTCAAAATTTTGCTGAAAAATTTTAATTTTTGATTTTGATTGACAGTTTTGGACATGAAGGGTTCATTCAACTACCATAAAAATGGTTTCAAAAGATGCAGCTAGCGATTTTAGGAAAAGTTTGAAGGGATATGATTAGGCCAATTTTCTAAAATTAATTTTTTAGTGAAGGGGGAAGGACGTTTTACGCCACCCAGCACTAATAGGGTTAAACACATACACACTCAGATATAGACAAAAAACGATAGTCACTCACGGTTCTTTATCTAATATATAATAAATATATTAAAATTTGAAAAGAAAATTTTATTCAAAATAAATAAAAATGTAACTAACAGTTGTTCATCATCATCATCATCATCATCATCATCATCATCATCATCATCATCATCATCATCATCATCATCATCATCATCATCATCATCATCATCATCATCATCATCATCATCATCATCATCATCATCATCATCATCATCATCATCATCATCATCATCATCATCATCATCATCATCATCATCATCATCATCATCATCATCATCATCATCATCATCATCATCATCATCATCATCATCATCATCATCATCATCATCATCATCATCATCATCATCATCATCATCATCATCATCATCATCATCATCATCATCATCATCATCATCATCATCATCATCATCATCATCATCATCATCATCATCATCATCATCATCATCATCATCATCATCATCATCATCATCATCATCATCATCATCATCATCATCATCATCATCATCATCATCATCATCATCATCATCATCATCATCATCATCATCATCATCATCATCATCATCATCATCATCATCATCATCCTCCTCATCATCCTCCTCATCATCCTCATCCTCATCATCATCATCATCATCATCATCATCATCATCATCATCATCATCATCATCATCATCATCATCATCATCATCATCATCATCATCATCATCATCATCATCATCATCATCATCATCATCATCATCATCATCATCATCATCATCATCATCATCATCATCATCATCATCATCATCATCATCATCATCATCATCATCATCATCATCATCATCATCATCATCATCATCATCATCATCATCATCATCATCATCATCATCATCATCATCATCATCATCATCATCATCATCATCATCATCATCATCATCATCATCATCATCATCATCATCATCATCATCATCATCATCATCATCATCATCATCATCATCATCATCATCATCATCATCATCATCATCATCATCATCATCATCATCATCATCATCATCATCATCATCATCATCATCATCATCATCATCATCATCATCATCATCATCATCATCATCATCATCATCATCATCATCATCATCATCATCATCATCATCCTCCTCATCATCCTCCTCATCATCCTCATCCTCATCATCATCATCATCATCATCATCATCATCATCATCATCATCATCATCATCATCATCATCATCATCATCATCATCATCATCATCATCATCATCATCATCATCATCATCATCATCATCATCATCATCATCATCATCATCATCATCATCATCATCATCATCATCATCATCATCATCATCATCATCATCATCATCATCATCATCATCATCATCATCATCATCATCATCATCATCATCATCATCATCATCATCATCATCATCATCATCATCATCATCATCATCATCATCATCATCATCATCATCATCATCATCATCATCATCATCATCATCATCATCATCATCATCATCATCATCATCATCATCATCATCATCATCATCATCATCATCATCATCATCATCATCATCATCATCATCATCATCATCATCATCATCATCATCATCATCATCATCATCATCATCATCATCATCATCATCATCATCATCATCATCATCATCATCATCATCATCATCATCATCATCATCATCATCATCATCATCATCATCATCATCATCATCATCATCATCATCATCATCATCATCATCATCATCATCATCATCATCATCATCATCATCATCATCATCATCATCATCATCATCATCATCATCATCATCATCATCATCATCATCATCATCATCATCATCATCATCATCATCATCATCATCATCATCATCATCATCATCATCATCATCATCATCATCATCATCATCATCATCATCATCATCATCATCATCATCATCATCATCATCATCATCATCATCATCATCATCATCATCATCATCATCATCATCATCATCATCATCATCATCATCATCATCATCATCATCATCATCATCATCATCATCATCATCATCATCATCATCATCATCATCATCATCATCATCATCATCATCATCATCATCATCATCATCATCATCATCATCATCATCATCATCATCATCATCATCATCATCATCATCATCATCATCATCATCATCATCATCATCATCATCATCATCATCATCATCATCATCATCATCATCATCATCATCATCATCATCATCATCATCATCATCATCATCATCATCATCATCATCATCATCATCATCATCATCATCATCATCATCATCATCATCATCATCATCATCATCATCATCATCATCATCATCATCATCATCATCATCATCATCATCATCATCATCATCATCATCATCATCATCATCATCATCATCATCATCATCATCATCATCATCATCATCATCATCATCATCATCATCATCATCATCATCATCATCATCATCATCATCATCATCATCATCATCATCATCATCATCATCATCATCATCATCATCATCATCATCATCATCATCATCATCATCATCATCATCATC
Source organism: Nectonema munidae (assembly GCA_030549495.1). NCBI lineage: Eukaryota > Metazoa > Nematomorpha > Nectonematoida > Nectonematidae > Nectonema > Nectonema munidae. The sequence continues at coordinate 310,341 of JAUIRK010001002.1, forward strand.
ATCATCATCATCATCATCATCATCATCATCATCATCATCATCATCATCATCATCATCATCATCATCATCATCATCATCATCATCATCATCATCATCATCATCATCATCATCATCATCATCATCATCATCATCATCATCATCATCATCATCATCATCATCATCATCATCATCATCATCATCATCATCATCATCATCATCATCATCATCATCATCATCATCATCATCATCATCATCATCATCATCATCATCATCATCATCATCATCATCATCATCATCATCATCATCATCATCATCATCATCATCATCATCATCATCATCATCATCATCATCATCATCATCATCATCATCATCATCATCATCATCATCATCATCATCATCATCATCATCATCATCATCATCATCATCATCATCATCATCATCCATCATCATCATCATCATCATCATCATCATCATCATCATCATCATCATCATCATCATCATCATCATCATCATCATCATCATCATCATCATCATCATCATCATCATCATCATCATCATCATCATCATCATCATCATCATCATCATCATCATCATCATCATCATCATCATCATCATCATCATCATCATCATCATCATCATCATCATCATCATCATCATCATCATCATCATCATCATCATCATCATCATCATCATCATCATCATCATCATCATCATCATCATCATCATCATCATCATCATCATCATCATCATCATCATCATCATCATCATCATCATCATCATCATCATCATCATCATCATCATCATCATCATCATCATCATCATCATCATCATCATCATCATCATCATCATCATCATCATCATCATCATCATCATCATCATCATCATCATCATCATCATCATCATCATCATCATCATCATCATCATCATCATCATCATCATCATCATCATCATCATCATCATCATCATCATCATCATCATCATCATCATCATCATCATCATCATCATCATCATCATCATCATCATCATCATCATCATCATCATCATCATCATCATCATCATCATCATCATCATCATCATCATCATCATCATCATCATCATCATCATCATCATCATCATCATCATCATCATCATCATCATCATCATCATCATCATCATCATCATCATCATCATCATCATCATCATCATCATCATCATCATCATCATCATCATCATCATCATCATCATCATCATCATCATCATCATCATCATCATCATCATCATCATCATCATCATCATCATCATCATCATCATCATCATCATCATCATCATCATCATCATCATCATCATCATCATCATCATCATCATCATCATCATCATCATCATCATCATCATCATCATCATCATCATCATCATCATCATCATCATCATCATCATCATCATCATCATCATCATCATCATCATCATCATCATCATCATCATCATCATCATCATCATCATCATCATCATCATCATCATCATCATCATCATCATCATCATCATCATCATCATCATCATCATCATCATCATCATCATCATCATCATCATCATCATCATCATCATCATCATCATCATCATCATCATCATCATCATCATCATCATCATCATCATCATCATCATCATCATCATCATCATCATCATCATCATCATCATCATCATCATCATCATCATCATCATCATCATCATCATCATCATCATCATCATCATCATCATCATCATCATCATCATCATCATCATCATCATCATCATCATCATCATCATCATCATCATCATCATCATCATCATCATCATCATCATCATCATCATCATCATCATCATCATCATCATCATCATCATCATCATCATCATCATCATCATCATCATCATCATCATCATCATCATCATCATCATCATCATCATCATCATCATCATCATCATCATCATCATCATCATCATCATCATCATCATCATCATCATCATCATCATCATCATCATCATCATCATCATCATCATCATCATCATCATCATCATCATCATCATCATCATCATCATCATCATCATCATCATCATCATCATCATCATCATCATCATCATCATCATCATCATCATCATCATCATCATCATCATCATCATCATCATCATCATCATCATCATCATCATCATCATCATCATCATCATCATCATCATCATCATCATCATCATCATCATCATCATCATCATCATCATCATCATCATCATCATCATCATCATCATCATCATCATCATCATCATCATCATCATCATCATCATCATCATCATCATCATCATCATCATCATCATCATCATCATCATCATCATCATCATCATCATCATCATCATCATCATCATCATCATCATCATCATCATCATCATCATCATCATCATCATCATCATCATCATCATCATCATCATCATCATCATCATCATCATCATCATCATCATCATCATCATCATCATCATCATCATCATCATCATCATCATCATCATCATCATCATCATCATCATCATCATCATCATCATCATCATCATCATCATCATCATCATCATCATCATCATCATCATCATCATCATCATCATCATCATCATCATCATCATCATCATCATCATCATCATCATCATCATCATCATCATCATCATCATCATCATCATCATCATCATCATCATCATCATCATCATCATCATCATCATCATCATCATCATCATCATCATCATCATCATCATCATCATCATCATCATCATCATCATCATCATCATCATCATCATCATCATCATCATCATCATCATCATCATCATCATCATCATCATCATCATCATCATCATCATCATCATCATCATCATCATCATCATCATCATCATCATCATCATCATCATCATCATCATCATCATCATCATCATCATCATCATCATCATCATCATCATCATCATCATCATCATCATCATCATCATCATCATCATCATCATCATCATCATCATCATCATCATCATCATCATCATCATCATCATCATCATCATCATCATCATCATCATCATCATCATCATCATCATCATCATCATCATCATCATCATCATCATCATCATCATCATCATCATCATCATCATCATCATCATCATCATCATCATCATCATCATCATCATCATCATCATCATCATCATCATCATCATCATCATCATCATCATCATCATCATCATCATCATCATCATCATCATCATCATCATCATCATCATCATCATCATCATCCACATCATCATCACCTTCATCATCATCATCATCATCATCATTTTTCAAAATAGCAATTAGTTTTTATCCATACTTTTATGTCCATTTTTATATCTCATCATTCATTATTCTCTAGATTTCTTCAAATTTAAAGCTTAGGCCACACCCAAACCTAACCACTCGTATTGAATTTAAAAATTCAATCATAAAGTTTTTACTTTTATTTATATTTCGTCTTTACGCTTAATAAAATTTGTAAGAGGAACAATGATATTTTTTCGCATCTGTTTGTTTTTTATGAAGAAATTAATTAATGAGAACTCGAATTTCAAAACTTTTCCATACGCAATCTCCTATATACGAGACATTTGAAATACGACTTTGTATTCATGCATGAAGAGTGTTAGCAATGATTCTACCTATTTGAAACGAGATTTCAATAAAATGTCATTCATGAAATTAAAATTCAACTTGAAAATATGGCGTTTTATTTTGTGTGGGATTTCAGTATAGAGGTAAGAAGAAGAAGAAGAAGAATTATTCAATAGTACACATTTTTAATTTTTCTAAGTGAAGTTTTGAATCATCTATTAATTATTATCATACAGTGTTCTAAAAAATTCATGAGATTGCTTACACTTTTATTTATTATAAAGAAAAATAAAATTGTACGTCTGATTTTCTAGCAAAAAAACATAGATATAAAAATGTCTCCCTATATTATTAATGAAATGCATGTTATAAATCAAAATTCAAAGTTTCTGACAAAGCTAAAACAAAAGATATATGGAGAAAATTCAAAATAAACGCTCTTTTAAATCACTAAAACTTTAATTTGTTAAAATCACTAAAACAGGAAATTAAATGAATAATTTTTTGAATGGTTTTGTGAAGCCAGAAATAAAATATACTCTTATAGTTTTATTATACAAATTACAATTTTTTTTCAGATTTGTTTATACATTTAGAGCAAATCATTTCTATTTATTAATATTTGAAATCAGCAATTATATTTTAGAAGACGTTCACTCATAATGCATTCATTCACACAAAAACACTTTAAATTTTGATTGGTATTTTAGAAGGATTTTCCAGGTAATTGTAGTCCGGTTTCACGCAAAACTTTAGACTTTATGAATATAGCATAGATTTCAGTCCTTTTTTATAAGGGCTACTGTATTTAGTTTTAAATCGATTTAAAAACCTATTTTAATTTTTTATTCAATAATGTCTCATTTAATCAACGTTTCTATTTTTCGCCTCTTTGCTTTTATTTCCTCTTTTTTGAAGATTTGTCGATTTACTTGTTATGTACTAATCCCAATTTTTGACCGATACTGATGCAGATAAAAACATTTTAACAAAGCTTGTTATAAAGATAATTTTAATATTTTAAATCTGTCATTAATAAATGTAAAAGATGATTTTTTGTATCATGTTTACTTCTAATTTATTTCTTATAGAAGAATAAGGGTACCGCAAGTAAAGAACCTCTCACTTTCAATAGAAGAAGGAAGGCAGCGCAAATTTTTTGAGCTAATATTTCAAAAATATTCCACATAACTACTTTTTTTATATAAAATTAATATAAAATAATAATCATATTTTATAATACAATCATGGTATAACAAAATAAGAAAAAATCGTACTGTTGTTTATTTTGCATTTTGTATGCAATGCTTTTTATGGTGAATTTGTTAAGTTATATTTATGCAAGATTTTAAAATAAATTTTTATATTTCAATTAAAAACTGATGAAATTTTAGATTTAGGTGTCGCAAAGTCTTCAAAGTTCAAGATAAATGGCGCAGTGTAAGAAAGGTTGAAAACCTCTGCTTTGTATAAACTCCAATTTGTTTTTGTGCTTGGCTCAAAAGATAGGTTACTGATGCTGATTCTGACAGTATATCACATATTACCACTTTCTCAATTTAAATACTATCTAGAATATTAAATTTTACTTAGTAAAAGCAATCGTAATAAAATTAGTATATTCTTTGTTTAATTAATAAAAGACAGAGAATCATATTGCATAGTAAGAACAAATATTACTACATGACGAAATAATAATTAGAAATTAATTTCATTATTTTATTACTAGGATAAGCCTGTTCGTTACTCGCTTCACCTCAAAGATCATTCGTACTTTGATTCTAGGTCCCCTCAAAGATAAGCAATCGTAATAAAATTAGTATATTCTTTGTTTAATTAATAAAAGACAGAGAATCATATTGCATAGTAAGAACAAATATTACTACATGACGAAATAATAATTAGAAATTAATCTCCTGTATTCTTATTCTAGGCTGCCTGTTCATTCCCTCAAAGTCATTCGTACTTCTCAGTCTAGGTCCCCTCAAGTTTCTTATTTCTCCGTGATCCTCCGTTTCTTATTTCTCCGTCATCCCCTGTTTCTTATTTCTGCGTCATCCCCGTTTCTTATTTATCCGTCAGGTTCTTATTTCTCCGTCATCCCCCGTTTCTTATTTCTGCGTCATCCCCCATTTCTTATTTCTGCGTCATCCCGCGTTTCTTATTTCTGCGTCATCCCCCGTTTCTTATTTCTCCGTCATCCCCCGTTTGTTATTTCTCCGTCATCCCCCGTTTCTTATTTCTCCGTCATCCCCCGTTTCTTATTTCTCCGTCATCCCCCGTTTCTTATTTCTCCGTTATCCCCCGTTTCCTATTTCTGCGTCATCCCCCGTTTCTTATTTCTCCGTCATCACCCGTTTCTTATTTCTCCGTCATCCCCCGTTTCTTATTTCTCCGTCATCCCCCGTTTCTTATTTCTGCGTCATCCCCCGTTTCTTATTTCTGCGTCATCCCCCGTTTATTATTTCTATTTTTTTTCATCCCCCGTTTCTCAATTGTGCTTCATTTCCACCCGTTTTTCAAATTTTGCTTCATTTCCCCCGTTTTTCAAATTTGGCTTCATTCCTCGTTTTTCAAATTTGGCTTCATTTCCGGTTTTTCAAATTGTGCTTGATTCCCCGTTTCTCTTTTCTCCGTCATCGCGCTTCTTTTTTGATAGGTGTCTGTTTTTTCTCACTATGAGTAGAGAATCTGAATATATATCTCGTGAATTAATACTCTAACTTACATAACTTTTCCTAAACTTCCTATGTACATTAGGGTTATGACTGAAATAAAAATTCAAAATTTTTGTTATCCTGATGTTCCATTAGATGAACTTTTGCCCATAATATATTTTTTTAAAGATTATTTCATTATTTGATGAAAAAACCTTCCTCACCTCGCATCACACTACGTTTGCAAATATATGTGTCTATACAATACAAGAAATATATAATAAAATTGACGTACAGAGAATGAAAAGAAATGCAACTTTAAATATAATGTATATTATGTGATGTATTCAATGTTCTAATAAAACATCTGGTTTTGCAGTTCAGAGCAATTTTTCCAAATTTTTGTTTTTATAATTTCTTAAGTCAATCAATCTATGTACAACATCTGTGTAAATTTTTATTGCATTATAATAAAATTTATTTTTAGACTTTTTTATTCAAGCTGTGAAGCTTAGTACGCAATATTGAAAAATTTCTTCGCAAACGAAAATTTCAAAATTTACAGTGGAAATAACTGGAGAAAAGTGGGCACAAAATTTGAAATCAAGTACAAAGCTTCACGATAAAAAAATTTTATTTTGTTTTTAAATATACTAATTAGTTATAAGTGTACTTTAAACTAATGAACAAATTTTAAAAACATATTCTAACAAAAATAAATATGAACCTTGTCCTCTAAAAAAGTGTTATTTAGTTTTTTTGTCTTCTATTATACTGCACTTTCTATTGTCGTAGTTATTACAAAATAAATAATTTTCAGAGATATTATAGACATATTTTATATCCAAGTTTCTACTTTTTTCAGTTATTATTTCCCGGTTTTATTCTTATTTAATCATATTTTTTGACCCTCTCATATTTCTAGTTTTTTCATGTATATGTATATTTGCTTACTTATATATTATTTAACTTCAATCAAATTGAATTGTTGGTAGCTATGCTGCAGCTAAATTGGCTTTTTGGCTCTCCGACAAATACTTCTATTGATGATTCAAACTTTTCAAACTCCACCTTGTTCTTTACTCTACAACTTGCATCACATGATTTCCTTCACAATCAAATTCTCAGATCAAGAAAGAAGAGCATTGCAATTTTTTCCCCTAAATAATCTTATTTACTTACTTACTTACTAACGAACTCTAGAACTAACATTTTAACACTCGAAAATTAACAATATTCTAACTATACTAACACTAACTCAAAAACTAACAATATTCTAACTATGCTAAACTCTAAATCTAACAACATTCGAACACTAACTCTAAAAATAACAACAATCTAACGCTAAATCTAAAAAGAAAATATTCTAACTATACTAACACTAAAAATGAATAATTTTAAACATTTAAATCAAGGAAATGAAATAAAAACAGTTAAAATAGTAATTCATTCACTAAAAAAAATTGTAGTTGTTGGGAGAAATATTTCATACTATCTAATAATTTTAAAATAAGATCTGACTTATTTTCAGCGCCAGTCTGTAACATTGAAGAATATCCGATTCGGTTCACCTCGAACTCACGGCTAAAAGCTTAAAGCTGCGGTCGAAGCTTCATACTTTGTTGCATATAATGTTGCTGAAAAACAGAAATGTCACACCATTGCAAAGAATCAGAGTATGTATAATCTTCAAAATAAGCGTTGAAAATAAGGAATACAGAGAGTACATGATCACAAATTATTAGGTCTAATTATATCAAGTGACCTCTCATGGTATCGACATATATCACATATATCTCCCAAGCTATCCTATATTTCCGGGGTAATAAAACAAGCCAAGAAAATTCTCCCCACCAAAACTTTGCTCATTATTTATAAAACCCTCTTCGTTCCACATTTAAATTATAGTATATTTAACTGGGGCCATACACAACATTCAGAACTTTTTTCACTTCAGAAAAAAGTTTTGAGTGTAGTTTTCGGTTTTCTTCCAATTTCTCACACTAACATCATCTTTTTCGAAAATTCTCTACTTAAATTGAAAGATCTATACCACTTGAGTATATACATAAATATACACAAGTTTTTATTCCACATGCTTCCACCTTCATTTAATTGTTTTATTACATTTAACTGGACAAAGGACAGAACCTCTCCCAGATATATAAATCAAATGTCTCTACCTTTCTATACATTTTCCAAGTCAAAGCAATCATTCTCGTACAAAATTTCTACCTTTTACAATACTAACGAAGTACTTTTCCAACTGGATACAGTCAATATCAGAAAGTTTCGGAAGATACTCATAAGATCTTTTGTTGAATCCTATATTGTTTTCAATCACTGCTTCATTCCTAACTTTTTTGTTTGCAAGAGTAATAAACGCTGAAGATTTTTTCCTTTACGACATATAGATATTTGCTTAAGTGAAGTTTCTTGTGTATTTTAAAGATTTTCAATACTGGTTGGAGTCTTCTAGCGGCTTTTGTCTGGCCTTTGACATCAACCCTCAAAAGTTATATTAGTTTTTCAAACTTAAAAACATTTTGCATACATTTTTTTTTCTAATATGTCTTTGATCATCCTCACTTTTAGTTCAAAACTTTTGAAAATAAATTCTTATTATTATATTATTATTATGATTTTGATGAACAAAAGGTTGTGCCACAGGAAACATAGTTAAATTATGAGGAACAGGATGAATTGAAGGAGAATTATTTGGATAAACCATAAAAGGAGCTTTATTACATTTCCGTTTTTTTGTTAGATCCACCATACAAAAAAACCCTCTTTGATATGATTTGTTTATTCGCGACAAATTCCATTGCAAAAGGAATAGATTTTTTTTCACCCTTAAACCAGCTTTCAATCGTAGACGACAATAATCACAAACAAATGGCGGCCAGTTTTTGTCTTGATCTCCTATCGGCATTCTAAAATAATCTTTTTGAATGTACAATATATATCTTTTATTATATCATTTTTATTGCTTTTTTTTTGAAAAAAACTATAACAAAACAATCAACATAATATTCACAAGAACTAGTATTTATAATTTAATTTTCAACTATCTAGAAAAAAACAAAAAATTTGAAAATATATTGGAATATATAGATAAAAATTTTTAGAAAAAATTGAAAATCAATAACAAATAATTTTTAAAAAACCGATCTACGGAAATCAAAATCGATGTTTAGAATCCCTGAAAACTATTTTTGATTTAAAGTAAAAAAACTTTTATCTCTTCTCCTTTAATGGAAATACTCAGATTCAACAATGACTTTCATAATTACAACACCTGTAATTTCAAATTTCTGCGCAAGAAGCGTTACAAAGCAAAAAAAGAAAAGCAAGTAATTTCAAGCAAATTAACGATTTTTTTCTACAAACATAAACCTCTCAACCACTTAAACAATCTGTTAAAGATTTCTGAATTCAAGATGAATGTTACTGTTCAAAAACCTCCTATTTTATTTGTTATAGTACCCAATCCTGATTATAATTATAATACTATTACTTACATTAAAACTTTTAAAATATATAATATACATTCAATTGAATGTGCATAACTATTACTGTATTTTATGTTATTAGTATTACTTTATTTTTAAATTCAATGGTAAAATGGTTAGTTACTCATGTTCAGCGGCTTTAAATAGCATTGCAAACACATAGTGTGCCACTTTAAATAGTGTGACCATACTACACAAAATGAAATTTTATAATTTTAGATTGTTTCACTTAACAGTATATATAATAATGTCTTAATATTCAAGTTATAATGAAACATTTAATGTCCTGTGTATGTGTATAAATGTCTTCTTCTTGTTACACTGTGATTATTATTAGCTAAAATTTAAATTTTAAAAACTGTTTAGAAGTTTTAAATGCATATTAAGTTTTTGTGTGTATTAAAAAATATATTTTAAAATGCACTCCGTTTAAGATTTCTGTTATGATAATAAATTGAGATATGTTTTATCACAAATTTAGAAAAGTGATTAGAAAGAATGTATTAAAAAAGGAATAAATTTGACGCACTATAAATTGTGTATAGGCAGTTTTATATTTGTAGATTAGAGTCATCATAGGGGGGCGTAAGCCAAAATCATTAAATGACCTAAAAAGAAAAGAATGAGCGAATAATTGCGAGCAAATGTATGCTTTCAAAGCTCTGTGGGTGAATGTTGGTCGAAATTTATATTCCGGAGCCTGCTTGTATCCGCTTAGATTTTTAAGGTTGCAGGCAAATGTAAGTAAGGCTTTAAATTGGAATATTTCATTGAAACTTTCAAAGCATGAAATACACAAATATGTTAAGAATTTTTTACAAAGCGAAACTATCATTATAATAATTTTATATAGTTTATTATATTTTTTCGTGGGAATGAAAGAGCAATTTTATAAATTAAATATTACAAATATAGTCACATATCTCAAAGAAGTAAAATAATATAAAAGAAATGGTGACAATCTTTCCAAGATTTCATTAGGTCTGTGCAAGGAAGAGTAAATTTTGAAAAATCTTGGAAATATTGCTAATGGTATGGAAAGAGAATGCTTGTAAAATTGCAAGTGTACGAAGGGAAGTTCGCCTCTTTCGATTAAATATGATTGGAAGCGTAAGCAAAGAAGCAACGTAACTAATGCTCAATCAATTGAGAATAATTGTTGGAGAAGGATTGTGTAATTAAAAAAAATAATTTATATGAATAAATCTTGCACTCTCTAATCAACTTTAAATCCTTTTTCTCATGCATAAATGAAGATCAGCGCTCATCTCCTTCTCTTCTTCTTTATTTATGAGACTGTGGTGAGTACTTTTTACATTCTGTACTACAACAACATTAATTCCTTTATTTTTACTAACAAATTTCTCTGGAACATACCCTGTACACATATATATCTCTTAACACCACCTCTGAATATATTGAATATGAATCCAGTAACCTACTTTGATTATATTGAGTAATCAAAGTTTCACCTATTATAAAGTTATATTTCTGTTCAAATAAATTTCCATGGTAACTCTTTTATACTTACTTTTCATACGTTTGACTGAATATTATATTTTTCCATATCTACAAAGTTTCTATCCAAAAATCTGTAAAGTACTAATTTAAAAATTAAATGAATTAATCGCATTTCCTTTAAATGAAATAACGTTCTTAAGATAAAGAGGATTCGTTTCTGAAATAGTCATATACAATTTTATACATGGAACCCATGGAGAGTGTTACTTGAATTTGGACGAGTGTTGGCAGATTTTTACATAGTCATACCGGTACAAAAGTTGAATTGGAAAAAGTCAGTACAAAATTGTGTATTTCTTACAAAAAATAATTAATATAAAAAATATATTGAAAGTAAAAGCTGAGTTTTTATACTAAAAAATATATAAAATCACATTTATAGGTAAATTTTTCAAAACTCTTTTTTGACAAATAAGATTAGTGGATGAAAAACAAGGTTTATTGCAACTCCTCCAGGATTCTGTTGTTATGCGACTCCAAAAAAAGGGCAATCCTGGAAAACCGAGACATCTCGTAACCCTAATTGCAAAAACTTGTGTTTGAATTGTAAAAGGGTGTAACGAATTTCAAAACGGTGCGACAGAATTATAAATGATATATATAGCATTAAGATTAGACATTGATAAAAAAAAAACCTAAATATAATTTTCATGAGGAACAAACTTAATATGCAGGTTTCCACTCTTCTCAAGCATATATCCCATTTAATGATACTTTATTGGGTTATTATAATTTTAAATTCTGCAAAATATTTTTGAATAGGGACAAATAAGATCTTCAAGATCGTATTTCGACTATGTCGGTGGTAAAAGTTTTCGTTTGATGAAAGTTTGCTATGACTGTTGTCATCTTAATTCTGGTCACACTACCCAAGTGTATGCATAATGGTTCACTGTAAATTCATCGCGGAAAATTCATCGAATGGTAAATTCATCGACATATTAAATTATAAAAAAATATATATTAAAGTCATGGTTTACAGCAGAAATATGAACAAGTTTCAGATTTTGCTTTGAAATTGAGCATGATTCATGCTTTTCGTTTGTTCCAACTTCAAACGTCATTGAATATTTTGAAAAATTGTGCAAACTAATTAATTTTTCGGAAGATGTCTAACCACTTTTGGACGACCAAATCATAGAAATGCAGGACGGCCTCCTTAATTCGATATAGAACTTTGGAATTGTTATGAATCAGATAAAGAAGCCTATTTAAAACAAATAATGCATGTGAGGGTTGGCACCATGCTTTTAACACTTTAGTTGGAGAATCTCATATGAATATGTTGAAAAAAGATCAAGTCAGAGTTAAAATAGAAAACGAACAGCTTTTGTCTGAACAAAATATTTTGTATGAAGAAATTTATCTGATGCTGGATCTTTTGATGAAGGAAAAAAGAACAAAGATTCAGCTTTGAGAATTCAACAATTTTCAATATTTTTTGAAAATTTAATTGATACAAACTTTTTTTTATATATATATTTTCAAAAATAAATATAATTTTTTTATTTATTTTTTTTATACATTTTCAAAAATAAATAAATTTGATGGTTTATTAATTTATGAAAATAGTTTTAATAATTAAAAATAAGTGTGGATCCCATTAGATGAATTTACCATTAGATGAATTTTTCGCGATGAATTTACTTTTCACGGTGCATATTAATATCTCAATTCATTGAGTGTAACAAATGATAAATTTATAATACTCCTCTACTTTTAACGTACGATCTTTTTAAATGATTCCTATTTTTGAAAAAGGTAAAGAACCATTTTATGTTAAGAAATATGTTTTGTTGGTAGCCTTGCATTTGTAAAGATTAAATTTCAAAATGGTAAAATTTCTGCTGGTAGGAAATTTATGACATCATTTTTTTATTAAAATTTTTGCAATCTTTGACTTTATGACAAAAGATCATAATCAATTAGTGAGGTTAAGATGTATCTATAAGATAAAAAAAATATGACCTTTAAAAGCAGATATTTACTTTCGAAGTGCAAATATCGTTAAAAGAGTACATTTGGATTCAAAATTACTTGTTTGATATGGAATCTTTACTGGAAGATTTTTGATATTCCATAATTTGTGTGCATGTGTGAGGTCAATAGGACTTATAATGTCTGCTATTGTTAGGTTCAATTGTACTTTTATTCTTCATATTTTGCAAATAAACATTAGTGTTGAAGGAAACTAAATCAAAAAATTTTTCATGCAATTCACTTCTTTGACCCTCATGAACCAATGCATGAACATCACAATTTCTCTGTTTTCGGGCAACTCCTCATTGCAAGCAAGGCATGCATTGCATGACATTCAAAAAATTTAAAAATTACGATTGCTAATTTGCAAAAAAGGTCTCTAATTTATTTTATATAAAGAAAATAGGATGGAAGGCAAGCAATTCAAATTGTTCTTTCATCTTTCAATGCAGATGTGTGAGTGTGAAATTGCATATTTTGTATGAAGAAAATAAGATGGAGTTTGCATATTGCATTCATCTCTCAGTGCAGATCTGTATATTATGTGTGAATAATAGAGATGTATCGGATATCCACAGAAGCGAATCATCCACAAAAAATTTTACATCCTCAACAGCGGTTTCAAAATCCGCAATAACATCTGCATCCGCAATTTTCAAACATTTTCCTTTTTTCTAAGTTTTTTTCTGAATTTTTTAATTTTTACTTTATCCAACATTTTTATGTAAACTATTTCTTTATGATAATTTGATAACACACATACAATGACACTTCTCTCTAAATTTTTAAGAAGTGTAAAACTGGCGTTTAGTTAGAAAAAATTAATTCTGATATCCGCATCCTCTAGGACAGCCATTCTCAACCTTTCCTCCATCATTGACCCCCTCAGAATTTTTTTCATCTTTGATATCAAAATAAGAAAAGATAGATTATGCTGATGCCATGAAACAACTTGAAAGAAAAAAAATATAAAAGTATAAAAACGTTTAAAGTTTTTCATCTTTGATTCCAAAATAAGAAAAGATAGATTATGCTGATGCCATGAAAAAACCTCTAAACCTATTCAAAAACCGAAACTTAAAAAGCCAATGTCTTAATTTGACTAGGAACGTTATACTTTGTATGTATCGTTGTTGTTTTTAGACTTTTTTAAATTTAAATACTATCTTATATAATATACCTTTTTTTATTTGTTAAAATAACTAAAATTAAACATGACTGAATATTTAATGATTTCAAAATTTAAAATTTTTTAAAAAAGCTAGCGAGTCAGATCAATTTTTTCAACTTTGTTTTGGCTAGTATATGTAAGAGGAAAAATTAAAATAAAACATTGGCTTTATTAATGGAATTTAAAATTCACGAAAATCGTTTAAAAGTGTCCCACACTCTTCTAACCTTTATTAGTTTAACACATTTCATTTGTTAATGTAAATTTTTGATGAAATTTACATTTTTAAATTTAGTTATCTCCAATTGATAACATTCTCTTACTTAATAGTAACTCTAAGTAAAAAATAGAGTAAAGACACCCTTAAGAATGAAGAATAACATATAAAATTGAACTACAAACATATTCTTAAGTGTATCCAAGGATATTTCGTTCTTTCAAAAAAGTGCTACGATAAGGAATAAATACAAAAAAGATATTAATGCTTCAAAAACGAATAAAAATGATTCCATTTTAATTTATTCTCTTACTTTTGTCATCAATGAACTGGCATATCGCTGTCAACCTTTTTTACCTAAGTTTTCAAAAAGACTATTATATAATTTAACACAAAAATTTTCACATTAGGATATTGTCTTTTTAAAAAAACGAAAAAGTTTTATGTTAAAGTATTTTTTAGTAATTTATTTCTGACACTTACTGAACTTTGTTTGAGGATACGGGCTAATTATTATTAACTTCAACACTGCTCTACAATATAGCGACACTCACATTATTTGAAAATTTCCACTCAAGAAATAAAGTTATTAGAAAATGTGAGGCATGTAGAAGAGCTTGTTGCTGCTTTATATAATGCGCTGTATGGTGTCTGTTGTCTCAATCCTGAATGGTGCGTCGGCAGCATTTCTGGCGGATTCGATTTATTCGAGGGAGCTGAAGGTTTGGAGGATTTTCATGCCATCTGTCTTGCTTGCTATCGCTAAGCTCTCCATAACTTCAATTCTGCGTGGTGATTTGAATTTAAAACAGTAGTTTCTTTTAATTGAAGTTATCCCAATTTGGGTTTCTGTTGCGTCTACGTAGATTGCTCCTTTAAGAGGTGTATGATTTTGAAACAGTGTTGATATGTTGACTCGTTCCCATAGAAAATACCTAAATTTATAGGTGTCTTCGTCTTTTGCCATTTATCTTCTGGTGATTCTTCAGTGTAGTATCAGTTCACGCCTATGCACTAACTAAAAAAATAACGATATTGCGAATTTGATATATGTTCTTTTTAGAAAAAAATGGCTTATCTATGGTAATAATAAAGATTACAACCATTTTATAAGTTTAGTATATCTCAGTCGAATCCTGCTCATTAGGAAATTATTACAAAGAATCTTGGTTGAGGAACTTTCTCTACTTCAGAAGTACTTCTCTGGAGTACTCTGAAGTTCGCCTCTTTAAAAGTACTTCTATACATTCTTGTATCATAGCCGCAAATATCTTTCATCAGCATTTTAGAATAGATTTGTTATGCCTAAACTAGATGGTAGATGAGTAAAAAGTTGAAAGATGAATTATAGTGTTATCGTAGGATCTATTGGGTATGGGAGTTTTGTAATGAGATAGGCAACAGAATTAATCCACGTCTGAACTGAAAATGTTAAGATATTTTTCTGCGTGCAAGCATTTAATTAAGTGTAAAGTGAAGATTATGTTAAGTATTTTACTAGGCGGATAAGACCGCAAATATAAATGACAAATAATATTGGGCGCACAGGCTAATTTGATTGTTCATTTAGTAATTAGTTAATGACATTCTTGATTCCTTATTAGATTGATGTTATTAATCATTTTACAGCCTTTCAAATAATGTCAATCAATAAAGAATGATAAGCTATTTGAAACGAGAACTTAAAAATTTAGTATAAAATTTTCAGAAGGAATTAGCTAAAAATTTACTTTAATGTAATATGTTAGATTTAGAGTAAATGAAAATTCCCCTACCTAAAAAATCTTCGAAATTTGATATGGAACATCTGAAAAATGCTACTATATCAGAAAATGAAAAGTTTAGTTAAAAAATGTTATAAATTAACTTTGAATATTTTAAACGATCAAAGTGACATATATAAACTGAATATATTTCATTGTGACCAAACGGGGACATTTTAACAAATACCAGCAACAAAAGATAATTTTCAAAAGCAAGTTTAGTTGGAGGTAAATTTATTATATAGATTCAAGCTAGACATCTAGTGTTTCAATGAAAAAGTAGGTTTTAATCAAGTCTTAATAAATTAGCTCAATAAGGTGCTAAATGATAATAACATGATTTGCGGGATAAATACTTGTTTGCCCTTTTTCATTGTATTCTGTGCGCATTCCATATAAACCAAAAAGAAGAATAGAAGAGAAGAGTTAATTAATAAAAAACATAAAGATGGATACATAATTGCACTCATTGTGAAATTTAAAGAATACAACACTAATGCTAGACAATTATTAATACTTTTTTTGATTGAATTTTACAACAACAACATCCAAATGCTTTTTACTTGACAAAACAATCATCATCACCTAGTTAGGCCTTTATGCTTCTTCAATTTTTTCATTTATTATTTTCAATTACCAATCAATACATCATTTATCTCAGTAATAGTGAAAATATCATTTTTTCATCTTTTAAAAATTTATAAATAAATCGTACAATATTTTTTAAATTTAATACTATGAAGAAACAATGCCTCCACTATCTATATCATAGGTGTTTAGATGTAGAAAATAGATAGTAAAATCGAATATAATAGTAGAGGAAAAAAATATATCTTTAATTGCAAAAATGTTGACAGTATCTCCGTGAATAGATAAGCACAACCTTATTCAGCTCTTACTATTCACTTCTTAAACTTATCACTGAAAAAATAAGTAGCAAAATTACTATACTAATAGTTATTAAAAGAAGTAAAGTTAGATTTTACTACTTTTATTGTTATTATTACTATTCCTAATCCTAAATAGGTTATATTGTAATTCTAATACCTAAATAGTTTAAAAAAAAGGAATGGTATCCCTTTACTATTGAATTGTTGCTTTTAAAAACTTCTTTAACTTCGGCGGTTCTAGGAATAAAAAGGCAGATACTTCATCACACCATCTTGACGCAAAAAGACAGAATCAACGACATGTATCACTCACATACTGCACACTGAATATAACACACAATAATAAACACAAACAGATGACTTATAGATGATACTAACTCTATTGCAATTATTTAAGATAACTTGGATAATAACTTGGAGTAATATTTTGTTCTCTAAATTAGGAATATTTTTAAACAGAGCATAGTGTTATATCATCTTAGTCTTATTTCCAAAAAATTAAATTTCCTAAAATTTTTTAATAAAAAGCTTTTAAAAAAGGCTAGTACTGAATCATGCCATCATGCATTTGTCATATTTCATTTTTACTTTAGATTCGTCCTATTTTACCTTAAGTTCCTTTTTTTCACATTAAGTTATAGTAAAAAGACAGATCTTGAATTAAAAAAGGAGAAACTTGAGTAAAAAAGATGAACTTGATGTAAAAATGCTATATCAAGTACAAATATAGGATACTATTTATATCATAACGATAAAATCAAAGATATATTTATTACGAATTATAATTTTCAAACTTGAAAGGTAAAAAAATTTATTCAATTCAACTAATAATGGTAAAATAATATAGTGTGACTATTGATCTTGGTAAAGTTTATTTCTTCATTTTTATAGTCTTTTTTCAAAATAGTTATAAATATCTTGCATTTTTATTTTCATTGAGTATTGAGTGTCAAGATTTTGAATCTTTTATACACATATTTATACGCACAAGCTTATTCAGCTCTTACTATTCACTTCTTAAACTTCAGTGAAAAAAATAAGCAGCAAAATTACTACTAATTATTACTACAATAAATAATGAAATAATTTAAAGGAAAATTGTATTGAAATGAAAGAAAAAGAATACAGAGGTACCTCATTCAACGGAAGAAAAGGTAAAGAAAGTAGTAATCTTATTTTTGTAGAGAAAGTTAAATTTTTAGCATATTTCACTTTGTAATCTAGGTTGACTAAATTTTTATAAATTGCAGAAGTGCAGTAGAAATAACACCCTCTAATTTGCTATTGGGATATACCTATAAAACAAAAAAAGGTTCAAAATATTATAAGATGAATTTTGTGTGAAGCTTTACTTTCTTATCCGCATTTATGATGGAAATTTCAGTCTCAATATATGTCTTGAAAATAAATTTATATAAATGTTTTCGAAATTTTTTAAAAATAATGAAAATCAATATACTCGTAAGATCTTTCTTTTTTTATATCTTTTAATGCAATCAAGCATGATGTCAATCTATAAAAAAGATCTCCTGAACTGAGATTTACAACGTCACTTGGTATTTCAAAATCAATGTGAGCATGTTGTTTTTTTCTTCCTCTATTTTTCCTGATCAATCTTTTGATATTCGGCGGTTTCGCTAGTTCGTTTCTTTTTTCGTCATCGATATTATTCATTATGTCACTTAAATCATATATAGAAGTTACAAACAAAAGTAAAAAAATAATTTTTCATTACTCATAATTTTTTAGTTGGCGTGAATGCTTTTGTTTTGGTATCTTTTTTGATTTTTTCGATAATTTCTTTTTTGAAAGAATTGGGATCGTGGTTGTGTAAAATTTGATTTTTAACTACAGTATAATTTTTCATCATCCTTCGTGTACACAATTTTTACTTAAATTTCTTGTAAAAAATATGTTTATAAACTTAAAAAATTATCTTTACCTTTACTTTTTTGCTGGTTTGCAATGTACAATAAAACGTTTTTGTTTCTTCACCTACAAAATTAAATTTTTATGCCTTATAAAAAAATATTAAAAATACTTTCACTTTTTTTATAATGAGCATAACGTATATTATTATATAATGATTACCATTTTAAATAGAACAAAAATAGAAAAGAGAAACTCAAGTGAAAAATGATTTATTAAAACGAACACTGTTCAAAAGTTACTATCATTGATGAGTTATTTTTTTCCTAATCGAGAAAATTTTGTGAAAAATAAATTTAATTTCTAAGATGGAAGTTTTTTGTTATATCTCGACAAAGAAGTAGATGAATTTATTGATCTAGAAGAAGTTCATTTAATATAGCTTAAAAAAGAAAAATTATAAAATTAAAATTAAAGAAGGGAAGTGCATGCCTTTGCTAAATTTTCTTTTTCCTCAAATTGTTGGTTAATTTCACATTGTTAATGAGAAATCATAAAGAGGGAAATAGCGATTTATCTGCAGAGAGCTTCTACTCATTTTACTACACTCACGTAAGCCGATATAAAACAGGGTTTGATTAACAAAACAAGTAAGGTTAAGTTAGCAGTCGACATACATATTTCTTCTCGTAAGTTCCTTTTAGGTTTTATTTCTCCGTCAGTCTTTTATTTATCCGTAATTGAAATTCTACCCACCCAACCAAAAATTTGTCTTTTGTCTTTGATATTTTCTTAGAGAAAATGGTGTTTATATGCCATCTCTGTTCTTCTGCATTTAGTTAAAATAATAATATTTAGTACACTCATGATTATTCTTCAATAAATCAATTACTTAATTTAATCTAAAAAAATTAAAATTCAGTGAGTAAAGTGTGCTCCTACTAAAACGTGTTAAAATGTCTGTTATACTACAGTAACCAAAGGTTGTGAAAAGAGAGTGATAAATTATATTTGACATACAATCATTATTTCAACCATTCAAAATGTTAACATACTTTTGTTTTCGTCACAACTAAGTTTTCCTAATAATCTAACCCGCTTTTTTAATTTGCCAATTTGCTAAATGAATTTTGAAAGAGTAGACTAAAGTTGAAATAAATTTGTAATTATTTCCTTTTAGTTAATTTCACCGAAATATCACTTCTCATTATCCCTTGAATGAGAAGCCGACAAATGAAAAGTTAAATTCAAAAGAAAAATTATTTTTGTTTCAGACAAAGGTGAAAAAGTTCTTTTTGTCCAATATATTTGAATGCATGGATGCCATCTTTGATGTATGAGGCGGTGTATATTCTACTCCTATGTTTATTTGAATCACTTAAAATTGAAAAGGGAAGAGTTAGTAGTTATGCTGGAATCATGATCAGTCTACTTTAAAGCCATCTTTTTCTACTTCGTCTACCACTCTGTATGTCTTTCCTCAGCTTTGACGAATTATTATCACTACTTTGTATCGATTCACTCAGACCATAGAGGAAAGGCTTTTTTGAAAAGAAACAAACAAACACCACACCACGTTCAAACACCTATACTTAGCACCAATGCTCTTTTACGAGTTAAGGCCGTTTAATTAAAATGTTTGCATTTATTATTTTTATTATTATTATTATTATCGTTATCGTTATTATCCTCGTCATCATATATGATTTAATTTAAATTCATCATGGTTGTCCATATAAAATCTCATACTCACTATATAACTTTCATTTTAGATCTGTGCAAAAACTATACTCTATAAATTTGTGAGGAAGAAAACTATAAACTTTTAATTAAAGTCCGAATTATTTTTTAATATAAAAATAAATTTTAATTTTATAACAAATTTTTTTAAGGACACTCACTTTCTCCTAATGCAGTTTTCCTTCCTTCTTCTATGCATTGGCGAATGTATTTTGTCGCAACACAGAATAACCTCGACACTTCTTAAAAGAACTCAATATTCTATTTCGCGTAAGGAAGGCTCTTTTATATTTCAAAATTGTTTTTAAATTCAGACGGCAAATTTTGCGCTAAAAATTTTAAAGTTTTCATTTCCAATTAGACAGTTTTGGTAAGCATCGTGTAATAATATTGCCTCCTCTAGCAAACTTGGTATAAACACATAACTTATTTGAAAAATTTGAACTTTCTTCGAGAAAAAGGTCCAAAAAAAACTGTAAAACATTTAATATCTTTCACAGCACTAAGACTAATTCAACAGCTTCAAAGAGCTTGTAGTTAATTAACACTAGGAAATCTTACATTTTTTGTACCTAAAAAAAGCTTTTAAAAATTAAAACCTTTATTTCATAATGTATTAGAGTTCTTCGTGAGGTAGGTAAAGTCATGTAGATGTACGATTGCCGTAGGTTCGATATTTGGTCGAAAATAGTCCGGGTAAAAAAAGTCAAACCTGGGTATAAATTTTTGATTCATTTATTTCTATGATCTTCAGCGTGCAAATTTCAATTGGTATAAAATGCAACACTATTTAAAAAATATATATTTTATATCGATTTACTATGCAAATGGATTTTTCAAATAATTATGTTCTAAAATAACGAAGAATTTGAGAGTCTTTAATTTCAGGAAGAGGTGTGATAGCTTTCTAAAAGAAAACAGCCTACTCGGCTTTTATCTTTTTTACCTCTACGATTGAATTCTCAGAATCAGTTGATATGATCATAGCCGAAGAATTTGCAGAAAGCCCATGTTGTCAACTCAATGAGATAAAAAATTAGTATCACTTACTAATGACATTAGAAAAGTTGTTCTGTGTATTAGTAAATGATGACTTTACTAATCTTATTAGTTACGATTACTAATTTTGCTATTTTTACAAATATGAGGGGTGGCGGACATTAAGGGCAAAAAATTAGGGACAAAAAGGGCATTTCACTCATCATACCAGTTTGCAACTTAATCTTAAGCTCAGCATGTGGCCTCGTTGCAGAGAGTCACTAAGAAAGAAACACACGATGACCGAAGATTATCCAATAAACAAAGATGACAGAAATCATGATATATACAGACGATGTATATATGTGTCAGCTTCATAAATGGAGATTTTGAAGTAGCAATAATGAACGCAATGAAAAAATTTTTTTTACGTTAAATATACTTTTTTTCAACATTTGTATGTGTTTAGGCTGAATCTCAATTTAGAAGCTGTTATTTCCATTTTACTCAGTCTATTTATAAACTTGTCATAAATTGTGGCTTTAAAAAAATATCAAGATAACTTAACTTTCAGATTTACAATCAAAATGGTAATGGCTATTGCTTTCCTGCCAATAAGCGAAGTAAAAAAACTTGGTATATATTACTATGGCAACAACTTTTTGTGTATTATTTATGGTTAAAATTGTGTTTAAAAGGATAAAAGCACTGACAAACAAAAATGTTTCAATGGAAGAGTTTTATCGGTATTGGCATTCTAACTAGCCTCTATTTGAATAGTGATTTTATTTTATTTTGTGTATAAGTGTCAATATTACTTTATTTTAGTTTTTAATCTTGTTTTTTACTTTTTTAATTTTTTTACACTGATTAACCTATTTTTATATCGTTATTTTATTAATTAATCTTTAACATTTTTATTTTTAAGCTTTTACAAATAATTATTTCTTGAGTATAAAACATCTCCTCAATCTTTTAACAAAATGCTTTAGGCGAATAATAACTTGTATGAATAATATTAAAAAGTTTAATTAAAACTTAAATCATGACATGTGCAAATTTTAAATTTAATAAATAACAATTTTTTCTATAATATATTTCTATAACTTTTCTATTCAAACAAATGGAAGTAAAGTTGAGAACTTCTGACATAGAAGGAAGGTTTTAGACAAAATTATTCTAAACAAACTTCTACATGAATGTAAAGAGAGCTTGTGTGGAAGCGGGAAGCTATGCGTTGCTCACTTCTTCACATGTGTGCACTTTCTGTTACATGCTGAGGATTAAGATTAAGTTGCTGCAAACTGGTATGATGAGTGAAATGCCCTTTTTGTCCGAGTGCCCTTAATGTTCGGGAACCAATATGAGTACTAGACAGAACATTCTTTATTTACTTCAATGTTAGAGGATGTCAATTAATAATAAGGTCATTATGTTGCCATGAAATATAGAGAAGATTGGTATCATACTCTGGCAAGGAACCCTCGCTTGGTCGAATAGGGTCAGAGCCGAGATGCAGTGTTTTGACTGAAAGATTTTGATGAAAATTATGGACATTAAAAAATGGCTACCCTGTAAATTTCAAAATATCTATTGAAATCTACTTCAATATTATAACATAAAAAGTGAGAATTTGAAAAGATTTTTAAATAAAACATAAAAATGAAAATTTAACACCATCTATAAAATTTTAACCTTTTTCATAATGTATTTTCTTTTCTAAAATTTTAAAGTTTTTTGGAATAAATCAAAAATAAGATGAGTTTTTCCATATTAATAAATTTATTAACATTGATTAACTTGTCTATGCTAGTGAGTATCAGTGTATCAATAAAAGGATTTTGGCAAAAAAAGACTTGGACCAACAAAATAGATGATCTTGTGTATAAACTTTTTAGGACTGTTTATGGCAACCCTTTCACTATTGCTCATAGCCGGACCTCCCTTTCTTGGTTCCAGAAAAGGTTGGAGAAATTAAATAAAAAGTTTATAGAAAAACTAAGAACACACAAGCATTGCCCACAATTATGCCAAGCTTGGGAGCTCATGCAAACCCAGGCTGCAGCGTTCTTGGGGGTATATGCTAAAAAAAGAGAAAAGTTATCCTAGGTGACTACCCATATTCAATAGCCCCCAAGCAGTAGGGAATTCTGCGTTCTGCGATATAGTTCTGTTTTTTCTGAGATCCGCCTACTTAAATTTAGGATTGACACAAGATATAAGTCCAAAACAGTTTCATGTTACGAGCTAGGTTAGGCATATTAGGTAATCTGGCCTCTGTAGGAGTCTGCTTGTAGGACCGTCTATACATTCCAATTTTAAAACATATATCCTAGGGACGACATTTAGGGATGGAGTCAAATTCCAAGAGTAGATTCTTCCTAACCTAGCATGCCCTAAATTATGTATATCTTTCTTAACCCCTATAACATGTATCAAATATTATTTAATAATAATATATAAGATATTGCATACCTTCAAACGCTTCTATTTTTGTAGCATATACCTTTTATTTAGGAACAAGATACATTCAGTCGTGCCGGTCTTTTACCCTGGTTTTCTTCCTCTGAAGAATTCAAAGATTTTTACGGTTAGGTAGTGCTCTAGCGACCCCATTCTACGTGGTTAGTAATCAAGCTATCACTAGACAATAAGTTGGTTTCCCAAATTGGGAGCGTTCGCGTTAGGATTGTATCGTTCTCTCAGTTGTATTTATATATTGTAACATAAATTCTTGTAAAATAATATATATAAGCAAGGTATAGCTATGCAGTAACAAAGGCCGGTAGGCGTTTAGTGGGATGGAAAGTCCAGGTAATAGCAAAATACAATACTTGATAAACATGAGAATATTTATTACACCTTCGAATAAATTATAGGACATACGTCGTGTGATCTCATAATTCAATGGAAAAGATATTACAACGAAGTGCTTAATGCTATTTACAAATATATATCTCATTCTCTTTCTGTATCGTAGCTGTCCATTTTATTTTCTACAATTTCAAAAAATATTATAATTCAAACTTTTTTTGAATGATTAGTATATATACAATGCAAATAAAATAAAGTAGAAACACATGTATAAAAAATACACACTATATTAGTTCACTATCACCTTGAACAAAGATAAAAAATGTTTATCTTTTACTTAAAATATTTAAGTTTTCACTTTTCCTAAATAAATCTGGATTTACAAAGCACTTGAAAAATAAAAAAAATATATTAAAATATATACATCATTGTAAAATTTTTAACAAAGAAGTATGTTATGTTGATTATATAGAAAACAACTTTGAATAATTTTATTTTATTTGCTCATTTGGCATCGTCAATTTTTATTAGGTCCGTAATCCTACATTGATATCTACAAATTGGGTACGATTTCATAATTAATCTTACCTTTTTTGAGGTTTTTAATTTCCAGATAAATTTTCCTAAATTTTTCTGCTAGGAGATAACTGTGAAATAATTGTAATTCTATCAATATTACCACTATTTTTTTCCAAGATATATTTAATATTAGCTAATGATAATGATTGCAGTTTAAATTATCTTCCAAAATAATGTAATTATTGATATAAATTAAAAGTAGATAGTTATACCCGGTACCCATTGGCCAGTGTCACATGTCCTTTTGTTTTTATTTATCGTTCATAATTATTGATTCATGTAGCTATTTGTTTGTATATGAGTTTCTCGTTTACTCATGTGAATACAAAGTTTGCATGTTGTTTTTTTATATGTAATGCAGAGTTCATTAAAATTCAAGGGTCAAAAAATTAACATTTATATTTTTGTCCATTTACATAACTACACATATACCCATAACGAGAGGTAATAGCATTTTGAACTTTTTTTTGACAATTTCCACCCCACTCGTGTGGTCTAATTTAGTTATATATATTTTAGGTAGCAAAACATATAAAATCGAGAAAAATTATATGATACATTTTAATACCGTACTTTCTTTGTTCAAAAATATCAACACATTTACTGAAATTAAATGTTCCACAAAATTGAAATATAAGGAGTCCTATGACTAAAAAAATTATTAGCAATATAAAACTATTTCTGCAAAATATCAAAGAAGTGATCTTTGAGTAAAAGCATACTGTTATAATTTAAGCCAATCGTTTGCCATATATAGATGATCAAAACGAATAAATATTATTTTGTTCAAAAAAGAAACCCTCTTACTACTGGAGAAGTCTAATGAAATACTTTGATCTTCAAATTCAAACATATATAAAATTCAAATATAACTAATGAGTTTCTCTGGACTAGTGGTTTTCAATCTTAGCTCAAAATAGACCAATCATTTCAAAAAAAAATTAAAACGATAAAAACCATAAAATTTTTGTTAATTTAAAAATATAAAAAATCATTGTTATGGAAAATTGTCATTTTAAAAACCAATAGTGAAAAATAATTTCAAACCTTAAATATAAAGATAGAAATTAGATGAGTAGAGATATATATTTTTAAATGAGTTTTAACGATATATTTTCCATGTTGTTTTATAAAGATATTCTTACAATAAAAAATACTACAATATAAAGATATTCTTACAATAAAACCAGACAGAACGTACTTTATTTTCATCAATGTTAGAGGATGTGAATTAATAACAAGTGCTATGTAGCCATGAAATACAGAGAAGTTGGGTATCATTTAAATATACAGAGAGAAATTAGATGGCGTTAAAAGTAAGGATATATATTTTTATATGAGTTTTCACGATATATTTTCCATGTTGTTTTATAAAGATATCCTTACACAAAACATATAAAAATATTAGTATTTTAAAGAAAAGTACTATATTATGAATGTTGTTCATATCAATAAGTGTTTTATAAATTTTCAAAAATTTTTTTAAACTTATTTAGTCAATTTTCAAATTTGATCTCACTTCACTGAACTCTATATTGGTTAATAAATAGCAATGGTGAATTAGCTATAGTAATCCAAGTTATTGTTACAACTATTTTATACTTTATTTATTTTTACCATTCAAGATTATTTAGAAATATACTTACTTTTTTAATCTCTTTCGTTCGTACACTTTTAAACTGGTAAATATTACTAATTTATTAGTGAAAATTTGGACAAGAGGGTTTACTAATTAAATTAGTAAGTGGAACTAATTTTTTTTCAGTGCTTAGCGAACCTTTTGCGGCCTTTAACTTCTAGCATATACAATTAAATAAGTATTAGAAAGATGAGTGAATACTTTATCCAGGTACCTATCTCTTTTTCGCATAACATTTGTAGAACGTTAATGATGATATCGAAAAGTGCATTGTAAAAAATCTTATTGTCTTAAAAATAATCTTTAAATTATTCCTTCAAACAGCACGCGCTTACCAACAATTTGGGCTGAAATTCTTTATTCCAGAAAAATTCCGAAAAAGGGAAAACTATTTTTTTATTGTCCATACAAATTGGACAGCATTTAATGTAAAATAATGTCCGAGATTTTTCATAAAACTAGGGCGTGACTTTTTGTCTAAATAATCTGAAATCTTCTCAAAAATTTTGGGGATCTTGATTTTTAAAAACAAATAAAAATAATGCTAAATATTTCTATCTTTTTGACGTTTTTTGATAAAATGTTTGTCATTCTAAATAGTTGTAAACATTGTAATACATCGTAATTTTCACGCGTTTTAACTTGTAATGTTATATAACTTGCTTGTATTTCAAATGTTAAGGCAAGAGATCGTTGGACTCGGAAAGCGATAAAAAGCGTGTGAGAGCTTGGGTGAGTTTGGGACCCACTTGTATATACTATGAAAATTTTTGTTTCAAAGTACACAATTTTAATATCGCCATAATAATTTTATTTTATTCGGTTTTAATGCATGAGTAGGTTATATTATAATGCATAAGTATTTAGATAAAGCAGACTGCATTTCAATAATATTAATAATAATAATAAATATAAAAGGCCTATTTTAAATTTGGCCGTATATTAATGTACACAAGATGCTCAAAAGTTATCTCTTCTTCGTGATTATCTTATGAAAAATTTTTGACTCAATGATACACTGAAGCATTTCCTTCATTTCCCTATACTTCCTATAAAGAGATTAAAAAGTTCAACTTTCTGTTCACATTCTGCTAGATGTAAGATTTGATATACCTCATTCGGGGAGACGATGCTAATTAAGTTATTTACCTATATACCTGTATACTACAATGGTTCATCTCCCACCTGCATACCGCGATAATTCATCTCCAACCTATCAGTTCATATTTTGCTAGATGTAAGATTTGATATACCTCATTCGGGGAGAGGATGTTAGATAAGTTATTAATTTTTTCACGATATTAAATAATTTATTTTATCAAATAATCAAAATAAAATTCTGTAATCAAAGAATCGAAAAAAATCAAAAAATATTTATTCTTTTCAAATATATCGTTGGCTGCCGTTACTTTTAGTTTCCTATATGTATGATTTGATAAAAATGATTAGAGAGACTAAGTTTATCTTTCTTTTTTAAAAATTCGAAAAATATTCTTTAAAAAATCAAAAAATATTTATTCTTTTCCTAAAAGTAACGGGAGCCTTTGAAAAGAATAAATATTTTTTGATTTGTTCGATTCTTTGATTACAGGATTTTATATTTAGACAAATATATTATTTCATATCGTGCAAATTGCAAAAATATAGGTAATAACTTTTCTAATATCGTATGAGGTATATCAAATCTTACATCTAGAAAATTATGGACAGAAAGTTTCATATTTTTTGATTTTTTAGAGAATATTTTTCGATTCTTTGATATTATTTGACAGATATATTATTTAATATCGTGAAAAAATTGCAAAAATATAGGTAACTTATTTAAATCGTCTCCCCGAATTAGGTATATCAAAACTTACATCTAGAAAAATATGAACTGACAGGTTGAAGATGAACCCTCGCAGTATACAGGTTGGAGATGAACCATCGTAGTATACAGGTTTATAGGTAATAACTTATGTAACATCGTCTCCCCGAATGAGGTATATCAAATCTTACATCTAGCAAAATATCAACAAAAAGTTGAACATTGTCGCCCTAGTCATTTGTACATGGAATAGAAATCATCGTAGTATACAGGTTGAAGATTAATCATCGTAGTATACAGGTTGAAGATGAATCATCGTAGTATACAGGTTAGAGATGAATCATCGTAGTATACAGGTTAGAGATGAATCATCGTAGTATACAGGTTGGAGATAACAATCAAAATAAAGAAGAATTTCCTAACACTTCATACAGAAAAAATATTTCTTCAATATTTGTATTGGGCGCTTGTGAGAACGGAAAATTAAAATTATTTTTTAAAAATCTACAAATAAATTTAGGTGTATGTAGGATAGTGGTTTATAATAAAAAAAGAATACAAATTTATGAGGTTAAGTATTGATAAAAATTTGGTAAAACAAATTTTCTCTTCTCATTTAATTTCAGTCAACTTCCAAATCGCAATCCAAAACCTATTTTTTTCGAGAAATCAAACGCGCACAACAATATAAAAATCTACAAATTAATTTAAGGTATTGTAAGAGTAGTTTATAATGGAAAAAATAATATAAATTCATGAGGTTACTATTGAGAAAAATTTATTAAAACACATATTTTGATATTTTTTTTCTTCAGTGAACACATCAATAAGCGTAATCTAAAATATTTTTGTGGCATAGAATATGCAGTAAACAATAATAAAAATAATATTTATGTTTAAAAATAAAAATTCAAATAAAATTTCGGCAACTATTTTTAATCGTATACATTATGAACTAACTTAAAATTTGGCGAATAATGCAAAAGTTATAAGCGATATAAAAACAAAGATTAATTTATAAAAAAACGGAAAACTAAAACTATTTTATAAAAATCTACAAATAAATTTAGATTCTGATAGTAGAGTGATTTTATAATTGTGCTGGAAATTGTTACCGATTAAAGATGAAAATTTGTCAAAATGTAACAAGCTTTAATTTAAAATTACCAAATATAAAAAATATGCATCCCTCATCTGCTAATTAATGGTAATGAAGCCCATGGAATATAAAAACAATAAAATGGTATTTCTCAAGTAATTATGATATAAGTAATGTATTCTGAAAGCCCATAAAAATGCTTTAATTTGGTATATCGCATGATGCATTTTGTTGAGAAATGTGAAAGTTATAAGCGTTTTAATATTTGACTAAGATTTAAGCTAGGAACACTACAAATAAACTAAGCGTACACTAGCCCGATAAAATAAACCACACACGCGTGCTAAAGATGTGGTGAAGCGTATGCGAGATAAGAATTCACTGCGCTCACAAACGCGTAATGCAACATGTGTTCATCTTTCTTCGCATAGTTATGCTCTAAAATCAATCAATAATGTGATTTATTCTTCGCACACTGTCGGTATAAATATAACGAATGCCCTTTGTTAAAAATCAGAAAGGTTGTATCTAAACTAAATAAAAATTGTTTCGAAATAAAAGTTGACTACGATTATCCAACAAAACTTGTACATTCGATCGACATTTTTCATTTCAAAAATAATTTAAAATTTATTAGAAAAACATTATACTGACCTATACTACTGACCCATAAAAAGTAAAAATATATATATTTATTATCGACAGTTTTCTTTAACTATGACAATTGAAAATGTAAAAAACCATATTCTACCTTTGTTAATATGAAATATTGAAAAAATAGTATATAACTCATCACGTTATTGATTGGTTAAAGATTTTCATAAAAAATGAACATCACCACTGAATTCAGCATGCTTGAAAATGGGTACATATGTGTTAAGTTAAGTTAAGTTAAGCTAAGTTAAGTTGTTTTGTGGCGTTCGCACCTATCCTTTCGGATATCGTGGTCCGCCCGAAATGCTGAGTCCAAGTCTAACTGGATTTTCCATCCCACTAAACACCTACCGGCCCTTGTTACAAAAGAATAGCTATACCTTGTTATATATATTATTTTACAAGAATTTATGTTACAATATATAAATACATCTGAGAGAACGATACAATCCTAACGCGAACGCTCCCTATTTGGGAAACAAACTTATTGTCTAGTGATAGCTTGATTACTAACCACGTAGAATCGGGTCGCTAGAGCACTACCTAACCGTAAAAATCTTTGAATTCTTCAGAGGAAGAAAACCAGGGTAAAAAACCGGCACGACGGAATGTATCTTGTTCCTAAATAAAAGAATATGATTATAAAAGGTATATGCTACAAAAATAGAAGCGTTTGAAGGCATGCAATATCTTATATATTATTAATAAATGATATTTGATACATGTTATAGGGGTTAAGAAATACATATGTGTAAAAAATGTTTATAATTATTTAGATAAAAAGTTTCTTTTTGAGATGAGTTATCATATATAAATCTATTTTTTGATAGGTTTGATTGATTTTCACAAAAAAATGAATAGACCACCGAATTTAGCATGATTGAAAATGGGTATATATATGTGTAAAAAACGTTTATAATTATTTAAATTTTCTTTTT
Organism: Nectonema munidae; assembly: GCA_030549495.1. NCBI lineage: Eukaryota > Metazoa > Nematomorpha > Nectonematoida > Nectonematidae > Nectonema > Nectonema munidae. The sequence continues at coordinate 341,749 of JAUIRK010001002.1, forward strand.
GAGATGAGCTGTCATATATAAATCTATTTTTTGATAGGTTTGATTGATTTTTATAAAAAAATGAATATGACCACCGAATTCAACATGCTTGAAAATGGGTACATATGTGTCCAACATTTTAAATTTCAAACTTATCTCATTTTCAATTTTAATATCTCATTGTAAAGGAAATTTTATACTAATTATGAATATGTATAAAAATTTTATATCAATATTTTTAAATAAATTTTTTAGGCTTTGAACTTGATAAAATGACAAAAATTGCTAATTTGACCTCAAAAAAAGAAGTCATTCGATTCATTTCTAACAAATTACTAACTTGAATCAGCGTATCAATCTCTATCAGAATAAGTTTTTAAATTTTAATTTTTAAATTTTCGATTTTTCATGACCTTTCTGCGAGCTCAAAATTATGACTTACATATATTCAACCAATATACAAGTATTATACATTTTTAGATTCCTCTTATTATTTTGAGTAACAATATCTTTAAATCTTTTGAGTCAAAAAATTTTCATATATATTTGTATATACGTGTATAATGACTTATTTTAATAAATGAAAAAAATTCATTTGCATAAAAAATATTTTACATCCTCAACATATCCAATTCAAGTTAGCTGATGGGTTTATTTAATATTCTAAAGAAAGATAATACGTTTGTTTGTTGCTATTTCAATCTATATTTTTAATTTAAAATATGTTTCTTTATTAAAGTTGTTTTTTTAATTTTATTAGTATTTGATTATGATTTCGATAAATTGATACCTCCTATTGATAATTTTTAAATATGTTATTTCTTTCTTCAATCTAAATTATTTAGTTTATAAATTTTATTATTTCTAAATTCTATTACTTTAAAACTTTAATTATTGTAATAAAAGCTATTAATAGTAGTAGCATAAAACATGCAGGTTTATGCCCATTCTTAATATATAAAATTTAAAAAATTAATAAAAAATTTTATTCTTAATACATAAAAAAACACCATTTTAGCCAAATGGAAAATCTAAATTACAAATTCTTTGAATCTTTCTCAATAAAATGTAAATTAAACAAACATATTGACTTTGTTTTTCATAACATCTACCGTCCACCTTCATTAACACATAAATTAGATCATTTTATTAAAGAATTGTAGATTTTTATATTAATTGCTGAATATTGATTTTGATAGCAAAGTAAATGACTTTTTAAATCTATTGATTTGCAGCCAATTTAAGCCGTCAATAACACAACCCACTAGACTCACCTCCAACACTTTGATTGACAATATCTTTGTACCATTGAAAATAAATTCGTATAATTCTTATGTTTACACAACAGCAATATCTGATCATTTTCCTGTAATAATCTCTTTAAATGATCTCACATACAATAATAACAGACAGTTTAAAAATGCATTTCTTGAAAATGTTTTTGTATCAAATGTTTGCAGTTTTGTTTGGACCTTCTATTTAAGGCCTTTTTATGATTGTCCTGAAATTTTATCTTCAAAACTCAATGAGAAATTAAGTAACTTTATTCAAATTAGTACAATAAAAGTCTTTACAAATTATAGTGGAAAATATAATAATAAATGTAACAAATGGATGACGTCAGAAGTACTTGATTTAATAAAAATAAGGGATCGTTTACACGTAAAGGTGAAAAAATCCTTTGAATTCCCGAATAAAATCAAATTTATTTTTTCTTAGAAACAAAATCAAATACGGTTTTTTCTAATTTTTTTCGAAATGTGCAAGGAAATAAAATAATTTGGAAAAAAATTAATTGTTTGATCAAAAATAAAAATGAAAGTCCTATAAGTATTATAAATGACAATGAATTTTTAACTGATTCTCAAGTAATAGCAAATAAATTTTCTGATCATTACCCTCAAGCATGGAATCTAATAATTTATATGATTCAGGTGTTGAAAAGTATTTGACGCAATACTCATCTTAATTTGAATTTCACAAAATTATCCATGAAGATATTTTAATTTCCCTACTGAAAATAAAGTCAAAGTCAACTCATGATATTTACGGTATTTCTCTTGAAAAGTTAATATTAGTATTTGATTACTTAAAAGATTATCTTTTAATTGCTCATAATTCCTGCATTGCGTTTCAAATTTTTTCTTCTTGTTTTAAGTTTTCAAAAACGTTACGCATTTTTAAAAAAAGTAGTTATAATAAAATAGTGAACTATAAGCCAATAAGTATTATTAGCACTCTTTCCAAACTTTTTGAAAAAATACTATATGCATTTTATGTTCATGAAAAACAACTTCTTTATAAGCATCAATTTGGTTTTAGACATCAATACTCCACAATCCATTTACACTCATTTTTGATCAAAGAAGTTACTACACTATTAGAAAAGAAAGAAGACGTGTTAACCCTATATCTGGATTTGTCGAAGGCTTTTGATAGCATTTCTTTTGACGTTTTTATAAGAAAACTCTCTTATTTTGGATTTACTAGCCAGGCACTAAACTTGTTTTATTCATATCTAAACAATAGACTTTTTTCAATAGGCAATATATAATTTATTAACTACTTCCTTACAATACCTTAAATTAATTTGTAGATTTTTATATTGTTACATTTTGACAATTGACAAATGTTCACCTTTAATTTGTAACAATTTCCAAGACAATTATAAAACCACTCTACTATCAGAACCAAAATTTATTTTTAGATTTTTAGAAAATCTTTTTAGTTTTCGGTTTTTTATAAATTAACCTTCGTTTTTTTACTTATAACTTTTAAATTAGTTCTCCAAAATTTAAGTGCGGGTTTGATTTACATTTTGATTCCTCGAAAAAAAATATGTTTTGGATAAATATTATTTTTATTATTGTTTACTGCATATAAATTTCTAAAGATAAGATAAATAGATCAAAATATGTGTTTTAATCAATTTTTCTCAATAAGTAATCTCATGAATTTATATTGTTTTTTTCTTTATAAACTACTCTTTTACAATACCCCAAATTTATTTCTATATTTTTATAAAATAATTATAATTTTCTAATCTAACACACGTGCGCATACACACATTGAAGAAATATTATTTCTGTATGAAGTTTTAAGAAACTCTTCTGTAAAAAAATGGGAAAAATTTACTTTTTAATTTTTTTTACAATGAACACAGCACAATTATTACTCGAGATTATACTTGCATTGTAAGCTCTCAATCGTACCATAACTACACGATTTTATGAAATCAAATTATATTGTTTCTAATTCTGATTGCATTAACCTTCTAGCTCAGTAATATATTTGAATAAATATTTTTTCAGTATAAAGAATTTAGGAAACTCTTCTCTTTTATGTAATGATATATTCTCATAACCGGTACGGTTGAACGCGGGTAGACAACTTGAGTGTTATCTCCAACCCGTATATTACGATGATTCATCTCCAACCTCTATACTACGATGTTTCATCTCCAACCTGTATTCTACGATGATTCATTTCCAACCTGTATTCTACGATGATTCATCTCCAAACTGTATACTACGATGATTCATCTCCAACCTGTATACTACGATGGGTTCTATTCCATGTACAAATGACTAGGGAGACAATGTTTAACTTTCTGTTCACATTCTGCTAGATGTAAGATTTGATATAGCTCATTCGGGGAGACGATGCTACATAAGTTATTACCTATATACATTATACCTGTATACTACGATGGTTCATCTCCAACCTATCAGTTCATATTTTGCTAGATGTAAGATTTGATATACCTCATTCGGGGAGAGGATGTTAAATAAGTTATTAATTTTTTCACAATATTAAATAATATATTTTATCAAATAATCAAAATAAAATTCTGTAATCAAAGAATCGAAAAATATTCTTTAAAAAATCAAAAAATATCAAACTTTCTGTTCATATTTTGCTACCTCATACGATGTTACAAAAGTTATTACCTTTACTTTTCAATTTGCACGATTTTAAATATATTTGTCAAATAATAATCAAAGAATCGAAAAATGTTCAAATCAAAAAATATTTATTCTTTTTAATTATATCGTTGGCTCCCCTTACTTTTAGTTTCGTATGTGCATAGTTTGATAAAAATTAATTATTAAAGACTTGGTTTATCTTTCTATTTTAAAAGTAAGGGGAGCCAACGATATATTTAAAAAAAAATTTAAAAACAACACTTACTTACTATAACTTTACCAGATTAGTTAGTTTTATACTTAAATTTGGCGCACATATGAGCTTGTTTCCTTATATGCAGCGCATATGAGGAGCCTTACTTTATACCTGATATAATTATAAAAAAATATTTAGAATAGTAATAAATGATGATTTTGTTGTAGTTTATTGATGTAGAAAACATCTTAACCTTCTATAAACTGTACTGAGGTTCACTGATGAAGATTCCGGAGGAGAAGATGTAGGCGATATCGACAATTTGACTGAAAATAACTGCTTGCTGAAGGAACTTTGATATGAACATGTACAACTCAAGATGACGATAATGATAGAGAAATAACCAACAGCGGTGAAGAGGCTAAAAGAAAAAAACATTTCACTAGGAAAACATAATGAATTCAAAGAAACGTGTCAATCAAATATTTTGGTAACAATAACTTGAATTTGATGCATATTTTTTATTTATTTTTGTTGAAGATCTGATTAGCATGATTGTTTTGTTTACAAATAACTATACTTCACAAAACAACTTTATTTTGAACTTGAAAAACAATGAATTGAAGTTTTTTTTGGTATTTTCACTCTAATGAGCTATCATAAAATACCTAAATATCTGTATTGAAATAAGAATGAAGATTGTGACGCAAAAATTATTTCATTAGTGATGAAAAAGGATAGGTTTGATGAGATCAAAAAGTATCTACACTTTTCGGACAACAATCAATTTGATTCAAGTAATAAATTTACCAAAATACGAGCATTTGTTGACAAATTGAACCAAATATTTTCCCTTAATGCTCCCCTTTCAGAGTTTCATGCTATAGATGAAACAATGATACCATATTATGGTAGTCAACATTTGAAACAATTTATGAAGGGAAAACTACACAGATTTGGTTATAAGCAATGGTCTGATTGTGGGAGAATCTGTTGTACTTAATTTTGTTAAGAAAAATAATGAGAATGCATTAAATTCATATCATTATGTCATGGACAATTTTTTTCAACTTTAAATTTGTTTCAATTGATGAAAAAAACGGAATATAACGGCTACAATTAGGAAAAACCGACTTTTTAATTTCCCAAAGAAAAGTAAAAAAGACTTCAAGAAGGAGCCAAGGTGTAGGCTATACAGTATGCAATTCCTGTTCTTTTAACATTTGTGAGTGGTTTGATAAACGCGTGGTGATCTGTGGATCTAACAAATATCGCATTGAACCACTACACAGAATTTCTAGATTTAAGAAATAGAATAAAAATAAATCAGCCAAAACGTTAACAAATTTATAACGGAGAGATGGGTCATGTAGACAGAATGGACCACAACTTAATGATTTATAAAAGCTGTCTGAGTGGCAAAAAATGGTATATGCCGATTGTGATGCATCTTTTTGATACATTGATTATGCAAGCTTGCTTTATATATATCGGATGACCCCAAGACCGGTAAAAAGATCAGCTTTATTTTAGAAGAATAGTGGCTCAAACTTTATTAAAAACTTCTGAAGCTTGTCCATAAACATCTAAAGCGCTTGAACATCCTAATTCTATAGACATTACAAAATTCGACAACATTGGGCACTAAGGGAGTCCAATTAAGGATGATAAAAGATTAAAATGTCGCCATTGTCATTCTAAAACTTCAACAAAGTGCAACTTTGGAGTTCATGTGAAATGTTTTGTGGATTATCATAATAAAGTTTAATCAAAAACAAAATGATTTCCTTCTATTTAGCTCAATTTAATTTTTTTATCCGAATAAAATTGCTTTTTGTCTTTACCAACACTTTCAGCAACAGTATCAACGTCCCATAGATGCTATGGTATTTTTTGAAAAGACGAAAAAAATTCTACAATTTTTTTTTCATTTTCTAACTTATATTTAGTGTATAAACTCTTATTTGAAACTTTTATGTGATAATAAAAGTAAAGCTAAGTATTTTTTCGGACTTTAAGTTAATGGGATCATGTACATTTTTCGGCACTTTAACGACTTTAAGCTGTTAAACTTTCGGCATGAATGGGTTAACAAAATAATCTACCATGGTGCATTAATTTATTCTATGCAGTGCTATGTTGAAAGAAGTATCGAAAATGTTGAAGCTAGTATTTATCATTAGGGGTATTGGTAAAAATTTATATTACACTCACATGCCAGCAGCGTACAAAATATAAAATTAGGTGAAAATATTCTCCATAACGACAACAAATTTCAATTATTAAACTTTCATTAGATTAGAACATGCGTTTTCATTTAAATCTTTTTCTTTTAACCTAAAGTGAAATCTAAAAGCATCAATCAACTTTTCCTAATTATTCAAAAATTTGTCTGCACTTTTAGAGGGAATTTTGTAGGCAATACGTAAGTAAAAAAATTATAGCATAAATTTATGCTCTTACAACATTCCAAATTTATAATCAAATAAATTGTAACTTATTATTCGATGTGTAGCAAGGTTATAATATTATACCATCAGGGAATTTCATAACAAGGCATTTCTCTGAATATTAATAAGTTATGAAATTAAATCTTTTCTTATACAACTATGATAAGTAATTAGAAACAAATATAACTTTGATGGATTTCACGTCTTCAGTTATTATAAGTTTGAGATTTTAAAATATAATTCCTGTTAATCGAGAAAATCATTGAAAGTGTATTGAAATGAAATGTATAATGGACAAATAGTGCAATCAAATAAATAAAACTCACACATTTTGAAATATATTTATGATAAAATATTGGCTATACCGGCGGTTTTGTTTTAAGCATTTTAATAAACATTGTCATGTGTCACCCACCTTATAAAGTATGGGAAACATATAATGTTTTTGTGTCACCATAAAAAAGTATACAAAGGATAGCAAGTATATAATGTTGGTTTCTATATATACTTCTATTGTTGTTAGCGAAATAGTGTCACAGCGTAACTCACCTTGGATAGGATATTTTAGCGTCAATTTATAAAACTATATAAAACACCAAGTCTTATAAGGAGGGTGACGCTGCGACACTCACAACAACTAGAAGTATACATACAATGCAATGCAATGGAACAAGAAACTTCGCGAATACATATAACCCAACATTGTATATTGTGCCTTCTGCAATTACTCCAAACATCTTGGCATCTAAGTCATTTTTCCAAAAATATTATAGGTTACATTAGAAATTATATTTATAAAACAGTAAGATCAATTAAAAAACTAACAAGGATACTGCATTCACATATTGATAAATTTGAATGAAGATGATGACTGACCACTGTGATCTATGAAAATGTAGACAGTAGCAAGCAAGGGGGAGGATTAACCCAACTTACAAAGTACTTCTTGGTGTATGATGCAGTGAAAAGTAAGAATGGGAAGACCAACTACTTCTGTAAAAAGTTTTATTATCCAACATTACGGCCAACCATGTTGGGAGCACCATCTCTTGTTACTGACATAATTTTTTGACATCTGTTTCTTTCACGCAACATATTAACGGCAATGTCACAAAATTTTCTCCTGTGATAGGCAAAGATTTCAAACTAAGCAATCCTTCATACAATTCAACACTACTACAATACCTGACAAAGACTGAAAGTCGACCAGATGAAGTGATATCAGTCTTTTCATCAAGACAAATTGAAAAGAAATCACAACCACCCAAGTCTTTTATATTTGTCTTGATATATAAGAATGCATGGCCATTACCCGGTTTTTTACAGTGTTTCTGGAAACAGACAACTCTTCTATGTGTTTGAAAATAGCGTTTTTGTTCTTAAAATTATCAAACAAAAGAGGTGCACATTTTACAAAACTACTTTTAAGAAACTCACCTTCAGTGAAAAGTTTTCCATGCTTAACAATACTCTGTGAAATATTGAAGTTTACTTAAACCAAGTCAAAATTTACAATTATAAATCTCATCAAACTTTTAGACTGAATAATTTTCTTTCTTAACTCTTGACGATACTCGTTACATTCTTCTTCACTTTTTTTCTAACAGCAATTGTGATTTGTTCTTTTCACATTCCAGCATCTGCATACAACTTGTTCATCATATGCACAGAGCTTTGCAAATTCTTTCAATAACGCCAAACTGATTAGTCTAGCATTCTTAGAAATTTTTATTACTTCGATTTACCGATAATTTAGTTTTCTTTACCCAGTGTTTCCCAAACTTGGGGTAAAGGGGGTAATTTAACAATTTTTCGGGGGTAATAGAGGGTTCAGAGAAAAAGTAGTTAATAATTCTGAAAATCATGAAAACATTGCGGTACATGGCGTTAGAATTAATGTTAAAATAGTCTTAGTATGTAATGTTGTAAACTAAACTGTAATAATGTTCAAATAAAATAAATATAAAATATCTCTACTGTTTTCATATAGTTTTGTTAAATTTGGTAACAAGCTAAAAAAGTTTGGGAACCACTGTCCTAACCCTATTAGTGTTGGCTAAATTTGTCCGCTCAAGTGCTGGGGGCTTAAAGTGCCCCCTCTTTTTCTCAGATATTAATAAGTTTTTATGAATATAGTGATGATGTCCATTTTTTTATCAAAATCAACCAAACCTATCAAAAAATTGATTTATATTTGACACGTCATCTCAAAAAGGAGCTTTATTTAAATAATTATATAAAGTTTTTGCACATATATTCAAGTTACACCATTTTCAAGTATGCTGAATTCAGTAGTGATATTCATTTTTTATAAAAATCAATCAAATCTGTCAAAAAATGATTAAAATATGACAACTCATATCAAAATTAAAATTTTATTCTTATAAAAAGTTTCTTATACATTTTTCAAATATGTAGAATTTAGTGGTGATACCTCAAAATTAAATTTTTATTGAAATACTTATAAAAAGTTTTTTACACATATATATTATTTTCAAGTATGCCCAATTTAGTGGTGATGCTTATTTTTTTATGAAAATAAATTAAACGTGTCAAAAAATATATTAAACCTGACAAAATATGTAAAATATATAAACTTGAAAATAAATTCCAGTATTTCTCTACTAATTATTTTCTTAATTTATTTAATAAACCAACTTTAGGTGTTTAATTTACTCAAAATATTTCATTTGTCACTAAATTAGGTATCTCGATAAGACCTCCATCTTTTTGGCTACAAATTAGTTATCGATTGTTAGTCTCTACATAATTTCTTCTATACTTTATACAGTATGTAATTTTACTATTAATTCTATGATGATCCTTTCTTGGTAGCTCTTTTCTCAGTAGAAATCTGCAATCTGTGTTCGAAAAAAATTTCTTAAGAATTTATTTTGAACAGATTTTTTCACTCTCAACTCATTCTAATTAAAGAATCTTCTTGATGATCTTAGGCTTTTATTTATCAGTATCATATACATAATTATCAGGTAAAATGAAGAGATATTCAGCCTGAATATTTGCCGACGAATGCTAGTTCATTGTTCAATTACAAAAAGTTTTCCACCTTGTTCATCTACACTGTGAAATATGTGTTTAGAACCTAAACATATTTTAAACACCAGTTTTGTCCCGAATTAGAAACACTATTTAATTAAACATGTTTAGATTTATAGTGCTTAAAGTAAAGAGTTTAGAAACTTAAAATGTTTAATTTAAAGTGTTTATAATTTAAAAGTGTTTAGAAAAGTAATGTTTAATTTAATGAGTTAGACATTCAAGGCTTTCAAACTTTTGTGGTAATATGTTTCATAACGAATTTCGACTAAATCCATTTTTAGAAAAACAAAACTTCATACAAATAAAATGTCATTAAAAAATGAATGATTGCAAAAAACTTTATTTCGATTCAAAAAGTTTTTTTGTAAACATTATGTAATTATATCCTTTGAAGAAAGAGCTTGTATCTTTCATGAAAAACTCTTGGAAAAATCCCAGTATTTGGTAGCACTTTGGATACTGCAAATCAAAGACATAATATATTTTCATCAAGTTCATAAAACTTTCTTTGATGTTATCTGAGGAATTGAAAACGTGACCAGCACCAAGAATAAATAGAGTTGCTATTTTTCCAGTTTCGTTTCTCACAATTAAAAGTCTCGGAGGACTTTTTTTGATGATGCCAACGAAGAATCCATACACTAAAAACAAATGAATATATTTTCAAAAAAACATGATTATAAGTAAATAATATGCTTGTTTCTTCAAAAAGAGGTTCTTCATTTTTCATATTTTTGGTTCTTATTTTCAAAATTTTTGCTACTTCTTTTAAGAGTTTTAGCAAGTTTTCGTCAGCAATCTAAAAAGTTTTCCTTGTTTATATTGCAAAATCTTAAAAAAGACTTACAGAATCAATTTTAAAATACACTTCTAATCTTCTTATGAGGCATGTCCAATTTTCCTCGACTTCTTCTTTGCTAAATTTAGTTATCAAAAAAACTTTTTGTTCAATATAAAGAATTCAGCAAAGTATTTTTAAAGTGTTTTTTTACATAATAAGCATCTTCGAGAAAATTGTATTTCGAGAGTATGTCCACGATGCAATTTTCTTCTACCAGATTTTGAATATACTCTCTTCTTGTTCTAAAAGTTTTTTTTTGAGCTCTGATCATTTTTGTTCCATCTTGTAAGGATTTTATCTTCGAAAATTTTTTCTCTAAAAAACAAAGAGCTTCTTCTTCATCCATTTCAAATTCTTCTTCTTAAGAAAATTAAAAAAGTAAAAAAAATTTAGAAGAAAATACCTTCCAACGTAAAATCAATGCATCTTTTTGACTCGTTTCGACCAGATCCTTCTTCAGAGCTTCTTTTTTTCCACTTCCATCTAATGTTTCTGAGTTTTTGCGAAAGTTTAGATGAGAAATGGGTCTAATAAAGAAAGTAGAATGAATTTAATGAGTAGGAATATCAAGAAATATCAAGTTACCCATGGGTTTTTACCATGTTGAAAACTAATACATAGGTACTTGTTATATATACTTTTGCACAAGTTATGATACAAGATTTTGTTTTTGATGTCATCGTTCGCCAAAACATAATATGCCGTTTCTTCAATGAATCTAATAAATTCTTTATAGATTTCATTAGTATCCAGAAGTTTTTTAATGGTCTTGGAATATGATGAAATCAGATTTTCTGAAAAAGATTCAAATTTCAAAGTAGCATCCTACAAAAAACTAAGATAAATATATAGTAGTAGTAGTAGTAGTTTATTCACAAATAATGAGCAAATTTTTAAAGTTACAATTGAAAACATATAGAGGGAAAGAAAACACATTTAAAACAACGCAAGGTGAAAAAAAAAAATTGAAAAAATAAAATTTATTATTTGAGGGTTGTAAGATAGCCATAGACCGTTGTATATACAACCTTGAAGCCAAAGGGAAAAACAAAATAACAGTGCATGAGTTATTTAGGGAAGTAATGCTGATTGATGTAGATAAAGTGAAGTCAAGGTTTACAGGAAAAACAAGAACGTTAGGTACACTTCATGGATTTATACTTGGTGAAACATATTGATTTGAATTCATTTTTGATATGTGATATGCAGCTATATTTCTGTGTATTCTCAATGTTATTATTGTTAAAAGTAGCAATTTTATATGAAAAGCATTGCAAGGAGTTCGAAGCTGTAAAAGAAGGTAAGATCATCATGTTCTCAAATCTTGGTGAGGCTCTGAGTTTTTCTTTGTTGTAATGATTAAAGTTCCTGATAATGTCTGAAGGCAGATTATTCACAATTTTGTAAGTGTAAAGTAGCAGTTTCATTTGATATAGATCTTCAATTTTCAAAATATTATGGTTGTAAAAAAATAAAGAAGTGTGGCTTGATGGCGGTACTCTGTGAATAATTGTGAGAGCTTTTTTCTGGAGAATAAGGAGAGAAGAAAGTTGATCTTGACCAAAATTAAGTAGGCTGTAATTCAAATGTGGCATAAAAAGAGATTTGAAGATCAATATAAGAGTATGGGTGTTGAAGATATTTCGAGTCAATTTTAGTATGTTCAGAACATATATGCACTTTTTGGTGATTTGTTGCACATGATCACTCCAAGTGAGCTTACAATTAAGAGTTAAGCCAAGAAGATTGAAATGGTTAACCTGCTGAAGTCCATGTTTAAGGAAAACATCAATTGAAGTTGCGTTGATGGGACTGAATATCATAAACTTTGACTTATTGATTGCAAGACAATTACATGTAAACCAATTTTGGATTTTATCCAGCTCGTCGTCTAGTATTTGAGAGTTCATATTTGGTGTAGAGAATATGCAACTTACATCGTCTGCAAAAAGCATGAAATCAGCGACTTGAGATGAAAATGGTAAATCGTTGAAAAATAAAATGAAAAGTAAGGGTGACAAGCCTGAGCCTTGAGGGATACCATGGGATACATAAGTGGGAACCGAGAAGCAACCATTTATAGATACTGATTCGTATCTATCTTTCAGGTAGGAGTTCATAAATAAAATTGTTTTAAAACAGAAACCATACTTTAATAGCTTAAATATAATTACTTTTATTAATTTAATATAACCTGTAAATAGCTCCAAGATGAATGTTCTTGAGTTTTATCTTGATTTTGCTCTATTATCTGACTTTCTATTAATTTTTTTTTAACAGAATACTTTTCCTTGAGTTTTTCAGCCAATAGCATAATTTTTTTCGATAGTCCAATATTCCCTAGTAATAGAGATCTTATATCTTCTTCTTTTAATTTTCTCAGAGCCAACCCATATATTTCATTTTCTAAAAATACTAATAGAAAAAATTTGAAAAAATTGTATAAGAGCTTACCTTCAACTGCCTTTATTATCAAAGGGAGAATTCAAAGTTTTTTAAAACTCAAAGTAGTTCTTTTGTATTCGTCGTGTCTTCAATACTTTGACTTGCCTGGTATATTAAGTCCATGGAAAATTATACCTGAACTTAGCACCAACTTCAATCAACATTGACCAACATAATATACATGCTATTTTCATAGTAATGAACTATTTGAGTTGATGTATAGATTAATTCTGAATGATTAACTAGACGCCTTTTTGAAATCAACTTTGTTGAAAACGAATTAATGTGCTCGCTATAAAAAATAATCTCGAGATCAATACAATAGAAAAAATATCCAATATCTGTGATTAGCACGCACTCTATCATAGTTAAGTTATGAGCACCATTTAAGTTTTCATTTACAAGAATTACATCTTTAATATTATACGTAATTGATTCAATTTGCGCTGATTTTAGAAGTTTAAAATCAATACCTTTCGACAATTGGAGTTTTTCGGGGCAAAATTTTTCAATGTAATCGTATATATCAGCATTTTGAACCAAATTTTTTTTGTTAAATTTATTTTTACAAAAATTTTTTGAAAAATTAAGCAAATTGAGATTTTTTGTAAACATATCCATTTTTGGTGGTGAAAAGCAACCGACTTTTCGATAGATGTAAAATTTTTCCATTTTTTATTTTTCGTGTTTAGCTTCGAAACGAAGACACGAATGGTTCTTACCTGGCCCATATTTCTCGATCTGATTCTCTAAGTGTGCTAAGTAATGCATTTTATGAGTGAAGTTAGCGTGAAGGAGGATTTTCTTAAATGTATAGTTATACTGATATACCAAAGAATGAAGACAACTTATAGTTTTTTTTGACGCAACTCGAGATATAACTAGTAGTGTAATTTTTAACAATCGAATATAGTTTTTCCAAACTTCACGGGTTTTCTCTATTTTTGTTCCCGCCATAAAATGCAAAAGAATGAAAAAATTTTTTGTTTCAACCGCTGACATGGGAAAGATATTTTTGATATCAAGATGCCTCTTTTCCAATATTTGTGGTTTATCCCTTAACTCATGAGAAGTATAATCAAAATTTCTAATCAAATTATTCAACATTTTCACGGTAAAAAAATAATTTTCAATAAAATAACACAGCATCAATTGTAGCTGGTTTTTGATACCTTCAAAAAGAACGTGCATTGGATCATGTAAAAAAGATTTGGTAATATCAAACATTGGAATTTCAATAAACACGCTCTTTTTGGAAATACCATACATTTTTGACCAGTAGAAGCTATCAGTTCTGTTGAGTAACGCAAAGTGTTCACATCTGTTCCAGTATTCTGTTTCATCTCAATTCAAATTGTTCATGGTAGAGACTTGAACACAGTTCTGTCCTAGTTACTTCACATGTACGGCATCGTTTTTGAGCAAAACTCACACTTTCTTTGAAGCTTCCTAATATTTGAGCTGCTAATGTATCAGCAATTACACAGTGAAGAATCCCAAAAACTTTTTTTGTTTCATTTCCAAATTTTATTTCTACTCCATTTTTTAACTTTTGCATACTTTCTATGAAATCTGAAAGAAGTGATTTTAAACCAAACTTTTCTTTTTAGTTAGTTTTGATTATACCCAGTAACTGAGTAAAATGCAACTTAAAACGAACCTGGGTGAAATATTTAAAATGGCCCAATAAAATACAGATAGTTTATGTTTTTTTCTGTGAGATCTAATAGGATTGACAACTTCAAAATCGTCAAAAAATATGGAAAATATGAGAGTGTTTGGATGATTTTGAATGAATTCGTTTTTGATATACGATCCATCAAAAAAATCAATCATCAATGATTGATTTTCTTTCTTTTACGCAAAAGAAAAAAGATGGACAAAGACAATTTAAATTTAAAATTATCTTGATAATGACTAAATCTCCACATATTGGTATCTAAGACAGTTTTGATAACTCTGACCTATTCAAAATTTTCAGATTTTCTTGTTCATCTTAGTGAAATGATCATTGTAATTTTAGCTGACAAGCTATAAATGTAAAGATTTTTCATTTCCAAAAGAGGAACTTATTTTTTTACGGTCAAAATCTTTTTTAAAGCACCCAATATTAGACACCACTTCCTAATTCATTGGAACATGGTAGTTCTTTCTATTTAGTCAAGATGCATACTTCTTTTTAAAATTATTTCTTTTGATCACACGTTCTCCAATCTCAAAAGAGTTCATACCAATCTTCAAAAGATTTTACAAAACGTTTTGTTTTTTAAAATAAATATTTCATACTCAACATGATTGAAGAAAGTATTATAAGCCAAAAATATATAAAAAAAATTTTTTTGTATATTTTTACAGTTACGATTTTTTGAAAAAATTTTGCAGAATTGATTTTCAGAGAGAGAGAGAAGTTTTATTCAATAAAAATATTGAAGGAAGACGTAAAACAAAAAAAATTTTCATTTACAAAAAATACAATCTATAATAATACGTAGTTTAAACATTTTTACAATATTAGTTGATGGATTATTGAAGGCCGTTAGACCGCTAGAAATAACCCATTAACAGTGAGAAATACTATAATCTAAGAAAATCAATTTGAGCCGGTTGTTTGTGAATACATTGAAACTTGTAAACAATTACTAAGTTTAAAAATAGAAAGGAATATAATGAGAAAGAAGGATAGTGATTAAAAGTTATAATGAAACTAAAGAAATTTGCAAACATAGCAATTCTTCAACTTGCACTCATGAGAAGCATAACCATCAAAAAAAACTTTTTTCATCATTTTTTTATAGTTGGATATTTTGGGGGTATTCATGAAATAAGTAGGCAAAATTTGCAGAGCACCCTGTGAGGAAAAGATTTTTGGAATTTGAAAGAAGGGTAATTGAAAAAAATTGCAAAAACGAGGAGATTTCATGTGCGTGAGTAGAGGAGATTCTGATAAATTTTTGATCAAGGAAGAATAAAATCGATAGTTAAATTTATAGGTGTATAGCGATAGTTTAAGCTCATATAAGTCTTGGACTTTGAGAATGGAATATTTTGAGAACAAGGGATCGGTGTGTGAGATACTTCTTTGTTTAAAAATAATTCGAAGAGCCGATTTTTGCAGTTTGAGTAACTTTTCAGTAGTACAAAACCCATAATTGAATAGACTGTAAGTTATGTGTGGGGCAAACATAGTATTGTAGAGTAATAAAAGCGTTTTGGTAGGTAGGAACTTACATACCTGTTTTAGCAAACTGATAATGTAATAAAGTTTACTAGAGACATTGTTAATGTGGTTTTTCCATGTTAACAATATAATATAATATAATAATATAATAAAATTAAAGAATATATCACAAATTTAATTGACACTTCCAGATATTTTTTAACCGTATTAGCAAAAATGGAGTACAGAAATTAAATAAGCATAGTCGATTTAGTATAAAAACAGAAATTTTATTTGAAATTTTGAAAATATTTTTGGAGACAGTTTTTAGACGTAAACCACAAACCTGATTGAAGCTTTCAGATATTTTGAAACCCTAAATGTGAAATCGAGTCCAAAAATGAAACCGGCATCTTCATTTTGGTATAAGATATTTTATTTAAATTTAAAAATATTTTTGTAGACATTAGACGTAATCCACGCATTTGATTGCCACTTGCAGATATTTTAAAACCTCTAAATGCGAAAACTGAGTTTAGGAATATAAAGTCATTTATGGTAGATTTTTTATAAAAACATATATTTCATATAAAATTTGAGATTATATTTTTGGAGATAGTTTTCAGACATAAACCGCATTTTTGATTTATATTGACATGTTTTAAAATCTCAAAATACGAAAACTGAGTCCAGAAATGAAACCATCATGATCGGTTCGGTATAAAAACATATATTTCATGTAAAATTTGAATCAATATTTTTGGAGAAGAAATAAACCGCAAATTTGATAGAGAATTATCGGTATTTTCAAATACTAAATGCAAAAACTGACTCCATAGATGAAACTAGCTTTGCCTATTTGGTATAAAAATGTATATATTCCATATAAAATTTGAGATAATATTTTTGAAGACAGTTTTCAGACGTAAACCGCAAAGTTGATTGTTTTAATTGAGAGTTTTTGACATGAAAGGATCATTCAACTAACTTGAAAATGGTATCCAAAGATGCAGCTAGCGATTTTAGAAAATGCCACTAAATTTTATGGGATCTAATTCAGCCAATTTTGTACAATTAATTTTTTAGTGAAGGTAAAGCTGAATTTTGAAGAGATAAAATAACATTTGAAATATAATAGTTGCTGGCTATACATTCTGAAATAAAAAAAGAAGACAAATTTGAAATAGTAGGGACCTAGTTGCTTATTTTGTTATTAGATTCTTATATGAGAGGGCCCTGCTGGTGTCGTTCTTTGCATGTATTTATTTTCACTTTTTTTTACAAAACGGTCAGGAAATTCTATTTTTGAAAAAAAGTGGCGATCACGATCAAATTCAATAATCTAGTTTACATATAAATATTGATTTTTAACGTCATCAAATGTTTTAAATACACGTATCTAAGATGGCGTAAAACTTATAAATTAACCAAAAGCATACCCTTTTGTATATATAAATAAATTTGGCAATAATTTATAAACATCAGTATGGTATTTTTTATATACAAAGAATTACGCTTTCTGTAAATAGATCAAAAAACCTATAACCATCTGAAATATAATATTTTTTGCTGAGTAAATTATTTTATGAATAAAAATTTTTTTTCTTAGAGTTTGATGCTACTTGGAGAGACTGGTGGACGTACAACGGAATATCAGGTATTCCTTTGAAAAAATGTAGAGTATAAGGAAAATAAACAAAACTTTACTTTAAAGGACAGGAGTATTGGGGTGTAATAAATGAAGATTGGAAAATGTGTTCTATCGGCAAGTATCAATCACCGATAAACATTGATCCACTATACATTTTGTTTGATCCCTTTTTGGAAAAGATTAATGTAACTGGAAATTTGGTAAATTATTTCACTACAATGCATATAAAAAGTCAAGCAGCCTTCTTTACTAGACAGACATCCAGATCAAGAAAGACAAACGCAACTTCAAACTCATTATCCAATCAAATAACAACAACAAAGTTTTGATCCAATTCAACTCCCGTTCCTATCACTACCGACTGCTTGAGATGCACTTTCACATTTCCTATAAAGCTTCTGTTCAAGGCTCCGAGCACAAAATAAAGGACATTTCTTTTCCTGGCGAAGTAATATCCATTTGAGAAATATTGCTGTCTCTGACATTTCAGGAGAATATTTTTTCCAAATTTTATATTTGGCTAACTTAAGTTTTTAGAAATGTTTATTATTCTCACATTTACCATTTTTTTGAATGGGGCTTAGATATTATAATAAGATTTTATCGTTTCACACAATGCATCATAAAACTAAGTAATAATTTCTATCAAGGGTCTAATTTAAGTGTATCTCTTAATTCTTCCTCCCATGTAGCCTTAACATATTTGCAACAATGTTAATTTGGATAATTATTTCATTAATTTTGTCTTTTTTAAAGTTTTTTTGAAAAATGAAATTGTAAAGAAATAATTGCTTTTTATTATCGGTATTGCATCTAAAGCAAGACAAACTTCACAGATAGGAATGTGACAATCAGTAATAAAATTAGGATTATTCGATTGTCGCTCTATGTTTTCACCACAAAGTCATCTAATTATATGTAAAATATATCACTTAACCATCATTTATATGTAAAACTTTACCCTTATTAGTTAACTTGAAAACTTAATTTTGTAGGCAATGCTAAGATATTTTTTTTATATATTATCCTTATAATCTCTGTAGAAAAAGTGTTCTAAAAATATAAACTATTTCATATGTAAAGATATGAGTTAAAGTAAGTGTATATTGACAGT
Source organism: Nectonema munidae (assembly GCA_030549495.1). Taxonomy (NCBI): domain Eukaryota; kingdom Metazoa; phylum Nematomorpha; class Nectonematoida; family Nectonematidae; genus Nectonema; species Nectonema munidae. Next base: position 360,568 of record JAUIRK010001002.1, read on the forward strand.
TTCACAGAATATAAAGAATGGAAAATATTTATTAGAAAAATCATTTATAAATTTTACTTTAGCTTGTTTTTATTTTTCTAATTATAATATCCAGTAAAATTATTTTCAATCCCTCCTAAAAATATACGATTAAATGAAATATACCGAAAGAAGTGATAAAACAAAATGTCTCTTTCGGAAATGTCATACCTTAAATTTAGATTTTCAATTAAGTTTGAAGATGTTTGTGTGGACAAAACTTCCTCAATACTTTCTCATGTGCTTTGTTAGTAGTATATTTATGTTTTATAGTGTTTACAAAGAAAATATGTACATATATAATATCGAAAATATATTTTATGATTTTTGCAAACTATAGGAAAATAATAGGTTATTTCAGAGCAAGGAAAAATTGACCTAAAAAACTTTTAAAAATTGACCTTATTTTTTAAAAAGTTAACTTTTTACTCAAAAAAGTTGACCTTGAAATTTTTTTGAAAGTAACATACGTTTACAAAAATAATTGTAAAGCTGTAAAAAATTTATTGAAATTTCACTGATTCATAGTCATTATTATTTTTTGAATTATAATAAAATATCATATACTTGAAAATATTTTCTTCTTTAAAATTTCGGTCTTTTTCCAGTAGTTTTTTTAATTTAGAAAACGAACGTTCAACTTCTGAAGTAGTTGCTTGACAGTCCTGTAGCTTCAAATATGTGCTTGGTGAAATTTCACAATTTTTCATTTCTATTATTTCTTTTATTTGATTTTGATTGAAACCTCTTTCAAAATATTCCTTAATTTTGCATTCATCTTCACAAAAATAACTTTGTTAAAAGAATTGTAAGCATCTTTTATCGAAAATCTAGAGTTTTGAGATTTTTCTACAAAATCAATCAAATCATTGTAGTTTTGCTTTATTGAGAGTAAATTTTTAGCCAGATCATGATTATTTAAACTTTCTTTAGCCCTCCCTTTTTAACAAAATGCTGTCTTCACTATAGATGTTTTGAATAATTCGTCGAATGTTTGGAAGATACTCACAGTAATAAAGAGCACTTTTTAGCCAGCTTGCCCACCTTGTTACAATAGGAGTGGGTGGATGTCCAATATCCTTAAAAAGAGAACGCCTCCTTTTGTTTTTGATTGTTAAAGCTTTAACTGAAGAAATTAAATCATTTAAAGCAAACAAAAGTCGTTGCGTTCAATATCAAACTCTTTAATCACATCATCTACCAATATAGTTAGTTTTTCTGAGTTTAAGTGAGACTCATGAACTACAATTTTGATAAGATGTGTGACAGTTGGATGATTAAGTTTTCCAAGCAGAACATTTACAAAGATTTTACCTGATAGTTCTGTTTCATCAATCATTAAAAAAAGTTGTTGGTTTTTAATTAAATCTTTGATTTCTCGTAATTTATTTGTCGCCAAGTCGTCTATTGCGTTTCTACAAGTTCTTTCAGATGGTAAAACTTTGCCAATACTTTGAAATAAAGACTTAATACTTGGATGGTTCAATTTATAAAGAGGAATGTTTGCTTCTAAAAATGCCTTTATCAAAATATTACTAAAGTTTTTATCAGTGATCTTTACAAAGGATTCAAGACTTTTACTTCCAGAAGCATTATCAAGAATTCTTTTATGCTTTTGCGTTAAATCTGTGCTTGTCCACAAAAAAAGTTTTTCGTATTTCACTTCAGTCATGCATAATATACAATACAAAGTACTTTTATCTGTAGAATAAATGAATTCCTTCGGATATTTGAAAACGAAAGAAGATATTTTTTGAAAGTTGTTTTTAGCAGTTTTTGGCATGTTTGATTTTATTTTTCAAAAATAACAACAGTTGAAGAAAATTGGACAACAAAAATAAAGTTTCTTATGAAAGATTTAAGGAAGTAATTGTTGAAAAAATGAAAGATGAAGAAGCGCACTTATATTCAAAAATTAGTGTTGTTTAACAAGCATATGTTTATCGATCATCCTCAAAGGTATGCGCAAATTACAAGCACATAAAATATAGGCCTACATGTAATGAACATCTAGTCATGATGATTATATTACAGTATGCAAGCTATAGTAAATATAACAAGTTGAAAACAGGAAATAAGCACTGCTCTTTACAGATATCAATTAAATTTAATGCCAGTAAGATGCGAATCCACTCTATATAATAAAAGAACACACCATCTTTCATTAAAACAAGAGTAAGGTGTACCTGTGCAAATATGTGTCTACTGTAAAAATATGTCTCATTCATAAACAATTTAAAAGCAGAAATAAGAAAAGCGTTGATAAAAATAACTCTCAATTGATTGAAAGTATTACTCAGTTTCTCTTTTTTAATAAATAAAAAGTTATATACGTTTTTATTATAAGTAAAAATAATTCAAGTTGTGAAAAAAATAAAAATTTATTTTATTGACATTATAATAAAAAGTTGACTTTTGTTGACCTATAAATTACTCAACAAAAGATCATTAGAGTTCGAAATAAAAGAAAAAATTGTTTATGAACAATAACTAAAGCTTACGAAAAAATTGACTTTATTGACTTTTACTTGCCTGGTTATTATTCAAAAATATTTTACTTATAATAATTTCTAATTTACTTTATATTGGCTAAAAAAAATTAGGATATTTATGGTTCCTTTTTTAAGATGAATTAATATAAATTTTATTCACAAAAATAAGAACTTTTTTTAAATAGTACTTTCAAAATTTACAATAATGTTCCTTATAAGAAAAATAATAAATGTTAAATGTTTACTTTCCCATTTAATATGTTATGTTCGCCTCTTTAACTGTATTTTTCCTTTACAGATACAATTACTAGCTTTTAACGAAGATTTGTACAGTAGTTTTCAAGAGGCTGAAAGTTCTTCATTGGGAATTCTGTCAATTTCAATTTTTATCAAAGTAAACTTTTCGTGAGCTTTCAAATTGATTTTCCTTTATTCTTAGCATGATTAGCAACACACGCTCTGCACAAAACAATATTTGCATATAGCATTGCTTCGGAAAACAAACTTGTTTCATCCCTGTTAAAAATATTATTAAGTTCATATTCTTTACAATTTGTATGCAACTTTTCAAACAATACTTAGATTTATTCCACTGTGTTCTCACTAGCTGTACGAAGAAGAATATTATTTTCAAAAAAGTTTATAACCATCGATTAGAAGCTTGAAACGTGTTAATCTAATTAGCAAAACATGAGTTTGAATCAACACATCATTTACTAGAAATAATCTTTAGAAGTTTTAAAAGTTAAACTTTTTAATTTCTTCATTTGATGTTTTCTGCCTTTCCGCTTACGATTAAAAGATGCGTTAGCTTCATATTCTTCCAAAATTTCACTTTTCTTTAAAAGATTATTAAAAGCATTACAACAATCAATATTGTAAGTATCTAAATGGTATGTTATTGAATTAAGTTTTCTACTTTATTAATAATTTATATAATTAGATATGGAAATAAAGAATAAATAATTTACATTTTTATTTTTACGGCTTGTTAGCTTTGGCTTTTCAATGATTTATATTTACAATTTAATCAATTTTCAATTAAATATATTTAAGAAGAATCTTCTCATTAATCTCTACTCTAAAAAAAGAGGCAAATAATCTTGGAAGGGGCAGTGACATCTTGGTAAAAGGTTAAATGGATGGATCGGATAAAAAAGTTTGAAACCCATTGTTCGATATCAAATAACATTTGATATAGAAATGTGAAAGCGAATTTACCCATCGTGTACAACTTAAAATATGAAGGTTTACACAAATGCACCTTATTTAAAAGTGTATAAGTAACTTTTTTTGTCAGAATTTACTTTCAAAAAATTTGTGAATTCCTTATACATCGATAATATTGGCAATGCAGTATAACTAAAAATAGAAATTCAACTCGCAATCTTACGCATTGTATCCTGTTATTTAAATCTAATATGATTTATATGCTTAATAAAAAATATTTTTGAAAAAACTTGCAAAGAAATTTATATTCTTCTTAGTGGTATAATTCCTTTCAAAACTTTTTATAAATTTAACTTTCAAAAATGGACGGATTCCATATACACGAAAAGCCAAATCATATAGCTGATAGTCATTATCTCCTCTCGCAGGTGCATCTTACGATCTCAATATCTCTTGTGGTAACAATGAATAGTTTTTATTATGATGAATCGAGAATATTAGGTTTTCTTCATAAGCGAATTACTTTTATGATCAACACAGTTTATATTCTTAAAAGAGGAATGAAAATTATCATTCAAAAAAGCAATGTTTATCTGTGAAGGCAAATAGGCTAAAATATATTGAAAATTTATCAAATTTTTCTTTTTAAATTTTCTTTCTACACAGAAAAATTACACTAATACACAATACTAATTCATTATATGGTTTTACGATAGGCAGGATAACTAATGACATTAGTAAATTTTACTACCAAATAGTAAACCTAAAACTCTCCAATTTTCCAAAGCGGATTAACATTATCCCAAAACGACATAAATTCTGAATTTATTGTCTTCTGAGTAAAAAGTTTATATTTACCGATTAAATTTGTAATATTTAATAAAATTCCCCATCGAATTAGAAAACATACATGACTAATCTTATTTTCATTTTTAACATTATACAGGATAACAATGTTTACTTAAAAAATTATCTGCTTAACGTTCATTTGCCTTGTACGACATGTAGTTTCACAATAGCCCTGTTCTTGAACGGGTAGCTATACGGCTTATAATATGAATAAATACGAGTGAAGAACCGTTATAACGCTTGCTTGGTATCCAAAGTACTCATTCTTGTATTATGTGATCCGCGTTATAGCTAACACATATGGCCGAATGTTTGCGTCTTTGTCGATGCAGACGCCTATACACGCTTAGCATATCTTACAGAGAAGGAAGGTCAATGTTCCTAGCCAGTGTCGAAATATAAACTGAAATAAATACATTCTACTCTCTGAAATAAAAAATTGAAGAAGGAGAAAAGCTGCAGCTCAGAAACCAGCTCATTTGGATAACTTATACTGTGTTGACATGATAGTCATGTTACGTGATCAAAACAATTGGTCTTTGTTTTACTTTCTTAAAAAAAATTTTTTTGTAAAGGAGCGTGTGGTGTTTTCATTGAGAAGACACAATTGCGCTGCTTGTAGCGAACAAGGAGAAAAGTAGGATTGATGCGGTATCGAACCCAAAATTTTGAGTTATCGAAACCCAGTATCTAACCAACCTTACTCACGTAAACGTGATAATATAGAGGGCTTTATATTTATGTCCATGACTCTGGTTACATGATAATAAAAATTACAATAATCTCCTAGAATTTTACAGAGAGCGGGACGATTTTTCTAGCTCTTGAGGACATAGATCCAATCGTTTAGTAGACTCTTTATATTGATGGCATTGTTGGGAGCGCATCCAGTGCTTAATAGAGAGATATTCCCAATAGAGAGAAGCAGTCACTCAAATACAAAAAAAATATTATCTTAATCATTCAAAAAATTTTTACAATTTAAAAACACAAAAAATAAAAATTTAAGTGTTTATTTTGAATTGAGTATGTAATTAACGTATTTGCAACATTTTTATAATGTTCAATATTTTTATTTAAAAATATTTCAATAATGATATTAATCTCTTTTAATGGAATTTACTCTTGAAAAAAATATTTTAAGGGCCATTGCTGTTGAAAGTGCTGTAGGCGGGCAGATAATTGTGGACTTGAGTTGAGGCAGGTCTATTTCTTTAGTGATCTTAAAGAGATTCTGTTTGATTAGCACAAGTAGATGAAATTTCACCAAAAACTTCTTGCTCTAAGTTTTCCTATAGAATTTCAACAGATGTTAGTTCTTTTAAAGAAAATACAATTCAATGACAAGCATTCAAAATATCGTTACTATTTGCCAAATTTGCAAATGTAATCTCATTTTTTGAACAAAGTGCCTGGGTTAGAATGTGACGCAACAATCTGCGTTTGTAGTAGCCTTTGAAAGTTTAGAGGATGCCATCCTCAATTCACCATAATCGATCTATTTTACTCTGCTGGCTAAAAGTCCCTTTGGGAGTGTTAGGTTTCACTGAAACATCACGTTCTCAGTTGAACGGGCTTGGAACACGTCAATTTGGACTTTGTATAATTAACAATTGAAGGCCGAATTATAGAGAGTAAAAACGTGATCAGATAAACTGGTTGCAATCCTGAATACGGAACTGTGCGCTCAAATTTGTGGTTAATTTCTAAATATTGTCTCCAATAACATTTGTTCAAATTTTACATAAAATATATGTGTCATGCTAAATCGGCCATACTGGTTTCATTTATGGACTCATTTTTTACATTTAGGATTGGAAAATACCTATAAGTGTTCATCAAATTTGCGGTTTACTTCTTAAAAATTGTCTTCAAAAATATTCTCTCTAATTTTACATGAAATATATGTTTTTATACCAAATCAACCATGCTAGTTTTACTTCTGAAATCAGTTTTTGCATTTAGAGGGGTTAAAATATCCCTAAGTGTCAATCAAATTTGCGGTTTACGTCTGAATCTCCACAAATATTCATTCTAATTTTATATGAAATGTAAGTTTTATACCAAATCAACCATGCTAATTACATTTCTGGACTCAGTTTTTGCTTTTAAGGTTTGAAAATATCTCCAAGCGTCAATAAAATGTGTTTAAGTTTGAAAACTGTTTTCAAATATATCTCAAATTTTATAGGAAATATATATTTATACAAAATCAACCATGCTAGTTTCATTTATAGACTCAATTTTTGCATTTAGGATTCAAAAATACCTATAAGTATCAATCAAATTTTCGTTTAGTTCTAAAATTTGTTTCCAAAACTATTGATTCAAATTTTACTTGAAATATATGTATTTATACCAAATCGATTATGCTGATTTCATTTCTGGACTCAATTTTCGCATTTAGAGGTTTTACTCTCAGTGAATCAAATTTGCGGTTTAAGTCTGAAATCTATTTCCAAAAATATTCTCTCTAATTTTACATGATATATGTTTTAAAACGAAATCAACCATGCTAGTTTTATTTCTGAAATCAGTTTTTGCATTTAGATGTTTTAAAATGTCTGAAAGTGTAAATCAAATGTTCGATTTACGTCTAATGTCTAAATATTTTTGAAATTGAAATAAAATATCTGTTTTTATGCCAAATGGAAGATCCTGGTTTCATTTTTGGACTCAGGTTAGGCGTTTATGATTTTAAAATACCTGGAACCTTCAATCAGATTTAAAGTTTACTTCTAGATACTGTCTTAAAAAATATTTTCAAAAAAATAAAATATCTCTTTCAAATAAAATATCTGTTTTTATTGACTATGCTTATTTTATTTCTGTACTTCATTTTTGCTAATACGGTTAAAAAAATCTCAAAATGGCAATTAAATTAATAATGTATCCCTGAAAATCAGTTCTGTAAAATTTTTTCAAAAAATCGGTGTATATTAGTTATATAGTAAAAATATACTTTATTTTTGACTTATAATACTTTCTTCAATCATCTTAAGTATGAAATATTAAAAAAAAACAAATCTATTATAAAATCTTCGGAAGATTAGTGTGAAAGAAGGAAGCAACCCGGAAAATAATTGAAAATAGAAGGTGTGATCAAAAGAAATAATTAAAAAAAAATGTATCTTGACTAAATGAAAGATCTGTCAAATGAACTAGTAAGTGGTATAATAATCTAATATTGGGTGCTTCAAAAAACATTTTTATCGTGAAAAAAAGTTCCTCTTTTACAAATGAAAAATCTTTAAATCTATGGCTTATCATCTAGGATTACAATGAACATTTAGCTAAGATGATAGGAAATCTGAATATTTAGAATATGCCAGATTTATCAAAAATAGCACAGATGCCAATATGTGAGAATTTAGTCACTATCAAGATATTTTTAATTTAAATTGAATTTGTCCAACTTTTTTCTTTTGCGTGAAAGAGAGAATCTTTTAGATGAACAAGAAGAACAACTTTTTGTAATTGAAAAATTAACATCACGAATGATTCATTAAAAAAATCTTTGAACTGAGATTGGTTGACCAATATTCAGCTCTGATAATCTAATATATAAAGATTGTAAGCGAATCATATATATATAACATTTTTTCCAATTTTTCGATTTTAACCTCAATTTTTTATATGATGAAAGGGGGTTTTGAAATTTTGATAATCTAATTTGCTAATTCCTTTCTTTATTTTATTTTAAAATAAGTAAAGATCTCTTAGATTTTATATATTAAATTTTCATATCTTTTATCTTTGTGGGTACCAATGATCTTTCAGGGGAATAACAATGTACGGGCGTACAAATGATCTTTACGGCGGGTACCAAATGATCTTTACGGCGGGTACCAAATGATCTTTTATGTGGGTACCAAATGATCTTTACGGCGAGTACCAAATGATCTTTTATGTGGGTACCAATGATCCTTACGGGGGTACCTATGATCTTTACAGCGGTACCTTATTTTGTTTCAAAATAATAATGTAAAGATCATAAATGATCATTTGGCGGTACCAATGATCTTTACGGGTTCATTGAGGGTATCTATAATTCAGGTACCAAAGATTTTTTGAGTGTACCTAGAATTCCGGTACCAAGGATATTTAATGGAACCTAGAATCACGGAGGTACCAATGATCTTTCACAGGACCTAGAATCACGGGGGGTACCAATGATCTTTAACAGGATCTAGAATCACGGGGTACCAATGATCTTTAACAGGACCTAGAATCACAGTACCAATGATTTTTAACAGGACCTAGAATCATGGGGTACCTATGATCTTTTACAAGATCTAGAATCACGGGGTATCAATGATCTTTAACAGGACCTAGAATCACGGGGTATCAATGATCTTTCACACCTCCTAGAATCATGCGGTACCAATGATCTGTCACACGTCCTAGAATCACAATACCAATGATCTTTATTTTTCTAAACTCTATTACCTAGAATCACGCGGTACCAATGATCTTTCACAGGACCTAGGATCACGCGGTACCAATGATCTTTAACTGGACCTAGAATCACGCGGTACCAATGATCTTTCACAGGATTTTAGCCCCCCCCCCCCTCCCCCTCAACTAAAATTTCTCTTGTACCGAATTTGCTACATCTTGTGCTACCATACTTCGTGACATTTCCTAAAATTGATAGCTGCATCTTTTGATACCATTTTCATGGCAGTTGAATGATCTTTTCATGCCTAAATATGTCAATCAAAATCAAAAGTTCTTTTTCAGCAAAATTCTGACAATATCTCTAGTTAAGCTTATAACTTTGGTTCTATATTATATACTCGTTTGAAAATTTATAAATATATACAGTTTTGAACACATAACACTTAATAGTTTACATTTTTTCAAAATCATGGTTACTTTTTGGGAAATGTCTATCAAAATTTCGATTCATGAGAAATATATCTAATAAAATATACCTTCAAATTTTACATGAAATATATTTTTTATATCAAATCGGGCATGATGATTTCATTTTTGCAATTATTTTTTGAATATAGAAATTGAAAATACATATAAGTGTGTAACAAACCTGCGGTTTACTTCTAAAATCTGTCTCTGAAAACATTCATTCAAATTTTACATGGAATATACACATTATTATAACAAATCAACAATCGCAATTTCATTTATAAATTCTTTTTGCATTTAGAATTTGAAAATGCTAATCAATGTGAAACAAATTTGAGGTTTATTTTTAAAATCTCTCTCCGAGAATTAAAATTTTACATAAAATATACACGCTTTTATAACAAATTAACAATGCCAATTTAATTTATGGATTGTTTTTGCATTTAGAATTTGAAAATACTTATAAGTTTGAAACAAAGTTGCAGTTTATTTCTAAAATCTGTCTTCGAGAACACTCATTTAAATTTTACATGAAATATAAACATTTTCATATCAAATCAACAATGCCAATTTCATTTATAGATTATTTTTGCCTTCTAACATTAAAGATTTAGCTAACCCAAACTCTAACTTTTAAGAACTTTATAATGTCAAACAGAACTACAAGATTGCATCTACTGCTAAACGTAAAATTGTCGACATAATGGGGCTAGAAGAATTGTGAGCATCGATAAAAATAATAATAATTGATAATGATATACTACAACTACATTGATTGAGACCGTAACTGTAAATTCAATACATAAGTAGATAATGATCATCAAAGCTAAGTGTTGACGGCCAGTTGGTTGATGCTCACGCACAGCCACTGGACGTCAGTTTGAACCTAGTTTGAACACCAAAGTGGAACTGATGAGGATTCAATAGCCGAAACCGCTTTTTCACACAGTGTACGCTTAGTGATGATAAACCTCGTTAATGTAGACATTTTCATCTTGGAGTCGAGCGAGTAATCTATTTATTATTAAAAAATTTGGCCCTACTGAAATTCCAAACAAGGATTGTAGTCAACACTATATAAGCTTTTTATTTTGGCAATATGTAATACGTGCTTTTAACCCTATTAGTTCTTTAGCCTATTAATACCTTGGCTAAAAAATTAATTGTAGAAAATTGGCTGAATCATATCCCTTCAAATTTTGTGACTTTTCCTAAAATCGCTAGCTGCATCTTTTGAAACCATTTTCATGGTAGTTGAATGACTCCTTCATGTCCAAAACTGTCAATCAAAATAAAAAATTTTTATTTTTCAGCAAAATTTTGACATTATCTGTACTTAACCTTATAACTTAGGATCTATATTATATAATACCCTGAAAATTTATAATTATATACAGTTTAGAACGCATAACACTTTATATATTTAATTTTTTCAATAATCATGGCTACTTTTTAGAAAATGTCAATCAAAATTTTGATTGATCAAAAATATATCTAATAAAATATACTTTCAAATTTTACATAAAATATATGTTTTTATACTAAATCGGTCATGCTGTTTTCATTTCTGAACTCATTTTTTACATTTAGGATATGAAAATACCTATATGTGTTAATCAAATTTGCGGTTTACTTCTGAAAATTGTCTCCAAAAACATTCCTTCACATTTTACATAAAATATATGTTTTATACCAAATCGATCATGTTGTTTTCATTTCTGGACTCATTTTTTACATTTAGGATTTGAAAATACCTATAAGTGTTAATCAAATTTGCGGTTTACTTCTGAAAATTGTCTCCAAAAACATTCCTTCACATTTTACATAAAAACATATCTGTTATACTAAATCGGACATGCTGGTTTCATTTCTGGACTCATTTTTTACGTTTAGGATCTGAAAATACCTATAAGTGTTAATTAAATTTGCGGTTTACTTCTAAAAATTGTCTCCAAATACATTCATTCAAATTTTACAATGAAATATATGTTTTATACCAAATCAACCATGCTGTTTTCATTTCTAAACTCATTTTTCAAATTTAGAGATTCTAAAATATCAGTCAAAATTTGCGGTTTACTTCTAAAAGCTATCTCCAAAAATATTCTATAAATTTTACATGAAATATTTGTTTTTATACCAAATCGATCATGCTGTTTTCATTTTTGAACTCATTTTTTACATTTAGGATTTGGAAACCCCTATAAGTATTAATTAAATTTGCGGTTTACTTCTGAAAATTGTCTCCAAAAATATTTTCTTGAAATATATGTTTTAATACCAAATCAATCATGCTCGTTTCATTTCTGGACTCATTTTTTACGTTTAGGATGTGAAAATACCTATAAGTGTTAATCAAATTTGCGGTTTACTTCAAAAAATTGTTTCCAAAAACATTCATTCAAATTTTACAATTAAATATATGTTTTTATACCAAATCAACCATGCTAGTTTCATTTATGGACTCAATTTTTGCAGTTTGAATTTGAAAATACATATAAGTATCAATTAAATTTGCGTTTTGTTCTAAAATTTGTTTTTATAGCAAATATATCATGATGATTTCATTTCTGAACACAGTTTTCGCATTTAGAGGTTTTACTGCTAGTGTCAATCAAATTTGCGGTTTATGTTTGAAAACTATATCCCAAAATATTCTCTCTAATTTTGCATGAAATATATGTTTTTATACCAATTCGACCATGATAATTTTTATTTCTGAAATCATTTTTTGCATTTAGAGGTTTTAAATGTCTGAAAGTGTCAATAAATTTTCGATTTACGTCTAATGTCTGCAGAAATATTTTTGAAATTTAAATAAAATATGTGTTTTTATGCCAAATGGAAGATGCTGGTTTCATTTTTGGACTCATGTTTGGCATTTATGGTTTTAAAATATCTGAAAGCTTGAATAAGATTCGCGGTTTACTTCTAGATACTGTTTTCAAAAATATTTTCAAAAAAATAAAATATCTGTTTTATACCAAATCGACTATGCTTATTTTATTTCTGTACTGGATTTTGGATAATGCGGTTAAAAATGTCTCGAGGTGGCAATTGAATTAGTAATGTATGCCTGAAAAACAGTTCTGTAAAAAAATTTCAAAAAATGGCTGCATATTAGGTATATAGTAAAAATATACTTTTTTTTTTGTATATTTTGGCTTATAATACTTTCTACAATCTTAGATATGAAATATTTATTAAAAAAAAATAAAACGTATTATAAAATCTTTTGAAAATTTGTATGAGAGAAGGAACCAAGTTGAAAACTATTTGAAAAGAGAACATGTGATCAAAACAAATAATTAAAAAAAATATGTATCTTGACTAAATGGAGGATCTACAATGTTCTAATGAACTAGGAAGTGGTTTAATTATATTTTATTAGATAATTCAAAAAAGATTTTGACTGTGAAAAAAAAGTTTCTCTTTTACAAATGAAAAATATTTAAATCTATCATCTAGGATTACAGTTAACTGAATTTCTAGGATGAGTTAACTGAGTTTCTGAAAATTTAGAATAGGTCAGATTTATCAAAAATGGCACAGGTGCCAATATGTGAGAATTTAGTCACTATCAAGATATTTTTAATTTAAATTGAATTTGTCCATCTTTTTCTTTTTGTGTCAAAGAGATAATTTTTTGGATGAAGAACGTTGACAACTTTTTGTAATTGAACAATCAACATCATGAATGATTCATCAGAAAAAATCCTTTGAAATAAGATTGGTTGACAAATATTCAGGCTTGATAATAAAATACACGATACTGATAAAAAAAAGTCTAAGATCACCAAGAAGATTCTTTAATCAGAATGCTTTGAGAGAGGAAAAAAGTAATTTTATTCGTATAAAAAAATTTTCGAACACACATTGAAGAATATAAATTTCTAATGAAAAAAGAGCTACCAAAAAAGGATCATCATAGAATGAATGCCAAAATTACATACTGTAGATTATAATATGACGTAGAGACTACGAGCCGATAAAGAATTTGTAGCCGAAAAGATGGAGGTCCTATCGAGTTACATAAGTTACTGTAGAATGAAATATTTTGAGTGAATTAAACACCTAAAGTTGGTTTATTAAATAAATTAAGAAAATAATTACCAGAGAAATACTGCAAGTAGAAGTTATTTTTATGTTTATATATTTGACATTGATTTACAGGTTTAATCGATTTTTTGCCAGGTTTTATTGATTTCATAAAAAATGAACATCACCATTAAATTCTGCATACTTGAAATGTATAAAAAACTTTAAAAGAAACAAAATTTTAATTTTGACATGGGCTGTCATATTTAAATTATTTTGTCAGGTTTGACTAATTTTTTATAAAAAAAAAAAGGAATATAACCAGTAAACACAGCCTACTTGAAAATGGATATATGTGTGTAAAAAACATTATATAATTATTTAGATAAAAAGTTTCTTTTTTGAGATGAGTTGTCATATGTAAATCACTTTTTTGACAGGTTTGAATGATTTTCATAAAAAATGAATATCACCACTTAATTCAGCATATTTGAAAATAGGTATACATGTGTAAAAAACTTTATATACTTATTTAGATAAAAAGTTCCTTTTTGAGATGAGCTGTCACATTTAGATCAATTTTTTGACAGGTTTGATTGATTTTCGTAAAAAATGAATATCACCACTGAATTCAGCTTACTTGAAAATGGGTATACATGTGTAAAAAACTTTATATACTTATTTAGATAAAAAGTTCTTTTTTGAGATGAGCTGTTACATTTAGGTCAATTTTTTGACAGGTTTGATTGATTTTCATAAAAAATCAATATCACCACTGAATTCAGCATACTTGAAAATGGATATACATGTGTAAAAAACTTTATATACTTATTTAGATAAAAAGTTCCTTTTTGAGATGAGCTGTCAAATATAAATAAATTTTTTGACAGGTTTAATTCATTTTGATAAAAAATGGACATCACCACTGAATTCAGCATCGTTGAAATATATATGTAACATTAAAAATATTTATAAAAACTTATTAATCTCTGAGAAAAATAGGGGGGCACTTTACGCCCCCCCCAGCACTTGAGCGGACAAATTTTGCCCAGCACTAATAGGGTTAAGCGCCTTTTTTGCAAATAATATACAACAGACTCACCGTTGCACACATTTTTATACGTACTCATTAATAGTTAGCTATAACACGGTTATTATATTTTTCAGTATACAAAATATGAAAAAATGTTAGCAAAGTGCATAATTATTATAATTTATATTTTTTATTATTTAAGTAATTAAGATAGCGTAGATAAAGAGTTTTCAATATGGAGCTTTTCTTTTCCTATTCTTTATATGTATTTTTACAAATAATCTGCGTAATATGTTATTTCTATTTTTAGTATGGATTAAAAAATCATGTTATGTTAGTTATTTACTTTTTATCTCACTAGTCTTTTTATTTAAGATTGGCGAGAAGAAAAATCCAGTATACTTTCAGTTAATCTCTGACCTGTTTAAACAAGCACAGCTAGGTAACATATATTTATCTAAAAGGTTTATAAGGATTCAAATTCAATTTATTAATCAAAACATTTGTTTTGTAGTGAATAAAAAAGGTTCACTTTGAAGAAAAAAAAGTTTTGTTGTAAGCAAATATATATATAGACAACTGCGTGTTATCTCCAACCCGTATATTACGATGATTCTCTCCAACCCGTATATTACGATGATTCTCTCCAACCTGTATTCTACGATGATTCATCTCCAAACTATATACTACAATGATTCATCTTCAACCTGTATACTAAGATGGTTTCTATTCCATGTACAAATAACTAGGGAGACAATGTTCCACTTTCTGTTCACATTCTGCTAGATGTATGATTTGATATACCCCATTCGGGGAGACGATGGTTCATCTACAACCTGTATACCGCGATAATTCATCTCCAACCTATCAGTTCATATTTTGCTAGATGTTAGATTTGATATACCTCATTCGTGGAGAGGATGTTAGATAAGTTATTAATTTTTTCACGATATTAAATAATTTATTTTATCAAATAATCAAAATAAAATTCTGTAATCAAAGAATCGAAAAATATTTTTTAAAAAATCAAAAAATATCAAACTTTCTGTTCATATTTTGCTACCTCATACGATGTTACAAAAGTTATTACCTATACTTTGCAATTTGCACGATTTTAAATATTATATTTATAGAGCAGATTTTATTATATGCAGTGAATATAGGAGTGTAAATTGCATCTAGTGGAGAAAATATGAAGTAAGGAGAAAGGTAAAGGTTAAAAAAGATAGTTCATTTATTAGTAATTGTGGGGAGTATTGTTTGAAATTTTTGTTGAAGTGAGTAAGTCTTGGTTGTTTATTTGAGAAATTTAAACAAGTATTAAAGAACGATCAGAGATTGAATATCGGAAGACTTTTGTATAGGGAATATAGTTGGACATATTTGTAAGAATAAGATCTAATTTGGATTTGTAATTAATATTGTAATAATTATTGCACTTTATCAGTTGTTTGAGGTTGAGTTCGTTTTGAGGTGGAAGATGTTGGGTCTATTTTTATTGGATAATGATGATTTATAATTGAGATCGCCAATAATATAATGGTTTTCATAGTTAAGATTTAATAATATATTATGTAGCTGTTAAAGTAGTTTGTTTGATTGGGAGAGCGATAGCACACACTGAGAAGGAAAGTTGTCTTACACACCTTGATGTTTAGAAAAAGTGTGTCCTGCATATTGGTTTCAAATTTTGAAGCAGAAAATATCTTTTTTTATAAAGCGAATTACTAAACTTCCTTTTGGTGTGCTTCTGTCTTTACGATAACTTTTGTAGTTGTTTAAGTGTGGTAAAGAATCAGCCTCAGAAAACCATGTTTCGGATAGAGTTAAAATTGTGGCATTCAAATTCGAGATTAATAGGGTAAATTCGTCTATTTTGTTGGAAAGGCTCCTTACATTTAGATGGAATAAAGAAAATGTGTTACATGTTTCTGTCAAAGTGAAAACAAATTTTCCTTGTTTGGTACTTTATTTTTTGAAATTAAATTTGTATATAAACAGGGATTTCTTTTTTAGTAAATTCCTTATTTTAATATTAAAGGAATAAGGGCAGTATTTTATAGAAATTAAAAAATTGTATGAACATGCGATGTTCATTGATGATAAGGAAGCTATACTTAGTAGTAGTAATAATATGATATGTAAGAAGATGAGCGAGTGTATATAAAGTTAAAAATAATGTAATTTACAGATTTAGCAATAATAAAATTAATAACAATAAATAATAAATTATAAAATAATAATTATAATAATAAGAATATAATTATTTTGATAATTATTATTTATTTTGATTGATTACACAATTTTATTTTGATTATTTGAAAAATATATTATTTTAAATAACATTTCTAACTCTACCTGAATGAGGTATATCAAATCTTACATTTAGCATCATTTGTACATGGAATAGAAACCATCGTAGTTTATAGGTTGGAGATGACACTCAAGTTGTTTAACAGCGTTCAACCGTCGTGTGTGTGTGTGTGTGTGTGTGTGTGTGTGTGTGTGTGTGTGTGTGTGTGTGTGTGTGTGTGTGTGTGTGTGTGTGTGTGTGTGTGTGTGTGTGTGTGTGTGTGTGTGTGTGTGTGTGTGTGTGTGTGTGTGTGTGTGTGTGTGTGTGTGTGTGTGTGTGTGTGTGTGTGTGTGTGTGTGTGTGTGTGTGTGTGTGTGTGTGTGTGTGTGTGTGTGTGTGTGTGTGTGTGTGTGTGTGTGTGTGTGTGTGTGTGTGTGTGTGTGTGTGTGTGTGTGTGTGTGTGTGTGTGTGTGTGTGTGTGTGTGTGTGTGTGTGTGTGTGTGTGTGTGTGTGTGTGTGTGTGTGTGTGTGTGTGTGTGTGTGTGTGTGTGTGTGTGTGTGTGTGTGTGTGTGTGTGTGTGTGTGTGTGTGTGTGTGTGTGTGTGTGTGTGTGTGTGTGTGTGTGTGTGTGTGTGTGTGTGTGTGTGTGTGTGTGTGTGTGTGTGTGTGTGTGTGTGTGTGTGTGTGTGTGTGTGTGTGTGTGTGTGTGTGTGTGTGTGTGTGTGTGTGTGTGTGTGTGTGTGTGTGTGTGTGTGTGTGTGTGTGTGTGTGTGTGTGTGTGTGTGTGTGTGTGTGTGTGTGTGTGTGTGTGTGTGTGTGTGTGTGTGTGTGTGTGTGTGTGTGTGTGTGTGTGTGTGTGTGTGTGTGTGTGTGTGTGTGTGTGTGTGTGTGTGTGTGTGTGTGTGTGTGTGTGTGTGTGTGTGTGTGTGTGTGTGTGTGTGTGTGTGTGTGTGTGTGTGTGTGTGTGTGTGTGTGTGTGTGTGTGTGTGTGTGTGTGTGTGTGTGTGTGTGTGTGTGTGTGTGTGTGTGTGTGTGTGTGTGTGTGTGTGTGTGTGTGTGTGTGTGTGTGTGTGTGTGTGTGTGTGTGTGTGTGTGTGTGTGTGTGTGTGTGTGTGTGTGTGTGTGTGTGTGTGTGTGTGTGTGTGTGTGTGTGTGTGTGTGTGTGTGTGTGTGTGTGTGTGTGTGTGTGTGTGTGTGTGTGTGTGTGTGTGTGTGTGTGTGTGTGTGTGTGTGTGTGTGTGTGTGTGTGTGTGTGTGTGTGTGTGTGTGTGTGTGTGTGTGTGTGTGTGTGTGTGTGTGTGTGTGTGTGTGTGTGTGTGTGTGTGTGTGTGTGTGTGTGTGTGTGTGTGTGTGTGTGTGTGTGTGTGTGTGTGTGTGTGTGTGTGTGTGTGTGTGTGTGTGTGTGTGTGTGTGTGTGTGTGTGTGTGTGTGTGTGTGTGTGTGTGTGTGTGTGTGTGTGTGTGTGTGTGTGTGTGTGTGTGTGTGTGTGTGTGTGTGTGTGTGTGTGTGTGTGTGTGTGTGTGTGTGTGTGTGTGTGTGTGTGTGTGTGTGTGTGTGTGTGTGTGTGTGTGTGTGTGTGTGTGTGTGTGTGTGTGTGTGTGTGTGTGTGTGTGTGTGTGTGTGTGTGTGTGTGTGTGTGTGTGTGTGTGTGTGTGTGTGTGTGTGTGTGTGTGTGTGTGTGTGTGTGTGTGTGTGTGTGTGTGTGTGTGTGTGTGTGTGTGTGTGTGTGTGTGTGTGTGTGTGTGTGTGTGTGTGTGTGTGTGTGTGTGTGTGTGTGTGTGTGTGTGTGTGTGTGTGTGTGTGTGTGTGTGTGTGTGTGTGTGTGTGTGTGTGTGTGTGTGTGTGTGTGTGTGTGTGTGTGTGTGTGTGTGTGTGTGTGTGTGTGTGTGTGTGTGTGTGTGTGTGTGTGTGTGTGTGTGTGTGTGTGTGTGTGTGTGTGTGTGTGTGTGTGTGTGTGTGTGTGTGTGTGTGTGTGTGTGTGTGTGTGTGTGTGTGTGTGTGTGTGTGTGTGTGTGTGTGTGTGTGTGTGTGTGTGTGTGTGTGTGTGTGTGTGTGTGTGTGTGTGTGTGTGTGTGTGTGTGTGTGTGTGTGTGTGTGTGTGTGTGTGTGTGTGTGTGTGTGTGTGTGTACTACTACCACGATCCATTATTGTTTCTGACGGATGGCCTGCTTACAGATACATTTCTAACTATAATAATGGAGTTTATGATTATTTTGTAGTTATACCCCAACGTAACTTTGTTGACCCAAATGATATGAACATTCACACGCAAAACATTGAAAATCTTTGGATGCGGGCCAAAGGAAAATTTAAAAGACAGTTTGGTACCTCCAACGAATTATTTAAATCATATTTAGATGAGTTCGTTTGGAGAAGCCATTTTCCAAAAGCAAAATTATTTTTTGTGTTTTTAAATACTTTAAAAGATTTATTGCAACCTCAAAGTATTGAACAGAGATAAAGTATGTATTTTTTATTTCTAAATTAAATATTTTTTTTTATTTACTCTCATACTTTAATGTAAATTAAATCTAGAATATTTAGTAGTTAATGAATTCTAATTAAATTTGAAATCAATAAAAATATATTTTTTTAATTAACACTAGAAAGACAAAGTGGTCAAAATGACCACATCGTACTTTTTAATCAATAAATTTATATAGAATCCAACAATTAAATCATCAGTCACTTTGTGACTTTTAATATATATAATTATACTATGTTTTTAATACATGTGTTCTTCAAAACATTTATGAATTTTCTGTGCAGAGACTAACATACCTAAAAAGACAAAGTGGTCATTTTGACATCTCATCAATCAAACATTTGTTTTCAGTTGCTTGTCCTTTTTAATTCATTTTTTAATATTTTTTATTCAATGCCTCTTCCTAAGTATAAAAGAGAAGCCTCTGCAAACGCGTTGTTATTCATTCGTAGTCTCGAGGAAGATAATTCTGGTTCAGATTTTCTCTCCAGCGAAAGCGATGAAGAAACTCTCCGTAATTTAGAGACTTCTTTCACTTCAGAAGATTCATCAAATAACTTAGAAACCGAAGAAGTAGACTTTCAAAATAATAATGATATGATTGGAAAAGATGGAACAATTTGGTCAGAAATTTCTTGCTCTGATGAACATGGACGTAAACAACAACAAAATGTTTTCAAAGTAAAATCTGGTCCAACAAATTATTCTCTTCGTAATATTGATAAAAGTTTTGTTTCAGTTTTTCGATGTATAATTTCAGAGAACATGTTGCGACACATACAAAAATGTACTAACTTTGAAGCTAAAAATTTTGAAAATGACTGGAAAATTGATTTGCACGATATTGACAAATTTATGGCACTTTCAATATTGCGCGGCGTTTTAGGGGGTAAAAATTATCCTCTCAAGTCTTTTTGGTCAAAAAAATGGGGCGTCAATTTTTTCTCAAACACTATGTCACGTTTAAAGTATGAAAAGATTATGAAATATCTGAGGTTTGATATGAAAAGCGATCGTAATAAAAGACTTGAGAATGATAAATTTGCACTTTTTTCCGATATTTGGAATATCTTTATAGAAAATTGTATTCTCTCATATACACCTGACTGTTATTTGAGCGTGGATGAACAGCTTTTTCCTACTAAAGCAAGGTGCCCTTTTACTCAATACCTACCATCCAAGCCAGATAAATTTGGCATAAAGTTTTGGCTACTTGTTGAGGTTGAATCAAAGTATGTTTGTGGTGGATTTCCTTATCTTGGAAAAGATGAAGATAGAAGAAATCTTCAACTTGGTCATTATGTAGTGGATAAATTGCTTGAACAATCCAAACTGTATAATAAAGGTTACAATGTAACTTGTGACAACTATTTTACTTCCAAAAGTTTGTGCGAAAAACTGCTTGAAAAAAAACAAGTTTGGTTGGAACTATAAAGCTGAATAGGAAAGAAATTCCTGAACTTTTGAAGCACAAGCCTAATAAAATGCCTAAATTTTCTTCAAAAATTTTTTATTGCAATGAAAACATTTCTCTTACAGCGTATAAAGCAAAAGAAAACAAAATGGTGTTGATTTTGAGTTCTCTTCATACTAAAACAATAAAAATTTTGCAAGATAATAAAAAAAAGCCTGAAACAATTTTGTTTTATAACTCAACAAAGTATGGTGTAGATATAGTTGACCAGATGACAAAGTTATACACTTCAAAAGCAGGAGTTAGAAGATGGCCATTAGCCCTTTTTTTTCAATGTTTTAGATTTAGCCGTGGTAAATTCTTATATACTTTACAAGAAAATAAATAAATCTTCTATATCAAGACGCCAATTTATTATGAATCTTATTGAAGAGTTAGTTAAAGATCAAGTTGAAATATGCAATAGTGATTCGGACTTTTCTTTGAATGACGACAAAATGTTATCTTCATCAACCAGAAAACTGTGCCAAACAAAACGCTGTAAAAATAAAACTACTGAAAAGTGCAAAAAGTGTGGAAAAATGGCATGTGGTAAATGCATAAAAAAGAAGTTAATTATATGTAATAGCTGTTAGGCGTTTTTATTGTTTTTTTATTATTATTTTTAAATAAAATAGTTCTAATTTTCAAATTTTGGATAAGTTATACAGAGTGGTCAATTTGACCACATTGTTTTTTTAGGTATAAAAAATCTTTGGTACTTCTAGTGTTAATCTTTATATTATGATAGAATTTACTAATGTATAGTTTGATTGACATCACAACAGCCAATAATTTGTCAAAGGAATTTTTTGATCGACAGAACAGTAAAGTAAAAGATTACCAATCAAAATAATAATTTTTATTAGTTAAATAATGAGGTGTCATTTTTTGCAATTTTCACAAAATTTTCAAAATGTAGTTAGTGTTAATTCAACATCTTACTAGAGATAAACACATATTTAAAAGTCATTTCAATATAAAAATTTGAGTAATTCTAATTATAGGCACTTTTCGTTCCAGCCAGCATATCCACATCTTTTTTCAATGTAGCAGAGTAGAAAATACGATATAAAATCAATTTTAAAGCAATCGCTACAAAATATAAGGAATACGTGTTTATATTGCATGTTGCTATATTGTATTTAATTTATGTTTGCAGGAGAACGTATAAGACTAACAAGTCAGAAGATGGAGACCTTATTTCCTAGTCTAGAAGAGTACATGACTTATGATGGCTCTCTCACGTATCCAGGATGCTTCGAATCGGTGCAATGGATTATCATTAACAAACCTGTTTTTCTTACGAAAGAAGATGTAACTTTTGTTGTTTTCCTCAATGATTGTTAGGATGTACCTCTCAGCTTAACAGTTGAAGGTTGCTCCCAACTCTTAAAAACAAATTCATAAAAACGGCTTGCATGATACTAGCATATAGTCTTATGACTGAAAATGTTTTGATATCTCCAACCAACAAACAATAATATTCTCGTATAGCTTTTTTAAATAAATTCATATAGGACATATACTGAATAATATAAAATTTTTAATATTCGATACAAAGCGTAGAAATCGAGACAAGGTATTTTTAAAACCTTATAAATCAGAAGTCATTTCAATACTGAAGTTTGGTGCACAATTTAAGCTAAAGTAGACGAAAAATGAAATGAAGCACTTGTTTTCGATAGCAATAAATAATGGAAACAGGGAATGCGTTTTCTGTCTATATTTGCCCACAACTCAAATTAATTGTTTATGGCTTTAACATTCACAATGCACACCCTGGCAATTGAATCAAAATTGGTTATGCCTCAAAGATATAAAATTGTTTGATGAAGTTTCCATAGTTTTTTGTTTTATTTGACAACTGAATTTTTGTATGTGTTCTTCACTAACTTGTGAAGTGTATGAATATGTTTCATATGTCCATAGTAATTTTTATAATTTTTTCCCTCTTTTATTCCTACTTGTCTTAGTTATTTATTTTTACTTCTTCTTCTGGTTGTTTCATACTTATAGCAAGAACTTCTTACCATTAACTAGTTAAAATTCAAACGAGGAAAAAACTGTAAACCAACTGGAATCTGTTAAATCTGATTTTGATTGAGAGGTATTAAATAAAGGAAGTGATTTAATGTAGTATATAAGAGAATGGGCATTCAAATTTTTTTCCTAACTTTTTTCCTTTTTTTGGCTCTAAAACAAAAAGGTTGATGCTAATGGACGTGCGTCGCCCTGTGTAACCTTGTATGCTCCACGGTGCCCCTTATTGAAGGCTTGTTTGCTGGATTGAGATTTGAAGGAATATATATTGTCGATCTCTTCGCTTTTCTAACTTCGATTAAGAATTTCTTTTCGAAGGATCTTATGAAATTCCTGGGCTTTGCGGGCCCCGAGCCACTGTTTGAGAGAGCATAGACTGCCCCAAACTGTCCGAGAATAGGGTTACTTTATCGCCATATTTGGCTGCAGCAATGAAGAGCACGAGGAGTTCACTGGTGTTAATTGAGTCGTCAGAGATTGCCGGGGGTAGTGAATCCATCAGGCCACACAATTGCGATCTTCTTTAATGTTCTATCCATGATGATTGCATGCGAGTCTTTCTGGTCGAGCTTTTCTATGATCGGAACTTTGCGCTTTATCTCCTTCCAGGCATGTACACAAGTACCTTCATGTTCGTTGCCATTTGCTCCTTGAAGGCCGCGATGATTTTCGTCAGGACCATTTGCAAGACTCCTGGCGAAAAATTGGCTCCTATGGGTAAGACATTTTATTTTGATCTCTTGATTTTGTGGTTCATCCCAATCTATTATTTCACCCTATTTTTCTACGTGTTTCTCATAAAAAAATTCCGTTGGCTAATATAGAGCTTGTAACAAACCAGTATGTTTGTTACATTGAACGCGCAATGTGATGATTGAACAACTTTATTAGAAAGACATAAATTGTAGGGTTTTCGATCTTCGCTTTTGGAGTTGCTCTTGATTAGCTTTTATTTTTCTCATTAATAGCCTTTTGACTTTGGTGAAGATTTAAGGAAGAGGAACCTCTGGTTCAGTATTTTTTCTTTTGGTATCTTTTTCTCTGGTATAACAGGGCCTCCAAGGGAATTTTTTTAGTCGGACAAAACCAATTTAGCGCCCATAAGATTTGCAAAATTATTTTAAGATAAAAAATTGAGGTTGATTAATATGCATAATATTTAACAAGAAATGCTCTTTTATTAATTATATGAAACATAGTTTGTTAAAACATATCGGTATTTGAGTAATGTGAAAATATTACCGTTTATTAACATGACTTTATCATGTTCATATTAAAATCTTATCAAGAATGAAATTATAAGAAAATCTTTAACTATTATATAAAGGCATTTCTGGCTTTTTTACTTGGAAAGTTTTTAATAACACTATCAAATCACCTTGTCGGGCAATGCTAGACTCAATGCTTAATATTGCTAGGTCAATAAGTCGAGTTTGTGATATAGTAGACCCCAAATAATTTTTTACAATTTAAGCCTGCTAAAGGATCTTTCAGCAGATGCTACTGTAGCTAGAATTGTCAATAATATTCTCAAGCTAATACAAGCAAGAATACATTGTCTCCCTAGTTATTTGTACATGGAATAGAAACCATCGTAGTATACAGGTTGAAGATGAATCATCCTAGTATACAGGTTGAAGATGAAATATCGTAGTATACAGATTTAAGATGAACCATCGTAGTATACAGGTTGGAGATGAACCATCGTAGTATAC
The DNA here is from genome assembly GCA_030549495.1 of Nectonema munidae. NCBI lineage: Eukaryota > Metazoa > Nematomorpha > Nectonematoida > Nectonematidae > Nectonema > Nectonema munidae. The sequence goes on from JAUIRK010001002.1 coordinate 385,027, forward strand.
AGGTTTGGAGATGACAATCAAATACAGGTTATGAGAATATATCATTACATAATAGAGAAAAGTTTTCTAAAACTCTTCATACGAAAAAATATTTTATTGGTAAAAATTAAGGTGTGGCCTGTTATGCGAGATCGGACGTTACTAGAAAATTCACTAAATAGAAATTCCCGAAATAGAAATAATCATATTAGTATAATTGGTGAAAAATTCTGAAACTGTCAATAAAATTTGTGGTAACCAATATAAAAACCGAGTTAAACATGTTGAAAATTTGTAGTACTCAGGTTTACTAAATTGATAACTATGACTTGCGAAAATACAATATATATATAAAATTTTGAACCAAAATATTTAGGGTAAAATATGGTTAATATTATTATTCAAAATAATAAGAGGAATCTAAAAATGTGTAATACTTATATATTTGTTCAATATATGTGAAGTCATAATTTTGAGACCGTTTGAAAGGCCTGAAAAGTCGAAAATTTTAAAATAAAAAAAAATTAAAATTTAAAAAGCTATTCTTATAGGATTCGATACGCTGATTTCAAATATGTAATTTCTTTGAAATGAATCGAATGACTCCTATATATTTTTTGCAGTTAAATTTGGAATTTTTGTCATTTTATCAAGTTCAGAGGCAAAAGAGAGTATTTTAATAAATTCAAACTTTAAATATTTATACATTTTCATAATCAAAATAAATTTTTTTTTTTAAATGAGATATTAAAATTTAAAATTGAAATTTTTTCAAGGTATTATTTTATGTATATTTCATGAATATGCAAAAAAAAAATTTAATTATTCATTTTACACGCTAAAATATAGTGAAAATAGCAAAATTGTCCATATTGTTCCAAGGTTTATAAAAAAATTAAAAAAAATTTTTCATAGACGAAACGAAATGCAAAATCCGGGTAAAAGGATGCTCACACTAGAAGGACCAAAGACGTCAATTGACGTAAACTATACTTTGATATTGGATTTATCACTATAGCATGTGTGACTATACCATCATACTACGTGACATTGTTTTAATTAATGTTTCATTTGACATATGTGTTATTTTAACTTTGAAGAATTCAACTTCAAGATGATGTGTCATTTTAGACATAAAGGACCATCTGCGTCAATTGACGTCTAACCTTTATATTGATTCATACATATACGAATACGTGTATTATTAGTTTTTTTTGCTTCTTGTTCATTTCTTTGTCTTGCAATTCTTTTTGATCATCATGGATATGCTTTTTTCAAGTGGAGAAGATAAATCTGGCAGTGATTTTTCGGATGAAGATGAGAATGGAATCTTCCTTTTTGAGCAGAGTTTTTGCAATTCTAGTGATATTCCTTTCTCTTGTGATAGTGAAGAAGCTGAAGATGAAAGCGAAGATAGCGAGAATCAGAAAAATTCAGACATCTTTATCAGTAAAGACAAATCAATTTGGACAAAAATTTCAAAAAATGAATTGAAGAGAGGATGCGTTCAACAACAAAACATAACAAGATTTTCGCCAGGTCCAACAATTTATGCTATCACTCATACAGAAAAAAACAGTCCTCTTTCTTCCTTTCGACTTCTTTTTTTCTGAAAAAATGCTTCGATTCATTCAGCAGTGTACAATTGCAGAATCTAAAAGAGTAACAAAAAATTCGGATTGGAATGTTACTTTAGAAGAATTAGAAAAGTTCATAGACTTGATGTTCACTAGGGGAGTTATTGGTGCAAAAAACTTACCTATAAAAAGTATGTGGAATAAAGCATGGGGTTGTGAAATTTTTCCCAATACTATGGCATTTACACGGTTTTTAGAAATAATAAAGTTTCTTCGTTTTGACTACAAAAATGAAAGGAAAATTCGATTTGTCCAAGATAAATTTTGCTTGATTTCTTCAGTGTGGAATGAATTTATACAAAACAGCCAAAAATGCTTTGTTCCAGGCGCATTTATCACTGTGGACGAACAACTTATGCCGTGCAAGTCTAGATGCAAGTTTATTCAATTCATGTCTAACAAGCCTGATAAATATGGCATAAAGTTTTGGCTTGCTGTTGATCTAGACACAAAATATTTGGTGAATGGTTTTCCTTACCTTGGCAAAGACAACACCACTCAAAATAGTGCAAGCTCTCCAACTGAGTTGTTATGAAGTTGATCAAGCCTTATTATAACAGAGGGTACAACATTACTTGCGACAACTACTTCACATCACTCAACTTGGCTGTACAACTCCATCAAAAAAAGTGTAGCTTGATTGGTACCATTCGCAACACAAGGAAAGAAATACCTTTGATTTTGAAAGAAAAGCACGCACTTTATCATACTTTAGCCTTGAAATCAGAGGTACATCGATTCCTCACTCTTACGAAGTACCAATGCAAGAAGTCTAAATCTGTCATCATTCTCAGCAGCATGCACTAGGATGTTCAAGTACCAACTGAGAACAACCAGAAGAAAAACCAGAAACTGTTCTTTTTTATAATCAGACAAAATCAGGTGTCGATGTGTTTGACCAAATGATAAGATTGTATTCAACAAAAGCAGCAAGTAGAAGATGGCCCGTACAAGTTTTTTACAATATCTTAGACATGGTCTCAATAAATAGTTGGATACTTTACAATAAAGTTAATAATTTGAATTTATCAAGGTTGAAATTTTTGCAACAACTTAGTGAACAATTGACTGAATATAAATTTCATGAGGAGAAAGAATTTTCAAAAACTATCGAAAGATGCTTACCGCAAAAGCGTAGAACTTGTTCCAACAAAAATTGCAAGAATAGAACTACAGATTTATGTTGTGGCTGTAAAAAGTCAATTTGTTGTACATGTGGGGTAAAAAAATGCAAAGCTTGCATTTAATATTTTTTTTTTACTTAAATAAATTTTTTCATTATTTTTTTAATTTTTATTTGAAGAAATTCAAGATAATTTTGATATTTGATATATATAAGCGTCAATTGACGTATTTGGACCTTTATGGTGAATTTTTTTTTGGCCCTTCTAGTCTAGGCATGGTTTAACCCGTTAACGACCAGAATAATCAGACGATATCTAATGTTAAATTTTTTGTGCAAATCAAATAAGTAAAAATTTCCAGGACCAGTTAAAGATCATTGATTTTGTGATTCTAGGTCCTGTTAAAGACCATTGGTACTTTTAAAAAGGGATTTATTGATAATCGTATAAATTGTAACGAATAATAATTAAAAGTAAAATATGCTTTATGAAACTTAAAAAATTTTAGTCTATAAGTGACACAATTTCCAAAACCACCCAAGAGGTAACCGTTACGGTTTCGTTTTTGTTGACGCAGTATCCCCAGAAGACGTAATCTGCGCGGGACGCGAGTCCTTTTAATTATTCGACCTTCCACATTCAGAACAGAATCTAATTTCACCTATACGTCGACCTTCCAATTCAGAACAGACCTAAACTAATCTCACCTATACCTCGACCTTCTACTTTCAAAATAGACCTAAACTAATCTCGCCTATACCTCGACCTTCCACCTTCAGAACAGACCTAAACTAATCTCGCCTATAACTTGACCTTCCACCTTCAGAATAGAACTTAATCTCACCTATACCTTGATCTTCCACCTTCAGAACAGAACCTAATCTCGCCTATACCTCGACCTTCCACCTTCAAAACAGACATAAACTAATCTCGCCTATACCTCGACCTTCCACCTTCAGAACAGAACCTAATCTCGCCTATACCTCTATCTTCCACCTTCAAAACAGACCTAAACTAATCTCGCCTATACCTCGACCTTCCATGTTCAGAACAGAACCTACAGAACAGACCTAAACTAATTTCGCATATACCTCGACCTTCCACCTTCAGAACAGAACCTAATCTCGCCTATACCTCAACCTTCCACCTTCAGAACAGAACCTAATCTCACCTATACCTCGATTTCCACCTTCAGTACAGAACCGAATCTCCCCTATACCTCGACCTTCCACCTTAATAAAAGAACCTAATCTCACCTATACCTAGACCTTCCACCTTCAGAACAGACCTAAACTAATCTCGCATATACCTCGACCTTCCACCTTCAGAACAAACCTAAACTAATCTCACCTATACCTTGATCTTCCACCTTCAGAACAGAACCTAATCTCGCCTATACCTCGACCTTCCACCTTCAAAACAGACCTAAACTAATCTCGCCTATACCTCGACCTTCCATGTTCAGAACAGAACCTACAGAACAGACCTAAACTAATTTCGCATATACCTCGACCTTCCACCTTCAGAACAGAACCTAATCTCGCCTATACCTCAACCTTCCACCTTCAGAACAGAACCTAATCTCACCTATACCTCGATTTCCACTTTCAGTACAGAACCGAATCTCCCCTATACCTCGACCTTCCACCTTAATAAAAGAACCTAATCTCACCTATACCTCGACCTTCCACCTTCAGAACAGGCCTAAACTAATTTCGCCTATACCTCGACCTTCCACCTTCAGAACAAACCTAAGCTAATCTCACCTATAACTTGATCTTCCACCTTCAGAACAGAAACTAATCTCGCCTATACCTCGACCTTCCATCTTCAGAACAGAACCTAATCTCACCTATATATCGACCTTCCACCTTCAGAACAGACCTAAACTAATTTCGCCTATACCTCGACCTTCCACCTTCAGAACAGGCCTAAACTAATTTCGCCTATACCTCGACCTTCCACCTTCAGAACAGACCTAAACTAATTTCGCCTATACCTCGACCTTCCACCTTCAGAACAAACCTAAGCTAATCTCACCTATACCTTGATCTTCCAACTTCAGAACAGAACCTAATCTCGCCTATACCTCGACCTTCCACCTTCAAAACAGACCTAAATTAATTTCGCCTATACCTCGACCTTCCATGTTCAGAACAGAACCTAATCTCACCTATATATCGACCTTCCACCTTCAGAACAGACCTAAACTAATTTCGCCTATACTTCGACCTTCCAACTTCAGAACAAACCTAAACTAATTTCGCCTATACCTTGACCTTCCACCTTCAAAACAGAACCTAATCTCGCCTATACCTCAACCTTCCATCTTCAGAACAGAACCTAATCTCACCTATACCTCGATTTCCACCTTCAGTACAGAACCGAATCTCCCTTATAACTCGACTTTCCACCTTAATAAAAGAACCTAATCTCACCTATACCTCGACCTTCCACCTTCAGAACAGACCTAAACTAATTTCGCCTATACCTCGACCTTCCACCTTCAGAACAGACCTAAACTAATTTCGCCTATACCTCGACCTTCCACCTTCAGAACAAACCTAAGCTAATCTTACCTATACCTTGATCTTCCACCTTCAGAACAGAACCTAATCTCGCCTATACCTCGACCTTCCACCTTCAAAACAGACCTAAACTAATTTTGCCTATACCTCGACCTTCCATGTTCAGAACAGAACCTAATCTCACCTATATATCGACCTTCCACCTTAAGAACAGACCTAAACTAATTTCGCCTATACCTCGACCTTCCACCTTCAGAACAAACCTAAGCTAATCTCACCTATACCTTGATCTTCCACCTTCAGAACAGAACCTAATCTCGCCTATACCTCGACCTTCCACCTTCAAAACAGACCTAAACTAATCTCGCCTATACCTCGACCTTCCATCTTCAGAACAGAACCTAATCTCACCTATATATCTGTCTTCCACCTTCAGAACAGACATAAACTAATTTCGCCTATACTTCGACCTTCCACCTTCAGAACAAATCTAAACTAATCTCACCTATACCTTGATCTTCCAACTTCAGAACAGAACCTAATCTCGCCTATACCTCGACCTTCCACCTTCAAAACAGACTTAAACTAATCTCGCCTATACCTCGACCTTCCATGTTCAGAACAGAACCTAATCTCACCTATATATCGACCTTCCACCTTCAGAACAGACCTAAACTAATTTCGCCTATACTTCGACCTTCCACCTTCAGAACAGGCCTAAACTAATTTCGCCTATACCTTGACCTTCCACCTTCAAAACAGGACCTAATCTCGCCTATACCTCAAACTTCCACCTTCAGAACAGAACCTAATCTCACCTATACCTCGATTTCCACCTTCAGTACAGAACCAAATCTCCCCTATACCTCGACGTTCCACCTTAATAAAAGAACCTAATCTCACCTATACCTCGACCTTCCACCTTCAGAACAGACCTAAACTAATTTCGCCTATACCTCGACCTTCCACCTTCAGAACAAACCTAAGCTAATCTCACCTATACCTTGATCTTCCACTATCAGAACAGAACCTAATCTCGCCTATACCTCGACCTTCCACCTTCAAAACAGACCTAAACTAATTTCGCCTATACCTCGACCTTCCATGTTCAGAACAGAACCTAATCTCACCTATATATCGACCTTCCACCTTCAGAACAGACCTAAACTAATTTCGCCTATACTTCGACCTTCCACCTTCAGAATAGGCCTAAACTAATTTCGCCTATACCTTGACCTTCCACCTTCAAAACAGAACCTAATCTCGCCTCAACCTTCCACCTTCAGAACAGAACCTAATCTCACCTATACCTCGATTTCCACCTTCAGTACAGAACCGAATCTCCCCTATACCTCGACTTTCCACCTTAATAAAAGAACCTAATCTCACCTATACCTCGACCTTCCACCTTCAGAACAGACCTAAACTAATTTCGCCTATACCTCGACCTTCCACCTTCAGAACAGAACCTAATCTCGCCTATACCTCAACCTTCCACCTTCAGAACAAACCTAAACTAATCTTGCCTATACCTCGATCTTACACCTTTAGAACAGAACCTAATCTCATCTATGCCTCGACCTTTAACCTTCAGAACAGACCAGGGGCGCACATCCTTAAAATTATTCGGGGGCGAAATTTTTTTGTTGCAATTTTCAAAATTAGTTGTCAGGAAATACTACGGGAGACCAAATATTCAAGCAATCGTTTAAAATTGAGTGTATTCAGCGCATATCTAAAGTCCTACATTTATAAGACTACTTTATATTTTTTTTACAAAATTGGTGAATTTAAATACTATACTTAAACGAAAATATTTTAATTAAATTTGCATATCGAATATGGTGCGCAGAAAAAATGCCCCGAATTAAAAAATAGGAAAAAATGCCCCCGAAAAAAATGCCCCAATTTAAAATTAGAAAAAAATGCCCAACACAAAATTTTAAAAAAATTATTAATTAAAATTAAAAAAAAAATTTTTTAAAAAAGATATGTTAAATAAAGATTTTTTGTAAAAAAATACAAAAAGTTAACTTTTCATCTAAAACATTTAAAATTTAAAGTAAACTAAAAAACTCAGCATACGAAAATTTTTTAAATACAAAAAAAAATTTATAAAACAGCAAATATTTTTAGACTTTGTGTGTATCAGAACACTTTCTAAATATAATTTGTGTTTCAACTGATTTTAACAACACATTCCCACAAATCTGCACTTTTGCTATTGTTTTCAAGAACTTTATAAAGAAAAAAACCCTATACATTAAGAAATTTTAGAAATTTAGCCTTTTAAAACGGTACCAAATAAAAATATTTATATAATTTAAAAAAATCCTGAAAATCAAAAATTAGGGGGCATTTTTTCCAGGGGCATTTTTTTCAGGGACATTTTTTCTGGGGGCATTTTTTCCAGAGGAATTTTTATCTGCAACCATCGATTATACACTAGTTTAAAAAAATCCAAAATTATTAGGGGGTGGAATAATAGGCTTTTCATTTGAAAAATGAAGTAGTCTACCAGGCACATTAGAGGAATTGATGAAAGGATATTTGATTCATAGAGAAAAAAAATAACTGAAGGTTGGATAGTTTTATATGAATGAATGTAGTCTAAAGGCAAAGAATCTACTAGACACCATGCGATGTTTATATGAAAAAATCTGATTGATTCAGGGGCAAGGGTATAAAATGAAATTATAATTGTGCAAACAAAAATAAAACAAAAAATTAAGATCGCATTATTTCATTTTACTCAGCATCATTCAAAAATAGTTTAAAAGCTAAATTGATACAAGCTACAAAAATCTACAAAAAGTAAAATAACTGTTAACATTTTGCAATGATTTGCCTTTTATAATAACTTTTAAGGAAAAAAAGTCTATGAGAAAAAGTTATAGAGCTTCAACAAAAACTAAAAAATTTTAGAGCATAACTTAAGCTTTTTGAAAACTAATTTGACGTATCCCCTACAGCATACTCTATGGGTGGCATGGCAGGTTGGTTGAGATGATCGACTCAGCACGGAAGCCTCTGAATTCGAATCCTCATCGTTACGAATTTGTTCATAGTTTGACATAAGCGGTACATCAGATGTGCGCCCCTTCTAAGCAGGGTGGACTGAAAGCACTCTTGTCTAGAGAAACATTTAAAGCTAATATATCCAAAGCCTTCTTATATTTATTAAAAAAATATTATGATAACTCCACAAAAAATCAAGAAATTAGTTCGAAGTTGCACGAACTTAATGAAAAGTTTGATAATAAATTTGAAGTACTCAATGATAATTTCTCTAAATTAAGTCAAAGTCTTGAAACACCAACAAACAAAAAAGTGCTATATTCAGATGATGTTAAGAGTTGTTGTTTGTTTGTCGAGTCCAACGATGCTGATTTAAAAGAAGACATCCAGAAGACGAAGTCTTGTCTTACTACTTTACCTGTTAATTTTATTAAAGAAAAAAAGAACTCCATAAAAATCAGCTTTCCTGATAAATCTATTTTACAAAAAGCTCAAAAATTGATGTCTGAAGTAAATATTTCTTCCAAAAAAGTCGAACCCTTACTTCCTAGGCTACATTTGCATTTTAATGAAAATGTTTCTAAAGATGACATCGTTAATGACATTTTAACCAGAAACCCTTACATAAAAAATTTAGTGGATAATGGCAAAGTTTTTAATATTTTGTTTATTAAAAATTCGAAATTTGGTGGAAAAAAAGTTGGTAACCTTCAAGTTATCACCAGAAATTTACAATTACATCAAGAGTAATGATTTTTATATATTTTTCGAGTATAGTAGAGTCAAATGTTTCCCGTATTTTTCTGTCATGTTTTGTACTAAATGCTGTATGTACGGACACACTAAAAAGTTATGTAAAAATAGTGAAATATGTAAGTTTTGTGCTGAAAACATGATTTAAATGAGTGTGCTGTTATGAACCTCCCCAACGTACATATTTGTTACAATTGTAAAATGAAAAAACTTACCAATCAGAACCATATAGCTGGCTCCTATCAATGCCCCTGTTACATAAAAGAACTAGAATTTGTTAAAAATTAAACAGTCTATTCATGAATTTTTTTGACAGTGATTCAATCAGTATGTTAAACACTCATAAATCTACTCATCAATCATATAATGATTTTTTTTTCAAAAGATATCTTCAGCTCCATTTTTTTCCACGAAAACTTTCATAATCCATCTTCCTCTTCAACATGTGATCTTTCTCGATCTTTGAGCCTTTACAATTTAAATATTGTTAGTCTTAACATTAAATACCTCAGAGCTAAGTTTGAAATTTTAGAGGCATTCTTTTTTCAATTCAACTCTCTTAATCACTCCCCTCTACATGTAGTTTATCTCCAAGAAACTTGGCTAAATGATGCACGTTCGAGTTCCTTTGAAATACCAGGTTATGATTTCATTTTTGTGCCTCCTAGGATTAGCTCACATGCTGGCCTTGCTTTTTATGTTCACAAGTCAATAACTTATAAAGTTTGTACTTTGAACAATCCGAGTAACTGTTTTGAGATATTTACAATTTCTCTTACTTTATCTAATTCTAAACTACTGTCTCTTAATAATATTTATAGGAAACCATCTTCATCTAATCAAGATATTGAGTCATTTTTTTCTGAGTTTGAAAAACTTTTATCTGATTATAAACTTTGTAGCAAAACTGCAATTTTTTTAGATTTTAATTTTGATCTTTTCAAACATGATAAATCCAAAAATGTCAAAACCTTTCTCAATATTTTTTCTTTAAATGCCCTATCACCTTTAATTTCGAAATTAACTCGACCTACTAGTAGTTCGCTTATAGATAATATCTTTTTTCTGATTGCTTAATAAGGAAAAAAGCTTTTAACTTGTTATATGATATTTCAGATCATATCCCAATTTTAGTAACCTTAGATGTCTACCCATTGATGAAAAACTTTTTTTTCAAATCTAAGTTTAATGCTGCATCATATGTTAGGGATGTAAGTTCATTTAATTGGCACAATTTACTTGATAATTACATTAATTTCCCAAATCTTTACTTCCATAAACTAAACTCTAAGCTTGTTGACTTTATTAACAATAACACACGTTATATTAAGATTAAAAGAAATTCTAACTTTTATTATAATTACCCAATTAAATCATGGTTGAACAAGGAAATTTTGGATTTAATTAAAGAAAGAAATAATGTGTATAGGAGGTTAAAGAACTCATATTCTGATACATATTCTGAGCTAAAATTGAAATATAATTTGCTTAGGAATAGTATAAAGTATAAATGTAGAACACAAAAAAAAATTTTGTAAACGAACACAAAAGTTATTTGGCTAGAAGTAAAAAATAGATTAAATATTAATAAATGAACAAATATAAATTTGAATTTTGGTGGGGGGTTAATTGAAGATGAAGAAACTGTTTGTTCAATTTTCAATGGTAAGTTTAGTATGAAGTTACCCTACTCTCAACCGAAAAAAACTCTACCAAATACATAGCACAAGTCCATACTTTAATTCTAATAATCTATTTTATCTTCTTCAGTTCGGTTTTCGTAAGAATTATAACACCCAGTCAGTACTTACACATTATATAGATAACATTTTGAATACTCTTGAGTCCAATGATGGAATGCTTTCACTGTTCTTAGATTTTAGTAAAGCTTTTGATAATCTTTCACACCAAATTTTATTCGATAAACTGTCTCTCTATGGAGTGCAAAGAAATTCCTTGCTTCTAATCAAATCTTATTTGCTTAATCGTCAGCAGTATTTAACTTTGAATAAATTAAAGTCTAACGTTTCTACCATTAATATGGGGGTTCCTCAGAGTTCTATCCTGGGCCCTCTATTATTCCTGATTTTTATAAATGATATACGTGTATCTAATTGCTCGCAGGAAGTTTTATTGTTTTGCTGATGATGTGACAATAAACATTCCATTTTCGGTAATCTTTTACTTTACGGTTCCGTCAATCAAAAAATTTCACTGACAAATTATTGGCTGTTGTGATGTCAATCAAACTATATAATTTTTAAGTAGTTTTAATATATAGGCAATGCTATAAAGCATAAAAATTACAACATATATATAAATGAATAAATAATACAAAAATTTGATATAAAAATTGATTAAAATCTTTTTTTATGGAATTCAAACTATAATAGAATTTCATTGAATATATTTTACTAAAAATTCTAGATCTAACATATATAAAACTATGTCAGTAAATTTAAAAAAAATAGAAAATTTACAACGTTAAAAATTCAAAAATTATAATAAAATTTTGTTGAATGTATTTTACTAAAGATTCTAGATATAATTTACAAAAAATAAGTGAGTAAATTAAAAAAAAATTATAAAAATGAGTTAAAAATAAAATACATACTTTATTTCTGTTCAATACTCGAGGTTACATAATTCCTTTAAAGAGTTTAAAAACAAAGTGAAGCACAAACGAATATTAATGTATAGTTTTATTAACTATTTTAAAAATCAGATTTATCATTCGTGAAATAAATACCAGAAGTTTCAATTTTTAAATACAATTTCGTGTTGACTCAGAGTAGTCAGTAATTGCATTCACTTCTGAAGAAAGTGAAACAATTATTGATGTAGGTCGTAGGAAAACAAATTTGTCATTCTCGCATCAAAACATCTCTCAATTTATAGCAAAACACACAGAGCTTGTGTCTGATCGATTTGCGTATAGCGTTTGTATTTTTGTTCTGTGGTTCTGGTTGTATTCGTATAAGATGTTTCGCTCAGCACAGATAGCAACACACTTATGTGCTAATACTGATTCATAAGTGTATGAATGTGTTTTGTATGGTATGGGTTTGAATAACAAAATCATTCTTTTGTAGTTATTACTTGATACCACACATATGCATCCAAACAAACAAAAAACAACACACGGAAAATATAACCAAATTCACCCACATAGGCTACACTCGCTCAAATCTCTGAGTGAGAATACAATTTATCTGAAAATTGGAATTTTTCTTCTCTGTTACAAGTTTTAAATTCAAATGATAAATTAAAAATTTAAAATAGTTTGCTTCGCACAAAGTTATTTTAAATATTTTCCAATGCAATGATTGCCTACAAAATTGTAGATTAATAAAGAGAAATAATGTATCTGATGGATATTGTTGGAAATGTTATGTTTGTGGTAAAAAAAAAGACCACATCACCTTAAATTCTATGATTCTGTTCATTTATGGATGGTGTCGTGACTATTCATTAGACGCTATTCATGAAGCATCTATTGGAAGTGGACGAACTGCTGTAGAATGGGCTAATTTTTGTAGGGAGATTGCTACAAGTTGGCTTGAAAGAAATTGTTTAACTGTTGGAGGTTTTGATAAAAACTTTGAAAAAATCATGGTAGAAATTGATGAAAGCAAGTTTTTTCAAGGAAATATCACAAAGGTACTTGGAGAGAAGGTCATTAGGTGTTTGGAGCAATTGAAAGAAATAGTAAGAAATGTTTTTTAGTTGAAGTTGAAGATAGGAGCGAAACAACTCTTACACAAATTATACAAAGACACATACTACCAGGATCCATTATTTTTTAACGGATGGCCTGCTTACAGGAAGATTTCTAACTATAATAATGGAGTTTATGATTATTGGGTAATACACCAACGTAACTTTGTTGACCCAAATGATATGAACATTCACACGCAAAACATTGAAAATCTTTGGATGCGGGCTAAAGGAAAATATAAAAGACAGTTTGGCACCTTCAACGAATTATTCAAATCATATTTAGATGAGTTCATTTGGAGAAGCCATTTTCCAAAAGTAAAATTATTTTCTGTGTTTTTAAATTCTTTAAAAGATTTATTACAACCTCAAAGTATGATAAAACAGAAATAAAGTATGTATTTTTTATTTATAAAATATTTTTTTTATTTACTCTCATACTTTAATGTAAATTAAATCTAGAATCTCTAGTAAAATATTTAAATATTTTATTACATATTATAGTTATCAGGCGCGGATTCAAGAAATGTAAATAGGAGGGGCGCAAAACGTGCACAAGTATGTTATTAGCTGTTTTGATGGGGGTCTCTTGATGAAAATTCACCATTATCAAAACTCTCTGAATCAAAATCTCTTTAACGAAACCCACAACCTTTCATCATGAAGATAACCAAAATCATAGCATATTAAATAAAACAGGTAAATAACTAAAAAAAAAAGAAAGAGGTATTGAAATTAAATTTATTGCAAAAATCCCTCAAAAACTAAATCGTATGTTTAGTTATTTCTCTGCCAAGAGATTGATGAGAAGCATTCTTCGTGGTTGTTGTCTGGCATACATTTTAACGACTGCATCAACATCAATGTTGATGTTCCGGGATACATAAAGAAGAAGAAGCGCATTTAATCTTTCTTTCGTCATAGAACTCCTGAATGCTCCTTTAATATGTTTTAGAGAGGAGTTTCCACCTTCAACTCCAATTGAAGAAACTGCTGTTAGTTGTAAAAAATGTAAAACTTTAGCAATGTTCGGAAACAGATTTGGACAGGTTCTTATGTCTGATAGCGTGGAAACTAAAGTGGTTGGAGTGTCTTCTTGGCTAAGCCATAACTTCTTCCAAAGCTCTAGTTCTTGAGAAAATGTAGAAGAGGATGGTAAGTCGGTATTGTGAAAATCAATTAGGGAAGAAACTGTTTCCTCTGTAATTTTGCAAAGATTGCTTGGTAGAAATGGTATGAAAACTGCTCGTTTGAAATATTCCTTTGCATCTACAGCTTCAATATTATTTCTAAGTGTTTGCTTACTGCATCTTCTAGGAATTGTCATTGAAATGCCAGCTAAGTTTATCATTTTTTCTGAATTTGAATATATGATATCATATTCGGCTTCATTGGTTCTTGCAGATTTGAGAGTTTCCCTAATCAGTTCCACCATGTTGTAAGCTTGAATTACGTCCATTTCAGTTCCCTGCAGTTTATTGCTGAGTCCCATGAAGTATTCAAAAATATATAACACTGTTTGGAAACTGATTATAAATGTGCAATCTGTTATGCGCTTCATTAGTCCATATGCCTCTATTACGGCTTTGCCAGCCCATCCGCATTCATAAGAGCCAATTGCATCCAAACATGCAAGTTTTCAAGAGTGCAATTTCCAAAACATTTTAAAGAGAATAGTAAAAAAATATAGAGAAAGTATTCTTTAACTCCATCATTCAAACACAACAAACATTATATTTGAAATTAAAAAATTTCAAAGTTACACAAAACTAAATAACTTTGCCAGTTATTTTTCAACTTACTTTGATAATTTTAAGAGGGGCGCGCGCCGGGTGCGCCCCCCCCCCCTTGAATCCGCTCTCAAAAAACATTCAAATTATTTTTCAAATTATTTTTCATTTATTATAATTCAATTATCTTTCACTTTCAATACTCACAATTACTTTTTATAACTTGAAAACGGTGTTAGTGTACACCGAAATTAATTGTTATTTTAATAAAATAAATTTCCTCCTCATTCAATTATTATTTTCTTCAAATTAATTATCGATTTAAAATGGAAAATCCAATTCAATTTTTAAATGTAGGAACATCTACTCACTGTAAAATAATAAGAAAGCAGCAATCTCTTTGTTTACAGCAAATAAATTTGTTGGAGTTTGAGTCAAAATATTTCTTTTTCAAAGAGCATTGGGAATTAAGTTTAAGCTCCAACAAGCACTGCCAGCCTTTAAATCTTTATCATATTTTTCACTATTCAAGAAATTATTTTCAAAGAGCTCAATGTTACTATTTTGATTTTCATAAATTTCATCATCTTCATCATCATCATTAGAAGATTCATTATGCTCATGAAAAACTTGAAGAGTTCCTTCATCTTCATCAACACAATTTTCATTTGGAGATTCATCTTCTTCCATTGGTGTCGTGGTCTCTATTTCAATCAACTTGTATTCATCTTTCTCAGACAAACTTTTAAAAGATTCAAAATCATCCTCACTATCGGTAAAATTTTCAGAGATCAAGGAAATCAATGTGGAGACGTTTTTGAAAGAATTTCTTTTTTTCGACATGTTTATAGAGTTAAATTTTTAACAATTACAATGTAAAAATAACTTATAAAAAGTAAGCAAGGATGCAGAAGTAATCAACAAATATGGAGCAAAGAGTTGTGTTCAAAAATGAAAAATTATGTTACATTCACATCAATTTGTCAAAAACATCTGTGAATAAGATAGACTAAATGCATCACTGCATAATAAATACATAGTGCAGTGGAAAAATAAGCTTGAAGTAAGAGAGAAAGATAAAAGGTCGTGTGTACAAAATGTACACATGTTTACCATGTGAAAGTGTTATTCACGCACTATGAATTGGGACAAGACGATGAATTTCATGATGCTGATTTAGTTGCATTGATAATAGTGAGTCACATGATACTCAATAGTTGTGTCTAATTTTTTATGCCTAGAGGCTCATAGTTGAAATACTAATGTGTACACAGGGGGGGGGGGTTCAATATGGGAAAATACAGGCCCATCGGGTACTGGATTGAAAAAGTTTCAAAAGTTTGCAAGACACAACCTACCCTTTATAACTGTATTGGTACTTAAAAAAACTGACACTTTTTTTGAATATACCACCCTTGTCACTCTATATTTATTTGTCGCTTTCATATTTAGCTTTGAGAAATTGAATATATGAATCTGTTTATTATGAAAAACATGTTGTAAAGTCATTTTTTATTTAAAATTTTATCTTTCATTTTTGCATCTACCACATATTGTGGAGGAACACTTTTTCCATGTAAACTTTTATAGTGCTCTTCTAAGCACAATGTCCAAACAACACAGTTACACTTATTTTCAGGACATATTATAGGTTTATTGTTTGTTGACTTTATGTTCATGCTTTTACTGTAGATGGTACAATCTGACATGACAATTTTAAAAAAAATTTCTCTTCCCTTTTTTGAGCTGAATTCTATCTTTGTTGAACAATTTTCTGATTTGAGACCACAGAGTCCGCAAATAATTGTATCAATAAGCTCAATAAGTTTTTTATCATTAACATTTTTCATACAATTTTGCATTTTTTTCATTTCCATTCTTTATTTCTTCCTCTGCAAAAAGAATTTCTTTATATTCTTTAGTAAAAAAAACTTGCTGCACCCAACAGGAGGGTCCAAGTCAATTGATGGCTTGATGGGTCTACATTTTTGTAAGCACGATTTAAATTCCTCTTGGGAATTTTCAGTCCAATATATCTTTTCATTGACTATCTTAGTTTTCAGCTTTAATAAAAGTAAAGTAAAATTGCATTTTTCTTTGTCGTATTCTACATAATTTAAACGTTTTTTTTTCAGAATCAAAAATTTGTTTAATTAAAAAAACATCAACTTTATCTTCGGCTATAACACAGTCAATAATATAAAGGAGATTGTCCAAAATCTCTTCTGTGTTTGGATTCTTCAGTGTTTCTAAAGAGAGACCCCTGACTCTTTTCAACCTATCTTTGCTCAAAAGAGTTTTCCTGATTAAATTTTTTAGACAAGTTGATTTATAAATTTTGGTTCCATTTATATATACTGTTGGTTCGTGCTTCTCTTTTATTACTTCTGACAGAGCTTCTACAGAAGTAAAATCTTTTTCATTAAGAGGAAACATCAGAGCACTATTTCGATTTTCTTCTAATAGAAAAGGATCTTCAGTTGAAAGTCTAACTCCAATTAAGCAGCCTTCTCGATATGGACACCTTAACGTAACTCTCTTATTGACCAAACTGTCAACATCAGCTTCAGACAGGTAGCAAGCTTCATAGTAGCCTTTCATCCAACAATCAATATTCTATAATACAATATACTTTCAAATTTTTTTGAAAATTTTTATCACGTCCATATAAAAACTAGGATTGAAAATGTTCAAAGAGGTAATTTAAATTTATTAAATTTTGATAAAAATAATTTTTTTTTTAAATTTTTTAATTATTAAATTACTGCAATATTGAAATTGAAAAATGTTTTTTATTGTATTAAATTTATTGTATTTTTTTGTATTTTTTGTTGTATACTATTTATTAAAGGTAGGGTACTAAAATTTTTTTTCACATTCCTGAAGAGTATACCCACCCACCCACTCCTGGGCTATTTTTTCCTAGCTTTGAACCCCCCCCCCCCTGATGTACAAAATGTACACACAGTAACGTTTGAGGGTGAAATTCAATTTAAATTTGAAATTTATAAAAAAAAAATTCCTAATTTTTTTTATTTACTGACACGATACTAATGTAAATTAAATCTAGGATCTTTAGTAAAATATAGTTAATGAATTCTAATTAAATTTGAAATCTATAAAAATATTTTTCTTAATCTTTATATTATGATAGAGTTTGCTAATGTATAGTTTGATTGACATCACAACAGCTCAAAGAAATTTTTTGATTGACAGAACCGTAAAGTAAAAGATTACCCCGTTTTCTATGGCAAATCCACCCAAAAAAATGGACTTTTTCAACGATTACCTTGGGCAATTCTTTGAATGGTGTACTCAAAATTGCATGCATATAAATGTATCTAAGTCCCTTTGGAAGTATGAATAGAAAAATTCCAACTGAGAATTTCAAGTTCGAAGTTGTTGAATATTATAAATTACTTGGTGTCATCATCGACTGCAAATTGAAGTGGAAACAACATATCTCTTATGTCAATTCTATTCTGTGTAGTAATTTAGGCATTCTAAAACACAATAAGTTTTTGTTCCCGACCAAAATCAAATTATTATTGTACAACTCCTTTTTTCTCCCTTATCTTAATTACTGCATAGTTCTATGGGGTCATCAAAACTTTGAGCTATTGATAAAAACAAAAACGAATTATACGCTATATAACTAGAAGTCATTACTTATCTCATACTACCCCCTTATTTTTTAGAGAGAACTTACTAAAGGTTAATGACTTGTATGTGTATAATCTATCAATGGTTACCTATAAACTTTTAAATGGATTTCTACCTAACATATTTAATGAGTTTATTGTATTTAACTACATGAACCATGAATATAATCTACGAAATAAATCCAATTTATCACTTCTATCTTATTGTAAAAAATTATCTAAATAATCTATAAAATATAAAATTTCTCATAACTTTAACTTTTTTATGTTTGTATCTTGACATCATTGGGTCTTCATCCCAAATGAATAAATCAATTTTTTCAAAAAGTTCCTTCACATTACTTTGTTTTGAAAAGCAGCACGTAGAAGTTTCATGGCACGGAATAGGAATACGGACTCTTGAGGGAGCAGTTTTACCTCCTTTGAGAAGCAGAGCAGATATTCCAGAAGAAGAATCGGCAATACAAATTTTTCTTTGACTTCGGATTTTTGACATTAGGATATTGTAGATGAAAGTCTTGCCACCTGGTCCATCTAAGAAAAAATTGTTGTCTTTGGCTGGATTGAAGTTTGTCAATGAATTCAATATTTCACTAACAACGGAAGATTGGTCCTCATTCATTTTTCTGTAGTTTTCTTCGAAATGAATGTTTTCTTCTTCTAGGTTATAATTGAGTTCTTCATGGAAAATGCTTGAAAGTGGAAGGTTTGTTTCTGAAATCCTTTCAAACACAAAGTATACAATCGTCTTTCCATGGATCGCGAGAATAGAATCAATTTTTAGGAGTTCAGAAGTGTAGGCCCATTTTTTCCATGTTGTAAAATAGTCTTCACTGAGATGGTCTTTAAACTTTATCCATAATTCAAGGGCATTAGGAATTTCTGTAAAGATAAGAAGAACAGCGAAAAGGCTTCTCAATTGATTGGGCATAAAACTTTGAATACATTCCTTCAGTATTTCTTCTGCTTCCGAGTTAACAACATAAAGACCTCTTTATGGCGGATTCTTTGAAGGTTTTACAGACATAGGAGCTTTCAGAAAGAGTTAGGAGGTCTTTAAATGAAGTGGAACCTGAAATATTATTCAACAAAATAGGTAAAAAATAAATATCCCCAGAATTGGGATGAACGAATTTATTTGGTCCAATGGCTTTGACATTTCTTTTTCCTATGGTCCATTTTTTTCATTTTTGATTAAAGGTGAATATTTATGGGGAAAATTAATGTACTTGATGGTGCGTGCTTCTGGTATCTCTCGATTTGCCCAAAAATAACCTGTGAGAGTGGTGTCAAAATTTCTATCATTAACTGGTGGAGTCTCTTCAAAAACTACAGACTGATTATCTGGTAGGTGTAAATCTAACTTAATTACATAAGGACTATTGGGGTGAAGAGTGAAATTAAACATTCTATAACAACTCTCTACAGCTGATATTATCTGGTATTAATAAAGGTATCAATCTCATTATTTAAATTATTATTGTTGTTAGTACCCTCAACTTGAATAATGGCTCGATCTGGTCCCTTATACACATACTACTTATAAATATACTTAACCGCTGAAACATACCTCTACATTAATATGACTTTGAAATCTGTACAATAAATAGGGACTATGTGGTACAACCCATCTATTACCCAACTCTTTGCCGTGTACTATGATGAATTTACCGTTATCTGGTCTCGAATAAAGGGGATAATTATTAGACTCTATCTATAGTATGGTATTAGAATTGAAAGACTTGGGATACTTCTTACTACATTTACCGTCTCTCATACAAATGGATTTCACATTATGTACCCCACATGGACCATGGCACATATGTTTTTTAACCAACTCATATAAAATTGGATGACTATCTCTATCAGGAATTTGGGCAGAAATAATTTTATCTATTTTTTCTTCAGTGTCTATTGGTTCATTTAGGATAAGTAAAATATGGGCATGGGGTAGAGAACGTTTCTGTAACTCGATGGTGTAAACATAACCCTTAACGCTACCAAATATATTATTATGCAAACATTTTTCCATTAGCTCAAATAAATGTCGGGGACTTGAAGTGAAAGAAGCTGGTAAAATTATTTTTTTACCAATTTCTCTAGGGTTGATGTCTGACTCTTAAATGGCATCTCTCAATACCTGGAATATCTCGCCTCTTAACATTTGTTGGTTGTTTTTTACATAAATAAGTCTAAGGTGTTCTATCTTACAATACATATCTACTATATACTTATGGAAAAGACGACCACACTTATGAATAAATGAATTGGTTCTATATAAAATCCTCTGTCTATAGAAATTTAAGGGTGTTAATTTTCTATTATTATCTGTATTCTTTTCAAGCCTCTTACTCCAATCTGACTCACCAAAAGGGAACAAAATAGGATAGGCTAGGGGATCATATAATATGAATGGCACTCAGAAATCCTCTTCAAATTGTTTTGTTTGGTAGATATTACTATGACCCTGGAACTACCACTTCCTATTTCACTCATGTTTGTGTCTGGTAAAAAACAGCAACTTCGTCTAATAATGGAAGGTGATATCTACGATTATCTTACGACTCTAGGCATTTTATAACTATGGTAAACTCATTATTAGGATTACTTTTAAAACTTTTACTCGCATTATTAAAAATATGGCGTAAATAATTATTACTTTCTAAATAAAAGGAAACCTCATTGATTATAATCCTGGAAAACCCCTCTCTATGCCTCAAATTGTTTTTTCCTCAACTGAAATGTCTGAAAAGTATACCTGCAAATATTTGGGTGTTTGAAGAAGATGGTAAAAGCCCGCCTATATGGGGGCCCTGCCATACGCTTTATTTTGAAAAAATTATTGGACCTATCATACTCGTTATTATTTTTAAACCCCACCGATATAAATGAAAACATGTTATACGAAATTATGTTGGACTTAAAATGTTTACTATCTACAAATTCACCTTGAATAATCTGGTTAAAAACCCCATCTACCTCTCTTAAGTCATTTACAACGGTCTTACCTTTATTACAACACATATATTTTTATTAAACAATAAAACTTGTGAAAATGGGCATAAAAAAATTAATTTCCCAATATAATTAGAATTTGATTATCATTAAATAAAGAAAAATAAGGACTGTTCTGTGCAAAACTTGTAGAAGGAAGATTAGCAGAAGAAATCAGTTGAATTGAATTTGACTTGATTCTTCTCCACTGACTCATCTTGAAGAGTCTTTCTTTTCTTCTCTGGAAGGATTCAGTAATTGATTTCTTCTTCCACGCTTTGACCAAATTATTGATTCAATTTCTTCTTTGAAGTTGATTTTCCTTTTTCATTCTTCTTCTTTTGATTTGACCTAAGTTTTGACAACCTTACCTATCTTACTTGTTTTCTCTCACCTTGAATACTTCTTCTTTGGTTTTCTCTAAGTTGGGATAATATTACCTGAGTTTTTTCTTCTGTTTCACCATATTTGCCGCCATCGCCATACTTATCCTTTCTTTCTCCTTCGTCAAACGCTTCACTCTCTCCTCCTTTCCTTCTTATTTTTCTTCTGCTCTCGGTAGTTGCGCAAGTACTCCAACTTGCCAACTCTCTTCTCCTCAGCGCTCTTCTCCTTTCTACTTTTCCTCTCATCTTTCATACTTTTTTTTTTTTCTTGTGAGGGCGTGATCAAAAATTTTAAAAAAAAATTATTAAAAAATTCTTATTTTTTTTATTAATTTAAATAAAATTTTAAAAAAAACTGGAAAAAAAAAAAAAAGGGGGGGGGAGGGGCACATTTTTTTCAAAAAAATAAAAATCCCTAATCAAAAAATTAAATATCAACAAATTTTATATTAAAATATTAGGCAGATAGATTTATAATAGCTTAACATTTTTTAAGAGAATAAAAATGCCAGGTGGGGGCACCTAGCCAAAATGGAGCATAAGAGGCCCGTCCTCGTTACGCCATTGTTTAAACTTATGCACTTAATAAACAATTTATGAAATTTTAATTTTTTGAAAATAATAAAAGTAAAAAGAATTAAAATTCAATTTACGATCTACAAAAACTGATCCAGAATCTAAGACGTTTTGTAGCTATTGTTGAAAGTTTATTACTTTTTTTTACGTGATAAAAAATTTAAGTACGAAATGTCTTGAACTCAAAAAACCATTATATAATAGATGCACATCTTTGTTTTAATTTGAAAGCATTACTTAGTTAAAAAATATTGATTAGAAAATTAAAATTCTAATGAAAAATATTTGTCCTTTTTAGACATTTCAAATGTTGCATATACACATAAGACTTTAAATGAAAAAAATTATATTTATAAATACAAAATGTTAATTGTAAAAAAATACGTATAATATTGAGCATATATGGAGTAGGGATTCTTTTCTCTAAAAGCTTTTAAAATATACGGGGTAGAAATATCAAATAACCCTCATATTCGTGAGGGCTAATGACCAAGACCCTTCGCGAAGAAAATGTAAATAAAATGCTCAAAAACCGTGAATCTATGAAACAGTGTTATTGAGTCGGATGCGCACCTTTTGAGAAGAAGCCGGAGTCTGAGTCGTGTTAATTATTGCCGCTCCCCCTTCATAAATAGTTATAATCATGCATGTTAGATTAAAAAATAAATTCATAGACGGCCTTTTTAGTGTGCAACGTTGCAAAAACCCAGCATAAAATTTTTTTTCATTTTATTCCAAGCCTTGTATTTTTGCAACCCATAGAAAAGGGCTGAAGAATTCAATAAAATTAAAGAATGAACTTTTTTATTTTACGTTAAAATTACTTTGTAAATGAGCAAAACTTAGTTTATGAGTAGAAAGTTTTTAGGAAAAAAAATTGGGATAAATTCAGCCTATGAATCATATTGTTTGTCTTAAATATAAAGGTTAAAGACAATAATTTAAAATCCTTTTGAAGAAAATGTAAGAAAGACACTAAACTACAAATACAAACCAATAGAATATTTTAATAAATTATGTTGAAAAAAATAGATCAAACATTTTGATTGCAACACAAAGCAGAAATGTGTAAAATTCAAGAAATTTAAGATTTTTTCTTGTATCTACACTTTTTTCCAATTATTATCTTATATTCTAAGAATATATTAAATTTAACACTTTGTTGTTTCACATGCATAAAAAACAGATACAAGATTCCTAATTTATCAATCTTATGAACTACTCCTAAAATTTTGAACCAAAATCAGAAATTATTTATATTCTTGTTTTCCTGTTTAAATTAGCCACATCTTTTCTGGTTTCAAAGTGATTATCTGTTTAAATTGGTAGTTTAATTGTTTTTCAAATTAAAAAAAATGTATTTTTGTATGATCACTATCATTTCGTGTCAAATCAACCGTTATGAAAACTGTCCAAATAGAATAAACTTAAAAAATAGAAACGCCCGAATTATTATTTATTTTGATTTTCGGGCATTTTGACCCGCACCTTGTCAGACACTCGGCATAACATCATACGTAACAATACATCAAACATATACAAATATTTCCTTACACGCTCAGACACAAAACATCATACATATACATCATAGATAGGATTCAAGTTCCGACACACAAAACATAATGCTATATATAAGGAAACATCATACATAGGATTCAAATTTCTGACACGCTCAGACAGAATTCATTATAAGTAATACATGACGCATATACAATGAAATATGGAAAACATAAAATCTGCGGTATCTTTGGATTGTTTACGTTGAACGCGCAATGTTATGATTGAACAATTTTATTAGAAGGACGTAAATGGGAGGGTCTTCGATCTTCACTTTTGGAGTTACAATATCCAATCTCATGCCTGTACATATAAGGCCGAGGAAAATCGATCATGAAGGCTTACAAGGGAATCTCGAAGAGCTTTATTTGTCCCTTTTTTAAAAACACATCGAATGATTTTTAATAACACTATATTCAGTAAGCACTTCTCAACTTGAAAAAGTTCTTTCCTAAAGCAGAAATTTTGTACAAACATAATGCCATTAGAACCTTTAGGTACGCATAATACCGGTGATATATTCTTTGGGGTCAGTGTTTCTTCAATCACTTTTAATTTTACCAAGTCAAAGATTATCTTTTTTTCAATGAGCTTTCTTTAATTTCTTGGAAGCTTTGTGAAACAAGAAAAGGTACTGACGAGATTATCTTCGGTGCGTATCCTTTCTTAAAAATTTTCTTGCTTTGCCTGCTTTTAAGGATATTTGCGCTGCCCATGTGCAATTCGCTGTTGAGACAGCAATCTATGAGGTCGAAGACCTGGAGTTTTGAAACATTTTTCCGAAATTTCTGAACTGTTTTAAAAGTTAAAAAGTTTGTTTTGAATCTTTTTTAAAACCTGTCCATAACCACGCAGTAAGATTTTTAGAGATAGACACTGACAACTTATCTTTGTCTTCTTTCGACATGGGCTAGGTGATGACGGATTTAACGTAGTAAAGGAGAAAGAAAACGTAAAATTGCGGAATGGTAACTTTGAAGGGATTATTGATGATGAACCTAGCAGCAGAAAATGACATGAAAATTTTAAGTAGAATGCTAGACTCAAGTGTGCATCAAAGTCAATGCTTTTGCCATTGCCAAAAAAAATGCTACTTGCTAGCAAAAAAACTATTATAAAAACTTTTAAATTTGCCCAAGACTTACAAGGAAGAAATGTTAATAAATAATACCTCGTGAACACTCGTTCTATTGTTTAGAATTATTTGGTATTAAAATAGAAATAAATTACTTTGTTAATTTAATACATTTTGTTTTGCTTAGAAACAATTGGCATCAGAATGAATGAAAAAGAGGGTTGTCTAGAAAATAGGCTAAGATACTAATATGTCTTCGTTAGGTATTGAAAAAACCTTACTTGCTCATTGTTCGACACAAAACTGGTAATTCTGCATTTTCGATCATAACACCCATTGATTGAATATCCTTTTTTGAAACTATTAATTTATACGATATTATATAACTTATCTGTTATTTTTAGATTAATTTATTCAAACAACTAGAAAATAGAAGCACAAACAGGAGTAAATTTTCACAAGAAAGAAATGTGAGAAGGACTCAAAGTTTAAATGGTAGAGTGATTAGAACTTCTATTGATTTTAAAAGAACAAAACTTAAAAATACTATCGTATCTTCTTTATTTCTTTAACTTCTTTTTTATTCATTTAAATCTTTTAGATTGAAAATTGCCCAACGATGAAATCACATGGATATTACGAAACGAATCTTTAGATAAAAAGATACAATTGAAGCAAATATTTTATGAAGGATCAAATCTAAAATACTTACATAAAAATCTACATTCTAAGATGAATTTTATTCAATAAAAATACGATTGTCGATTAAATTTCCTTCACTTAATGAAAAATTGTTTTTTATTACTGTTCTCTCTCTTTATTGCAAGTATGCTTATTAATTGAAACTTAAAATAGCATTTATTATAAAAAATATCTGTTTTTTAAGAAAGACAAAACATGTTGACCTATTTCTGAAAATTTGGATTTCTTTTATCAATTTAAAAAGTTTAAATAGCGATATTTTTGTGCTTCTGTTATTTGCTCGGATCAGGAATTTTGAATAAGACCTTCATTGTTATATTTTCTAATATTTATACCCTTTATCAACAAAAGCCTCATCAAAAATTCACTTAGAATGTGAATTTTGAAGAATACCTTCATGAATATATATATCTCCAAAATATTTATTTAGTTATCGACAAAAGATCTTTTTAAATATTTAATTGAAGAAGAGATTTGTGAGACCGTCAATTTCATAGACATCTTGATTGGTAAATACCCCTGTACTATGCACACGTTTATAAAATTCTGAACCATAAAAGCCTTTAATTCTATTCCCTTTTTTTGCTATCCAATAATTAAAATTAATGTTGAATGGCCACGTCAAATAAAAGTCAATATATATATATATATAAATTTTAATACTTTAAAAGTATTATTAAGTTTATTTTTAATTGCTCTTGTATTATTTCAATAAAACTAAAAGCAATCAAAAGAGAAGGTTAGGAAAGAGGTTAAAAATTTTTTGAAAATTATTTAATGAAATGCTAAGATAGCTACTACTGCTAATGATGCTCAGAAAAGCAAAATGTAATGGCAATGGTAAAAAGTTTTCGTATGCCGACTTTTCGAGGTGCGCACGTAGACAGATATTTGTAAGATACAATTTGTCATAACAGGTTGTTCCTCCATGACAAATCTTTCACAAAAAATATGTAGCAGGGGGGCGACCCTAGTTACAGCACCCCCCGCTCTTCCCCGTAGAGATCTAAATTTTCGAAATATTTATTTTCATAAAAAATAAAATTTTGCTTCCATCGACATACAAAATACATACAGACAGAAGAAAGGATTTTATTATTTGATTTTTTTAAATAAAACTTGTATTTAATTTCAATCATAAATTTTTTAGTTCGTTTTTCGCATACTTCAACTTTAAAAAATTAAAAAAATCCTTTTTAGCTTGTGATTTTCTATATCTTATCTGTGCCACCTGGACCATCAATAAAGAAAACATTAGCTGAAGATTTGTCATTTTTTTCTAAGGAACATTACTGAATCAGCAACCGAAATCTGTTCAACTTTAAGCATAGTTCTTATATTAGAAGCTTCTTCTCTAGCTTGTTGAATATTGGGCAGATCTTCAATTAATGTTTCTTTCAAAACTGGAAGTCCAAAATCAATAAGTGTCTTACTAAATTGTTCTAGAATACTTTGAAATGTTCAGCTTTGAAATCAGACTTATACTGGAGATAATCCTCCCTCATTTCCAAACGAAAGGTTTGCCACAAATGAGAAGAATTACTTGGCTCACCATGAATCAAAATAATGTGGCACCAGGTACGTGCAAAAGAAGAATGCGCAGAAAATATCCCTCACCCTCTGTAATACTGGCGTTATACATCCTACTTACTACTTTTTCAGCCCCATCTGTCTAATTACCCATTTTTTCCAAACTTTTGAAGACATAATGATAAGGAATATCAGTGTATAGGTGTACTGTCTGGCGTTTTTATCATTTTGATTGAGGTCAAACCAAGGCCCAGTCGTTCCCAACCACTGTGCCATAAAATTAAAGAATATTTTCCTTCAATCAGCATTGAAAAATTTGATTGGATTCGCAATCCTTTCCTAGATTTATCGATTATCAATCTTTCCAATTTTGAGTTATGTGAAGAGGAAGAATTAGCAAGCCTTTCCAGTGATCGTGGACTCAAATTGAAGTACACACAACTGTCATTAGACGCCTTTTGGATTTTTGTTATGGAAGAGTATCCAACTCTAAGTAAAAAAGCCATCAAAGTCTTACTCCAATTCTCAACTTCATACCTATGTGAGCTGGGATTTTCTTACCAAAACAACATCAAAAATAAAAAACGTGAAAGACTTAAAAACATTGAAGAAGAGTTAAGAGTATGTCTCTTTCACATTCGCCCACGTATGGCAGCAGTAGTCAAGAAGCACCAGGCACAACTGTCCCACTGACATTCACAATTATTATTCTATACCCGATACTGAATACAGGATACGTTTATTTGTGTGAATAAAAATTTTCTTTATATGATCTCCTATATTTTTAATATTTTATTGCAAAAAGGCTTTATGAGTAGAAAATATTCATTTTTTGGATAGGTGTGCCGCGAAAATTTGAATAGCTCAAAAGTGTGCCGCCATGTAAAAAAGGTTGGGAACCACTGAGCAATTAACATTGTATGCTGGGCCCTCTAGAAACGGCGGCATTTTCTTCGCCTTCTCTAAAATAAATTTTTTGTTGATTAGGAAGATGTAATGGGAGTCTAATAATGTTATGACTTTGGGTATGCATAGGAAATGTAAATATACGCCAAGATGCATCAGGAGGAGAAAAATATCTGGCATCTAAATATGTTTTAATTTCATCATTATATTCATTAATTTCAACATGAGCACGAGCAGTCTCAATTCACATGAGTAGTGCTTTTGTAGACATATTTGTAAAGATATTTAACACTTTTGATACTAACGCAGGCCTTCAAATTTATATGCGCGCTGTATTGCTTACATAAAAAGGGGTTATAAGGGACAACTCCTCTGTTATCTAATTCAACATTCCTGATAGTGACGGTGCGGCCGGTATCAGGTCGAAAATATAAAGGATAGCCATTATTATTAAGGATAGTGCGCTGATTAAAATCTTTGGGATAATCTTTAATGCAAGTTATATCTTGCATACATTGTTATGAATTATTCACATGGACAGTTAATTATTTCATATAGTTCGCGGTCTTCTTCAGGATCTGGAAGCCGAAATAAGTGTGTCAATGTCATCTGCATAATACAATTTAAAATCATTACTTAGATGCAAGAGCATGTGGACATGGGGAAGTCCTCTTTTTTGGAACTCAATAACATCTACATGGCCACAAATAACACCAAAAATACCATTCTTTAAGTCATTCTTTCTTCCACTTTTAGTTTGAAAACCCGTGAAACCAAGTCAGGTATATCAGAAGTCGTTTGATCTGGCAATACATTTTTAACAATTTCTGGCCATTTTGGGTTACATGTAAATTTTAAAAAAAGATCAGGTTGGCCATTTTTAGCCACAAGCGCCATCGCATCAAGATATAATTGATGCATTTGATGTGAAGACCTTTGAAAAGTTGATGGGAGAATAACAATATGACCGGGACGTAAATTACGATCACCAGCAGTACTTTGCTAATGGTCTACCAAACCTTGATAAGTTTCTGCTCTAAGTTGCCTTTAATTATTTCGAATAAAAGAAAGGCGTTGACCTTCAACTTTGACATAGGCATCAACCAAAAATTGTTGAAATAGTTTTACTGCTAAATGCAAAGCAGAAAAATCATTTCTAAAATCAATTCTATAAACATAATATTGTAATTGTGTTAGTCTATTGCGCACCGGAGTTGAATGTTGTGGAAAATTATTAAAATTTGGGTCCCACCTAGCTTGGCCCCTAGGAAAAATTAGTGGGTAAATCATTGAATCGAAGTTTGCAGAAATATATTGAATATGTCTAAGAATTTGATTATGGGGATATACAACAATCTGGTTATAAAGTGGAGACTGGAGGGGCACCATCATTACTGATGAAAATTACAGCAAATTCTTCGTGTAGAGCAGTGGTTCTTAACCTTTTTTCTATAATTCCCCATTTTTAGTGAGCGAACTCTCAATTTCCCACCACAGTTATCGTTCACTAAAAAAATGAATTTTAACCTATTCAGTGTTTAGTGGGTAAATATACATTTTGCTTTTTTGTGTCATTTTACAAACTCGAAAATTTTGTTTATATACTATATTTATTTCTTTAAAAAATTTTTGTTTATCAAACATAGTAAGAACGTTATCTTTTTTATAAACATATTTTTGTATGATATATTATTGGTATTAAATTAAAAACTATTTAGAGATTATTTTTTTAAAGCAAACGTCATTATGAATATAGTATCAAAGCAATAAAGTTAAATTGAAGACCGCTGTATTAAAAAGATGAGGCATTTCTCATAATTATAAAATATATATCAATTATATTTTTTTCACTATTTATTAACAAAATAAAATGAAAAAATGCAACATCATCGGTTTCAATGCGATTTCTGCATTTGTTTTGCATTGATCAGTGTCTCAATATTTTGCTTGATTTTTGAAATTCCGCAGCGCAAATCAGATTCAAGATCAATCAGGCGGTTTCACGATTTTATTTGGATTTGAGCCATGCTTGAAAACCCCTACTAGCACTGGTACTTCGAAGGAAATGCAACTAGACGTGTGAGAGCGGACAAAGCAACGCGAGGATACAAGTAAGGTTCAATATTTTGGCAATGTTTCTCGAATCGAGATTTATCGAGAATTCTCGAACTTTTTTGAAGTTTAACAAATCTAAAACCCATCTAGAAAAATACAACTTTCAATAATTTAAACTTATTAAAAATTATCAAAAATTTCAGAAAAATTTAATTATTTTGAAAGTTTAAAAAATTTCTTAAAAAAATCAAGCTATTGATACTTTTGTGACTAAGCTTTGTTCTAAGCTTAGTGACAAAAATCCCAGCAGAAGAAAATATACTTTCAGACTCCGTTGATGTTGGTGGAATACATTTTAAATTATTAAACAAGTTTTTGAGTTGAATTGACATTTTTCCTGTTGCTTCAAACGCTCTAGATCTTTAGAGTAACTAGTATTTCCATTATTAGTAAACATTTCATTTCTTGGATACATTTTATTTTTAATTGTGCTTTCAAGCTTTTCATTCAAACTTTTGTACTTTTTTTCACTTTCCACTTGAATTTCTTCATTTATATTTATGCTTTCGTTTTTATTTTTTCCTTCTTTCTTTAACAAATTGATCAAAAGTTCACGAACTTGGTGTGGGTCTAAAAGTGTCAAACTTTTGATTGATCTTTGATAATAATTTTTGCCAGAATTTAAATATTCTAAAAGACTAATAAGTTCTACGTTTCTTCTGACACTTATTCTGGAAATAAAAGAATCTTTAACTTTTGAAGACAAAGCAGTACTAAGAAAATCTAGCTCCTCAAAGATGAACTCAAACGCAGCTTCAGCTGTCAAAAGATTTGAATCCCTACTACAGATTCTCTCAGAAGCAATTTTGATCGGCTTCAGAGTATTCATAAGATCACATAAAAACTTGGTTTCAGATTCGGAAAATGAAATGTTTGTATTTATGTTAATTAAGCTTTTTGCAACACAAGATTTTATTTCAAGAAATCGTTCTATCATTAAAACTATACTGTTCCATCTTGTTTTCGAGTCTAAAACCAAATTTTTTTCTCTATTAAATTCTTTTTTGACATAGTTCTGTAAAATTTCGTTTTTCAAATAAGATTTTTTAAAAGTTTTAATAATTTTCCTAAGTTTTTTTAAAATTTCTTTAAAATTTATACCCATTTTTTTGTTGTGATCTGTGAGAAAATTATTGTATACAGCAAATGCTTGGCTGTCAAAATTGAAGCTAAGATCCTTTCTTAGAATCCTTCTAAGAAGCTTTCTTCAGATGAATAAGCTGATGTCTCTACACTTCTATTTTCTTTGTACAAAACATCACAAACAGCCAAATGAATTGTATGAGCATAACATATTTGATGATGCAAAACTCCGCTAATTCTTGCTAGTTATATCATCACATTTGCTCCATCCGTTAAAAAAGAAATGATGTGTTCTTGAAGATTGATGCTAAACTCTTCTAATTTCTGCTCAATTTCTTTAAGTGCATTTTCAGCGGTAAATGAGCCTTTTATTCTCATTAAGCCTAAATTAAAAAACTTACTTTGGCTTGAATGCAAGTTTAAAGTGAATACTTGGTTCTAATACTTTTCATTTAACGAAAATTGTTTGTTATTTACAAAAAAAGATATATTCTTAATTGTATAAACATAACTGAACTAAACAATATTATTTATTACATTCTTTTTTATATTACTTTGATGACTTTATCAAGCACTCAGTTTTTACAAACTAAATAGATAAGTCAACCAAAAAATTAAAAAAGTCCAAAGTTTGGTTTTAACTATATTGAGAATTTATCTTTGCTTATATAAGATATCAGTTTTTACACATCTCATACCGTTACCGAACTACGGGGACGCTGAAATGGCCAATAAGTCAACATTTTGGAAAGTGGAACAAAAAACTAGTGAATATGATAGGGATTACTGTTATTAAGAACTGTGTTAAGTTTCAGAAAGATTGGACTTGTAGTTTTGTCTGGGCAGTTACAGTAAATTTTAAAAAGTTGGAATTACGGGAAACCGAAAATAGCCAAAAAGTGAAAATTTTGGAACGTGAAACAAAAAACTAACGAATATGATAGGGAGTACTCTAATTTAGAACTATGTTAAGTATCAGAAAGAATATAGTCAGGAAATTGATTTATAAGACAATCCCTGTCTGTCTATGTCAAAAAAAAATTTTATGACGATTTTGACATTTTTTGGTACTCAGATAAAAAATTAATAACGTTCCCAAAAATTGTATTAGAAGTTATATACGAATAGTATTAGAAGTACAGTCGAACCCCGTTAATTCACGCACCAGTAACTCACGGGTTTCATTAAACCACGATTAATCCATGTCGCCCCTTAATTTTGAGTAGGTTTGCTGCAATGACACGCTAGCATTCAGACATTAAGAACAATACAGCCATGACATCCTGTCGTTCACGCCCACCCTTCACGCATTCAGAACCCTTCACGTATCCAGAAGACAAAAGTGTCCAGATAGAAAGAGCTATCATTGCTTCGTAATTGACTTGTGAAATTGCCTTAACAAGATAGTGGTCACTTTTCTCTTCTGGTCATTTTTCGTCTAGAACCTTTCACCTTTGTATAATTAACTTTAAATAATGTAGCGCGTTTAACATTGCGTTCAAACAATGCGTGTATTTTAAAGTGTAAACAACATTCTAACACTAATAGAGTACAAAATTATATTCACAGCGACTTCCAATCTATCTTCATAATATTCTATACTCATACCGAATCACATCCCCAAGACCTAAACAATATGTCCAAGCGCAAGCATACAACGTATACCATCAAGGAAAAGTTGAATGCTACCGAATGGGTACGAAATGGCGATAGACAAATACAGGTATGTTAACATACTATGTAAAGGGAAATTTATGAAAGAGTTAGTTTTTCAGGTTTGTCGAGACATAGGTGGAACGAATCTACTCTTCGTGGTTGGCTCCATGAAGAGGCCAAGCTACGAGACTTTACCCCTGATCTGGATGGTGAAGAAGCCTATAGAAAGCCTTTGAAAGTCATTCTAAGCTATTAACAAAGATATACAAATAGTATTTTAACGATAGTATATAATAGTATTAGAAGTACGAAGCCTATGAAAGTCATTATAAGCTATTACGGAGATATACGAAATAATTTAAAAATTAAGATCGGCTATAACTTTTGAATTACAAGCCCAAATCTATAATAATGAGTATCAAAATGTTCGTCTCCACGAGATAGACATATTATTTGAATTTTAAGAGCCAAAGGTATTTAAGTACAAAAGTTAAATCTTTTATAACTTGGTAATTATAAGAGATATTCAAAATCTTATAACAGATTCTTAATCTACGCATTAAATAGGTCTAGAATCCGCTTTAAAAAGTTTAATTTTAAAAATGAAAAAAAAAGTTTTTTTGGGATTTGTCAAACTCTCGTTTCAAAACAGCACTAGATATGACAATTCTATCAACGGATTCCGATACATAGTACTTTATTTAGTCAGAAAAGGCCTATTTATGAAAAATTTAGAAAGTTTTATTTTTTTTTTATCCATTTTCAGGTATCGGTGGATCGCGAACGATATTAGATATGGAAAAATTTAAAAATAATAAGTAAAAAATAGAATATTTTATATTGTGAAAAGCGTTGGATGTGCGAAATTGTAACTTTTTCATATATCCGTAACGTTAAATATTTTCTACTTTAAAAGGAATATCTCGAAAAGTATAATAAATATTAATTGCAGATTCTGAAACCTGTTTGAAGAAATAAAGTTTTTCAGCTATTCCAAGTGTGACAATGTCATTATTTTTTAAAATTTTCAAAAGGAATTAAACATTATTTCTAAGTTATTTTGCATTTAAATCTTTTTTTATGAAAAATATTTTTTGTTTGAAAAAATTAATGTTTAATAAATTTAATGAAGGAAACGGTTCAATTTAAAATTAAATATAAATAAAGAATTACAAAAATGGAACTAATTTTAGGGTTAGTGAATATACCCTAATCAGGGTCATAACCCCAAATTTTCCAGAATCAATAACGAACTTTCGGGTGTTTTTGAGATATTACTTGGAAAACGCTGACCCGATCGGGACCGAAGTGCCGAGGGTAAAAAGGGTTAACGTTAACCATCAGAAACTCTTCTTTCTGAAAATG
The DNA here is from genome assembly GCA_030549495.1 of Nectonema munidae. Taxonomy (NCBI): domain Eukaryota; kingdom Metazoa; phylum Nematomorpha; class Nectonematoida; family Nectonematidae; genus Nectonema; species Nectonema munidae. The sequence goes on from JAUIRK010001002.1 coordinate 419,120, forward strand.
AACATAGTTCTTAATAACAGTACTCCCTATCATATTCACTAGTTTTTAGTTCCACGTTTCAAAATTTTGACTTTTTGGCCATTTTCGGATCCCCGTAGTTCGGGGGCGGTATCAGTTATGTAAAAACTGATTCCACCGTTGGAATCAGCGTCAAAAGTTATATTAGAATGGACTGTCAAATTGGAGTTAGCTATGGAATAAATTTAAATAATAGAAAAAAACCTTAAACGCGGTCCAAATCGTTTGAAAATAGTACCAAAATGCTTATATTTGAGTAAATTTTCACATCCTCAAATTATATCAGATTTTGATAGTAGACAACATAAATTTACTTTATATCATAAAATAATCTAAAAATAGTTTAGCTTGTTCCTGTTATCTTTTGTGAAATTACAGCAACTAAAATATTTATTAAAATAATTATTTATACAAACTTTGATCAAAGTTTTTATTTTATTCGTATAAAATATAAACAAGCTTTTGTTGAAGTCAAAAGTTTCAGTGCTACTTTTTTTCAATTTGAGATATAACTTATCTAGAATTTTAATTAGCTTTAGTAAATCGAGTGTCATCCATGGATTATGGTAACTTTGGTATTTTTGTTTCTTTTATTTACAATAAACTTGCTGCAGTAAGAGATTTCTCTACTTAAAATACTAAACAAATTAAAAATAAGAGTTTAGGATTATTAAAGGAAGGTTTGCAGAGAACTACAAAATCAAATCCACTTAATTTACATAAAAACATATTTCTATCATATACTCGTTTTAAAAATGTATTATCCCATTTTTTTAGATCAACAGATATGAAATTTGGGTAATGATCAGAGACACAAGACTTAATAATAAAAGATTGAGTTTCAAGAACAGAGCTTATAAAGAAGTTGTCCATGCGGGTACTGAACTGAGGACGAGTCACTTTAGTTATAGATAACTAAAGAGAGTTAGATGACATGATATTTAGAAACTTGTGTGAAATCAAACTAATTGTATTCAAGAGATTATTATTGAAATCACCCATCATATAATTATATGGTAAAAGTTCATACTCAGACTAGAAATAAAATTTTCCATTTCTTTTTAAAAAAAAACCTTCGATAGATTCAGGAGAATTGTTCGGTTGACGGTAAACATGAATTAAAATATTCCGGCTGTTTTTTAAATAAACTTCGATGGTGAAAAGTTTGAAATAGCTTGTGAATACATTGTTATTAACTTGAGCAAAGCAAACAGAATCATGAACAAAATAGCATAAACTAGAATGTCTAGACAGAGAGCAAAGCTTAGAAATAAATTTGTACCCCTTAACATCGAAATAATTAACTGAGTATTGCAACCAAGTTTCTTGAATACCAACTATTAGAATAGGAAATATTCTGTTTGAATTAATACTGTTGATCATGTAACAAATATCTTCAAATTTAGCAGCTAGAGACTGTGAGTTTAAGCGATTTGCATTAAAACTTTTATTGAATTCAAGAAGTTCACCTTTTTCCAAATAATGAGATGCCAAATTGTACCATTCACAATATTCATTCAGATACTCACATTCAATAAGATTCAAGTCAGAAAATTCTTGATTAGAACACATTATAAGAAAGAAGTAGTTTACATTATAAGAAATATCATAACTAGATTCATTGAATAAAATTCATTTTAACTTTATTAATTACATCAACATTTATTGCAACAGTTCTAAAGACTCTAATCATTATAATTTCTACTTTTACAATTGTAACATACGTACATTTTGGGTTTATCTTTGACTATACATTTACTAGCGCAATTATTATTGGAGCAAAATTTACATTTACTTAGATTGCTTCTACATATTTTTTTAGTATGCCCATATAATAAACATTTAGTACAAAAATTAACATTAACTAAATGATGTATTTCATTATATTTTGCAACAATAGTACTAAAATATTTGTTTTATTTATCAATAGAAATTTTCATAAAAATAAATCGGATATGATCAATAAATTTTTTAATTTTCTTCAATACAATTATTCAGCATTATAACCAAATCAAAGGCTTCCCTATCTTCATTGCTTGGCTTCTTTTTTTAAACAATAAGATTTTTCAAAACTCTAATCTTTAAGGTGAAGAGATTCAAGTTACGATTTTTACAGATTCCGTTTCTTTAAAGAAGATTTTTTTTCTTTTTGACTGTAGCAATCCAAGGACAAAAGAGTTAACTTGCTGGAAAAGCATTCAAATAATCCTTTTTTGGAAAATGCTATAAGTGTATGATAAATTACTCTATATTAAAAAATATTTGTTGCCCCTTGGAAATGATGAGTTATATAGGTATGTAGATTTGTAAAAATTAAGGTAATTATTGGTACAGATTTCATTGATATTATATTAATATCAATATAATTAAATATTAAAATATAAAAAATTTAAATAGTTTTCACTTATTGCAAGAACAGACAAACAACTTGAATGGTTTTGTGTTATTAATATTATTAGTGCTGGGCAAAATTTGTCCGCTCAAGTGCTGGGGGGCGTAAAGTGCACCCCTATTTTTCTCAGATATTAATAAGTTTTTATAAACATTTTTAATGTTACATATATATTTCAACTATGCTGAATTCAGTGGTGATGTCCATTTTTTTTATCAAAATCAATCAAACCTGTCAAAAAATTGATCTAAATGTGACAGATCATCTCAAAAATTAACTTTTTATTTAAATAATTATATAAAGTTTTTTACACATATATACCCATTTTCAAGTAAGCTGAATTCGGTGGTGATATTCATTTTTTATGAAAATCAATCAAATCTGTCAAAAAATTGATCTAAATGTGACAGCTCATCTCAAAAAGGAACTTTTTATCTAAATAATTATATAAAGTTTTTTACACATGTATACCCATTTTCAAATATGCTGAATTTAGTGGTGATATTTATTTTTTATAAAAATCAATCAAACCTGTCAAAAAATTGATCTAAATGTGACAGCTCATCTCAAAAAGTAACTTTTTATCTAAATAATTATATAAAGTTTTTTACACATGTATACCCTTTTTCAAATATGCTGAATTCAGTGGTAATATTCATTTTTTATGTAAATCAATCAAACCTGTCAAAAAATTGATCTAAATGTGACAGCTCATCTCAAAAAAGAACTTTTTATCAAAATAATTATATATAGTTTTTTACACATGTATACCCATTTTCAAATATGCTAAATTTAGTGGTGATATTCATTTTTTTATGAAAATCAATCGAACCTGTCAAAAAATTGATCTAAATGTGACAGCTCATCTGAAAAAAAGCTTTTTATCAAAATAATTATATGTTTTTTACACATATATACCCATTTTCAAGCATGCTGAATTCAGTGGTGATATTAATTTTTCATAAAAATCATTCAAACCTGTCAAAAAAGTGATTTACATATGACAGCTCATCTCATAAAACTTTTTATCTAAATAATTAAATAATGTTTTTTACACATATACACCCATTTTCAAGCTTAATTTAAGTTTAATTCACTCAAAATATTTCATTCTACAGTAACTTATGTAACTGGATAGGACCTCTATCTTTTTGGCTACAAATTCTTTATCGGCTCGTAGTCTCTACGTCATATTATACTTTACAGCATGTAATTTTTCTATTCATTCTATGATGATCCTTTCTTGGTAGCTCTTATTTCATTAGAAATTTATATTCTTCAATGTGTGTTTGAAAAATTTTTTATAAATATAAAATTAGTTTTTTCCTCTATCAAAGCATTTTGATTAAAGAATCTTCTGGATGATCTTAGACTTTTTTATCAGTATCGTGTATTTTATTATCAGGCCTGAATATTTGTCAAACAATCTCATTTCAAAGGTTTTTTTCTGATGAATCATTCGTGATTTTCATTGTTCAATTACATAAATTTGTCCAAGTTCTTCATCTAACAAATTATCTCTTTGACACAAAAGGAAAAAGATGGACAAATTCAATTTAAATTAAAAATATCTTGATAGTGACTAAATTCTCACATATTGGCATCTGTGGCATTTTTGATAAATCTGACCTATTCTAAATTTTCAGATTTCCTACCCATCTTAGCTAAATGTTAATTGTAATCCTAGATGATAAGCTATAGATTTAAATATTTTTCATTTGTAAGAGAGGAACTTCTTTTTCACAGTCAAAATCTTTTTGAAGCATCTATTATATAATTAAACCACTTCCTAGTCCATTAGAACATGGTAGATCTTCCATTTAGTCAAGATACATATTTTTTTAATTATTTGTTTTGATCACATGTTCTCTTTTCAATTAGTTTTCAAATTGGTTCCTTCTCTCATACAAATTTATAAAAGATTTTATAATACGTTTTGTTTTTTTTAAATAAATATTTCATACTCAAAAAAAATGCTGATGATGATGATGATGATGATGAAGAAGAAGAAGAAGAAGAAAAAGAAGATTTATTTTATGATGATGATGATGATGATGATGATGAAGAAGAAGAAGAAGATTTATTTTTTTATATACGCGACACTACTGCTTCCATAAGACTGTACAGTGACGCAAAAATACTTGTTTATATATACATATTCATACGTGAATAAAACTCATTATAATTATTAAAAAAATATGTTTTTAGTGTTTTCTTAATTCTGTTGGTAGAGCATTCCATAGCTTGGGTGCATAGAATGAAAACAATATTTGTTCTTTCATTGTTATTGCATCTGGAACACGAAGTAAAAGGGTAACAGGATCTTTGATTTTTAACTTTTTGCACAGGTATACAGGCTTGGAAAAGTGAAGACATTTGTGAATCAATAAGTTCACTTTAAAAATGATCCTTTTTTCAACTTCTAGCCAATGAAGTTTGACCAAGCCATTTGAAATACTCTCATGTCTTCGAACATTCAAAACAAGTCGTGCACATGAGTTTTGCAGAATTTGTAGTCTTTTCAAATCTTTTTTCAAAATTGGATAAAGTAAAGCGTTACAATAGTCGAGTCTATGTATTACTAAAGAATTCACGATCGATCTCAAGTTTGAATCATTTAAGTACTTTTTCACATTTCTTATATTTTTCAGAGCTCCATAGTTATCTTTTAAGATTTTATTAATGAAAGGAACATCATTAAGGTTTTCTTTTAATTTGACGCCAAGAATGTTTATTTCATCAACAAATGTAATTTTTGCGTTCGCATCAACATTTAGCTCTTTTATATTTTTCCAATTATTAGAAGGCTTTCGTGAAAAAATTATCATTTTTGTCTTTTCTTTATTTATTGAAAGATTAAACAAATTCATGATTTTATCAAGTTCAATGTAAAAGTTCGGTACTTCTTTTTTCAATGCATTTTCAAGGAATTTTGAATCAAATGATTTATAAATAAAAACATCGTCAGCATAAGCATGACAATGAAATTTCGAATTTCTTATCATTCTTAAAATTGGATTCATGTATATATTGAAAAGTACAGGACCCAGAACAGAGCCCTGAGGTATACCGAATTCATACTTCAAAGGTGATGATAAGTAACCATTTATGCAAGTCGAATGATAGCGTGAAGATAGATATGATTCAAACCATTTTAATGCATCGCCACTGACGCCTACTTCGTCTTGAAGAATTTTTAATAAAAGATTTCTATCAATTGTATCGAAAGCCGAGGAAAGATCCAGAGTAAAAAGTAAAACAATTTGATTTTTTGCAAAGGAAGCCTTGATGTCATCAATCAAGCTGAGTACTAAACTTTCAGTACCGTGGTATTTTCTGTAGGCAGATTGATTATCATCCAACAAATTTTGACTCTCAAGATGATCTTCGAATCTCTTTAAGACAACCCTTTCTATAAGTCGACTCAAAAAAGATAGATTTGAAATAGGTCTAAATTTGTTCATGTCTCCGTTAACTTCAGAAACTTTCACTTTAGGTATTAGAGTAAATATAGATGATTTGAAGCCATCGAAACTTGAAGTTGCTATCGAATGATTTATAACTTTTGAATAAATTGGAATTAAAAACTCCAGAGATGAAAGTATTATATCTGAAGTAAGTAAATCACATTTTCCTGTTTTTATCTTTATCTTAGATATTATGTTAGAAAGCTCTGCTTCATTTATTGTACTTATTTTGTCAAAATGTATACAATGTTTGTTATACTTCAATAAATTTTCATATTTCATCGATTTACTTTTGAATTTTTCTGTAATTGCTATGATTTTTTCATTAAAAAATACATTAAACTTTTCTGCAAGTTCTTCTCTTTGTATGGGCCAATTTTCAAAGCAATATTTTTGGGTACCTTTATTTAGTATAAAGTTAATTGATTTATATAAAACTTTTGAACCTGATTGTACGTTAACAAAGTCATTAAAATACTTAACTTTATTTTTTTCTAGTAAGTTGTCACATTCTTTTCTCAAATTTTCAAACTTTTGCCTATCAGATCTAGAGTTTGTCTTGACCCATTTCTTAAAAGCATTTCTCCTTTTATTGTGTAGTGCAGTAAAACTATGATCAATCCATTTAGGTTTTGATGGTGTAATCGTTTTTTTTTAGAACCTTTATTATTAGGATGATTGTAGAAATTATTATAAGCCAAAATATACAAAAAAAAAGTATATTTTTACTATATACCTAATATGCAGCGATTTTTTGAAATTTTTTTTACAGAACTGATTTTCAGGCATACATTACTAATTCAATTGCCACTTCGAGATATTTTTTAACCGTTTTATCCAAAATCCAGTACAGAAATAAAATAAGCATAGTCGATTTGGTATAAAACAGATATTTTATTTTTTTGAAAATATTTTTGAAGACAGTATCTAGAAGTAAACCGCAAATCTGATTGAAACTTTGAAATATTTTAAAACCATAAATGCCAAAACTGAGTCCAAAAATGAAACCAGCATCTTCTATTGGGCATAAAAACAGATATTTTATTTAAATTTCAAAAATATTTCTGTAGACATTAGACGCAAATCGAACATTTTATTGACACTTTCAGACATTTAAAACCTCTAAATGCAAAAAATGATTTCAAAAATAAAAATTATCATGGTCGAATTGGTATAAAAACATATATTTCATGTAAAATTAGAGAGAATATTTTGGGATATAGGTTTCAGACATAAACCGCAAATTTGATTGACACTAGCAGTAAAACCTCTAAATGCGAAAACTGTGTTCACAAATGAAATCATCATGATATATTTGCTATAAAAACAAATTTTAGAACTAAACGCAAATTTAATTGATACTTATATGTATTTTCAAATTCAAACTGCAAAAATTGAGTCCATAAATGAAACTAGCATGGTTGATTTGGTATAAAAACATATATTTAATTGTAAAATTTGAATGAATTTTTTGGAGACAATTTTTAAAAGTAAACCGCAAATTTGATTAACACTTATAGGTATTTTCACATCCTAAATGTAAAAAATGAGTTCAGAAATGAAAACAGCATGATTGATTTGGTATAAAAACATATTTCAAGAGAATATTTTTGGAGACAATTTTTAGAAGTAAACCGCAAATTTGATTAACACTTATAGATATTTTCACATCCTAAATGTAAAAAATGAGTTCAGTAATGAAAACAGCATGACCGATTTAGTATAACACATGTATTTTATGTTAAATTTGAAGGAATGTTTTGGAGACAATTTTCAGAAGTAAACCGCAAATTTGATTAACACTTATAGGTATTTCCAAATCCTAAATGTAAAAAATGAAAACAACATGACCGATTTAGTATAAAAACATATATTTTATGTAAAATTTGAAGGTATATTTTATTAGATATATTTTTGATCAATCAAAATTTTGATTGACATTTTCTAAAAAGTAGCCATGATTATTGAAAAAATTAAATATATAAAGTGTTATGCGTTCCAAACTGTACAGATAAAAGTACAGATAATGTCAAAATTTTGCTGAAAAATTTTAATTTTTGATTTTGATTGACAGTTTTGGACATGAAAGAGTCATTCAACTACCATGAAAATGGTTTCAAAAGATGCAGCTAGCGATTTTAGGAAAAGTCATAAAATTTGAAAGGATATGATTGAGCCAATTTTCTACAATTAATTTTTTAGTGAAGGGGGGGCGTTTTACGCCCCCCCAGCACTAATAGGGTTAAATCAATTTATTATTATTAAATTTATTATATTTAATAATT